>CM065720.1:60284072-60316572 GCA_033310375.1 Conus canariensis | reverse complement strand
TTCACACAGCTTTGTCAGGAGTGTAGAATCGTCATTTTTGATCGGTCTCTTACCAACAAAGTCGTCACGCTAGTATAAAGGAGGTGAACATTCAAGAAATTCATAGTTAGGCTTGGTAATTTCTACCTGATTGTTCATACTTAGGTGTGGTTGGTTAACTGACGAAAGGACCTGGCCTTCGTAAGATCATTGTACAATCCGACATATCTGCTAGTCATGTTTGACAATACATGGACTCAAAAGGAATCTTAATTTTTGGAGATTTCTCAGCTACTTGAATATCCATTGTCCTGTGGCTACAAATTGTACGGCATGTTCAAGAAGGAGACAAACAGTGGAAAGCATCGATAAATCGCGCATTTCGAGTAATATGTTACATCGGGACCCCATTGCTCTTGGCTTTTGCGATACAAGACGTTATACCAATGAGGGCGGACAAATCCAGACTCACGCATGGTTTGGTAGAAGCTATTCATTTTCAACAACGATATTCAAACGACTGCACATCTGTTGTGGATGACATGTCCCTTCTGAAGTCAATGACTTCTCTACACGCGTCATTAAAAAAGGGGGTGGGGGGGGGAGGGAGGGAAGCACGGCGCACAGGAAGTTCTTTGTGTTTCTGTCATCTAAAAGAGTGGGCTGCGTTGCAGACATATACAGAACTGATTCTACGTGAGCAGCTAAGCGTTGTCACTAAGAACATTCTGAAGCACTTTCCCAGGGTAGAAGCACAAACTTCCAACAGATAAAACGCGTTCCTCGGAAATGGAAAAAAAAAACGCATTTGGCCAAGATCCTGTTATCAGAATGGAAAAAAGAACATAAACCCCTGAATTATGTATCATGCATAGAGTGACATACACCGGAATGTCCTTTTTTAATAGAAAAACTGTGGGCCCAACTGTTGTGCAGCAGCAGGATTCCACACAAGGAGAGATAGATGGCAGGATTGTCCTGCACTGTCTTCCCCAAGACGCAATCGACCCGTCAATGATATCATCTCACACCAACCACACACCAACATCTTTCTTCTCTTTCATTTCAGCTTCCATCGTAACTCTTAACTCTACTCTGACGCTGGTATTAGCAACCTCTGGAAACTTGTTTGCATCACTGAAATTGTTACCATGCCTGGGTCACAGTAATGGGATGCTCTACTTTGCCTGCACGTTTCTTTTTAAGGATACGATTCGACCAGTGCTTTCTTCCTAGAGGAACACTGACAGTACCCAAGCATCAGAACTCAATCATTCCCACACACACACACACCACACACACACACACACACACACACACACACACACACACACTCAATCACTCACTCAAAAACACACACACATACTCACACAGACACTCACAAAGACACTCATTCAAACACACAGACACAGACACACACATACACACCAGATTTCCAGGACGTGTTTAATTCCTCTGGAGCCCGAGTACTGCCGAATGACGGAATGAAAGACTTTCAGCAGGTCCTCTCCTCTCTCTCTCTCTCTCTCTCTCTCTCTCTCTCTCTCTCTTTTCCCATGATAGCTCGTGTTTGCATATATAACACAAACTATCAAAAACAGGGCGACTACATAGACTACTTTCTTACTCCCCTGAGTCAAAAGAAGACAGTTTGCCGATTTGACTCACGTGCAGTGTCACAGTCTTTTCAAAACAGGGCACCCCAAACACGGTAACGTTGTTAAGAAAACTGCTGCCAAATTGTATCCGATCCATTCACAAAGGCAAGTGTATGGCATATTGGTATTGTAATTGTTAGTATAGAGACATGTACAGCTGTTTGATTTGCTGCGTCAGTGGGCTATACCTGATGTATTGACCTGAAATTATAGTAGGTAGTACCTTTCTTATGCTGAATGAGAACGAGCGATAGTCCAGCGTTTCCTCGGGCGGGTGCCCTGAACGACTTGACGTCGACTGTTCCGTGCGGATTCCCGGTGCCGGCGCTGCGGCGGTACAGCCGGGGGTGTGGCTGTGGATGGGGATCCAGAATGAGCGGAATGGGTGCAGTGCCACCGAGGTGGTAAATAAGGTGAGACAAACAGCGGTGGCACAGAACATGAGCGAAAAGGATGGGGTGCTTGGGCGAGCCTGGGACTTTATTTTCATTAATAAGTTTCTTTGTTGGTTACATGAGCTCATGTGTGAGAGCGCGCGCACCTCTGTGTGTGTGTGTGTGTGTGTGTGTGTGTGTGTGTGTGTGTGTGTGTGTGTGTGTGTGTGTGTGTGATTAACTGTTGTAAGTAGCACTGGTTTGTTATTGTGTGAATGTGTCGTTTCGCCATGTCAACAAAATCTGCTATCATTGTTTATTGTCTCAGGAACAAGTCATCTGCCCTTAACGAATCTTGAATTGCTGATCGAGTAACGAACAGATTTCAATCTCCGATATTGACCTTGATCGTCGAGATCAGCAGAGTGAACACTCCACCCTGGTCACATGATATGAAGCGGAGAACTTCCTTGTGCTCAACTGCCCTGTTACGTTGACCTCAAACTTCGCTGTGTGTTGCTAACTTGTAATCCTATAGATGAGTTTTCCCCAAAGAGACTCCACTCCCGGTTTGGGTCATTCGCCTCGAAAGGCATCAAGCAGAGTTTCTCCTACACAACCCCACCTTTACCTCCCCCCTGAAACCCACTCCTGGTCTTCGTCATGCATACGCCTCGAAAGGCATGAAGCGGAGTTTCTCCAAAACAACCCCCCCCCCCCAACCCCACCTTTACCTCCCTCCTGAACCCGCTTTCCATCTCCCCAGACACCCACACATCCTGCTTTCTCCTCACCCTGCCTTCAACCTCAGGATCGGCTTTCATTCCAACTCTCCTTTTTTTCCCTGTCCACGACACCCATGAGGGTTAGAATACCGACTGTATTAGTTCTGCGTGCACGACCAATGGCCAAAGTAAAGTGTGTGTGGCCTTACTGAGGCGCTGGGGAGGCGGTGTATCATTTTTGATTTGGCTTCAAGCTCATAACGGTTGGGGGAGTTTGCCCTGAATACTGTAACATGTTTGGACAGGCTCTTCTTTAAAATCAATGTCTGGAAAAGTCGACGCATTGGTTGTTACTAGCCGCTGATGCGCGGTGGTCAGTGTCGATGACAGGGCTGGGAAGATTTGAATTCAATCCCCATCCGTTGCCTGATGAACATAGTATAACACCAATGGCTTCCAACACTTCCTTAAAAAAACTATCACAGTGTATCATACAGCATTACCTCGTGGGCCGAACGGTCCTAAAGGTCATTTACCGTATGGATACGTCTACATATCTCTGTATATCTGTTGACAAGAATCCTTAACATGTAAGCTACCCACTATTCCATTCAAGTCTATTTAATTCACGCCATTTATAGCCCAGCCGACGTGTGGCCGTACTGGGATTGTGAATTGGTCAAAGTTCATGCCTTACACAACCGTTTAAAAAACTCTTAATGAACCGAATTTCCCAATCACGAAAAAATTAGTTTCCAGGTTTCTTCTACTGAGGGCGGATTGGTGAGATAGGTGTAGATGATGGCTGCAAAACAGAGGAACGCATGTGACTTTGCAGGCTGCGTGGCCGCTCTCTAAACATCCAACTATCTTCTACTGTCGTAGTTTTTCGTTTCATTTACAGACAAGGCCCGACCCCACCAAGGGCGGCCTTTGTAAAGCATATCAGAGGCACGTAGCTCTTTGTTCAGCCAGTGGAGGGAGCGGTCGATCACTCGGCTGACAGTGGTTCCTCTGATTCTGCCGTCTTTTGTCGCTGTAACGTCGTGGTGGGGGGCGATCCTGTGTGAGGTTAGACCATTTGATCCTGTCAATAATGCCAACTGTCGGCAGAGTGCGGAGATGGTGGTGTAGACAGTGGTACGCATTTGGACGCAACTGAAAGAGTTTGTTAACCGCCTGCCTGTTCCTGTGCCAGAGGTCTTTGACGTAAGTCTGACCTTTCGATTTTAGAACAGAGTGAGGGGTGGAAACACTACACAGTTCCTTATCCGTGGCGTTTGTGGCAAGTTGATCAGCCATCTTATTACCGCAAATGTTGACATGACTGAGAGTAAGGTGGCTCATCAGATTTCAAGGTAGTGTAGCGTTAAAAAATTCAGAGAGGAGGGTGTTTGAATTTTCGGTCAGCAATGGCCACTGTAGCAAAGAAAGAGATTGATGGAGAATGAGAAGGTCCGAGGTGAGGGTGTTTGAATTTTCGGTCAGCAATGGCCACTATAGCAAAGAGAGAGATTAACGGAGAATGAGAAGGTCCGAGGTGAGGGTGTTTGAATTTTCGGTCAGCAATGGCCACTGTAGCAAAGAGAGAGATTGACGGAGAATGAGAAGGTCCGAGGTGAGGGTGTTTGAATTTTCGGTCAGCAATGGCCACTGTAACAAAGAGAGAGATTGATGGAGAATGAGAAGGTCCGAGGTGAGGGTGTTTGAATTTTCGGTCAGCAATGGCCACTGTAGCAAAGAGAGAGACTGATGGAGAATGAGAAGGTCCGAGGTGAGGGTGTTTGAATTTTCGGTCAGCAATGGCCACTATAGCAAAGAGAGAGATTGACGGAGAATGAGAAGGTCCGAGGTGAGGGTGTTTGAATTTTCGGTCAGCAATGGCCACTGTAACAAAGAGAGAGATTGATGGAGAATGAGAAGGTCCGAGGTGAGGGTGTTTGAATTTTCGGTCAGCAATGGCCACTGTAGCAAAGAGAGAGACTGATGGAGAATGAGAAGGTCCGAGGTGAGGGTGTTTGAATTTTCGGTCAGCAATGGCCACTGTAGCAAAGAGAGAGACTGATGGAGAATGAGAAGGTCCGAGGTGAGGGTGTTTGAATTTTCGGTCAGCAATGGCCACTGTAACAAAGAGAGAGATTGATGAAGAATGAGAAGGTCCGAGGTGAGGGTGTTTGAATTTTCGGTCAGCAATGGCCACTGTAGCAAAGAGAGAGACTGATGGAGAATGAGAAGGTCAATGTTTTGAGACCATCTGATGTTCCAGAACCAACGCTGAGCTCGGCAGTGTGGATGGATCTGTCCACGGGAATGTGCTTGAACATTTCTGGAACGGTGCAGTTAAGCAGTATGCAGCAGAAGCAGCTTTTTTCTTCGATTAAGAACCATCAGTAAATAGTTTTGACAGGATGGAAATTTAGAATATTTTCGGCAAAAGTACTCCAGAAGGCTGGTAGAGTCTTTGCAATAACAGACGAGATCAAAAGGAATTCTGATGTATGAAAAATCCATGGAGGAAGGACTGGAGAGTTGGAGAAATCACACATGATTCCAAGGTCAAGGCCTAAATTGACTGTGAAAATACGGATTCCCACGGAAGGAGCTGAACTGGGGTTCTCCTCAAATTTCCTTTGGAGCTTCCTTGAAAAGCAATCATAAGCAGGGTTTTGGGGCTCAGAGAAGAGGTTCAAACTGCAATTCGGAGAAGTCTCAGTCGACGGTTGGAGGGGGATGATTCCAATCAGACTGTACAGAAGGGTGTTGCAGAAACCCCTTGGACAGAGTCAAAACCCTTGAGGATGTTTTGCATCCAGTGTTTTGAGGTATGAAGGCCTGGCAGAACAGTAGACATCGTTTAGTCGTGAGTGGACCAGTAGACCTGTGAAGACAGAGAAGAGGTGGAGTTGTTGTTTTTTTTTTTGCAGTTAGCATCCCCATTCCATGTATGGAATAATCCGCAGAGTTTTCGTTGCTTTCTGACAGTAAATGTGCTAGATACTTTTTCAAGAGTTGAATTTTTTAACAAAACAAACTCCCAGAAATATAGCTTCTTTCACAGCCAAAGTGGTGGATTTATCCAAACGACTTTTAGCGTCAGCAAATTATTGTGGAAAGCAGTGGAAGTGGATACACTGAGTCTGGCTAGCCTAAAAGATGAAACCTTTGTCTGTGGCCCATTGTCTAACCTTCTCCATGTACGGTTGGAGCTGACGTTCTAGGCCAGTGTAAGTGGTCCCAACTGCGTGAAGTGCGAATTCGATATCAAAAGAGAAGAACTGGGACCTTGCCTTATTCACTTAATTAAATCATTAATTTTAATACTGGAGAGAGCAGGAGAAAGGACACACTCCTAGAGAACACCAAACTCCTGCTCGTGGAGGTAAGACAGCGTGGTGCCGAAAAGAACTTGAAGTAACCAGAGATGTTTCAACAACAGATGGCCTTGAAAACTCAGACCACGAAGATCCCTAAAAATACTAAACTTGTAAGTGGTGACTTAGGCTTTCTCTAGGTAAAAAAAAAGATAGCCACAACATAGTGTTTGTTCAAGAAAACGGTGCAGATGGTTTCAATATACTATAAATGGTCAACTGTAGAATGGTATTTGCGGAAATCACTGCTCAGTGGCCAAAAGGTCATCGGTTTCCAGCTTCAAATTCAGGCGAGAGTGCATAATCTTTTCATTTAAATTACAAAGGCAACTGAACAGAGTTATCGGGTGATATTTGGTAGGACTGGTCAAGTGTTTGGCGGTTTTTGGTATTGGAATAATCAGGGTTGTCCGCGTGGTGGGCTGAAATCAAGCTGTGTTTGATGCATGAACCATTTCATTGAGTTTATCACAACTCCTTTCTTAAAAAAAATGAAAATTAGATGAACAACAACCAACTCTAGAAAAGAGATTTAAATCAAGAAAAAAAACACTCAGTACTACGAACACTCACTGCTGGCTATCAGCTCTGCAAAATGGACAGTTATTACCCATTCCGATGGTACATAATTATCTCACTCTTCAGATGTCATAGTAAAGCGGTACTGCTGATCTGTTATTCATTGTAATTCTGGACTAAAAAGACAAAGACTTTCTCGGAAAAGACAGAAATCAATGGAACATGGAGACAGCAAAATCAGCAGATGACATTTAACAGGAGAAAAGGGCAGAGTGAAAGAGATTAACATTAAACGGAGACTACTGTAATGGGAGATAAATAGGCACAGTCAAAGACTGTCACGAAAAGGTGACATTTCTATTACACTACTTCCAGACGGCGCCGATACAGTGTAAACAAATGGAGTTCCTGCCATCCCTAATGAAAACCTCTTGAGCCTTTGGTGGCGAAAACGTTATTCAATATGTCAGTGCTTTTTATCTATTTATTTTTATTTGTTTAATACTACGTTCAAAACAATTCTGTCAAAATGCCATTCTGTTCTACATAATCATTGCTGTCGCCACAGACCCCTTTTTCAAAGCAATTCAAGCAGTCACTGTCCAGCGTCGTGGTGGTGGTGATGGTGGTGGTGGTTGGGGGGGGGGGGGTGAATTCATTTTGTGTTTCATCATTATTTGTGTAAAGGAATTTCTTTGTGAATAATCATTTTCATTTCTTACTTACTGATGTCTTCACTTTTGCTATTATCAACTCTGATCTTTACATTTACTTTTTTTTTCTTAATTCATTCTTTATTACAGTTCCTTGCTCTTCTGTTTTCCTTATGTTTTGCTTTCTTCTCTCTTTCTTTATTTCTTCGTATAAAGACATAACATAATGTTTGTTGCTGTTGTCAACCTCCGAACGTTTCCAGTCATACTGCGCTACGGTATGCTTGTTGCCATCAAAATGCCACTATTCGAGGCTCTGATTTAGGGGAAAGAATGCTGTTTGTGAATCACAAGATTAATCAAAGATAAGGCTTGGAACATTAACTATTAAATGCTTCAGTAATCATTAACCCAGACGTAGCTGCATTAAAGCCTACTTCATAAAAGTTCAAATCCTTTGACTTAGAGCACAGAACCTTGAAAAGCGACAGTCAAATGTCTAGATGTAAGGCGAACCAGGTACCTGGTTTCACGTCACGAATACATGGCCTAATGACTCACGGTGGCTTTAGCAACTTACGTAACAACAAACTAACTACGTAATCTACAAAAAGTAAAGTAGGACTCTTACTTATGTTCTATATACAAAGCAATTAGACACGTTTCTGTTTCTGTACCCGTTTGGTTCGTGAAATCTGACATGGGAATATAAAACATGTGTTCGTTCCAGAGAGAGACTCCGTTCCAGAGAGAGAAGAAACGGGAAAAAGACAAGGAGAAGAGATTGGAGTGAGTGAAACGAGAAGGGGATGGTAAGAATGCAGACAGGTCTGACAGGCGGAGAAAGAGGGGGCTCAGGTCGGCAGACAAATCTAAGGTAGAGAAAGGGCTGGCTCTGTAGCTGAAAATGAATTTCGAGATCGACGGTTTATGGATGGAGCGGGGAGACCTCTAGAGACCTCGGAGGACAAAAAAAAGGTCCAGACACAAAAACTGAAAAGTGACAGTCACAATTGCTGGTCTCTTCATGAGCGACAATGGCTATATAAAGCAATTATCTATTCATTCTTTTATTTACTCATTAATTTATTTGTTCATATTATTCATTCATTCGATATTTATTCCTTTATTTTTTCATTCATTTATCTATTATTCATTTATTCCCTTTTCGGCTTATTTGTTTCTTATCTATTTTTGCTGATCTACTGACATTACATGATTAGCACGATAATTTATCCAGTTTTGCTGATCTATTTACATCCCATAATCAGCACTGTGTAGCACTGTTCATATGCTGCTCATTCTCCCCTCCCTGGACACAGCCACAGCCATACCCATACTGGTCCTGTCCCAAGACAACCACCTCTAACCTCTACGCCACGCCCCACCCCCACCCCCCTTCCCTGCTTTTGGGAACTACACCTACCACAGCCATTGCAAACGTGGCGTCAGCTTTCGACGGAAGAATCGACGCCAGCTGTGCAAGTCGAAATGCATCCAGTTCTTGATGATCGCTGCACATGCCATGCCTTCACAAACTGTATTTGGAAAGTATTGTGCTCCACCTCTCTCCTCCCATCGTCTACCCAATCCCCCATCCCTCTCCCACGTCTCTCTCTCTCTCTCTCTCTCTCTCTCTCTCTCTCTCTCTCTCGCTCTCTCAAAAATAAAAACAACAAATAAATAAATATAAATGATGTAAGCAACCGGTTTCCATTTTGTCATGGAAAATAGGTAAGGTGTGACATTTTCTGGGCTTCTGCACAATTCTATCAATCGACACGTTCCTGTTTCAGTCAAGTCTGAGGAAAACATGTCACAAAACATTAAAGAACATGATTGAGAATCTTTTCATCTCCGAATCGCCTAGGTTTACTTGGTTTCTGTGATTCCATATTGTAAACGTCTCTTCTCTCCCCCATTTGTGCCCACGTTGCGTTAGAGTCGCAAAGTATGTTTCAGTCCAAACTGCGTTTCCTACATTTTTCGTCTAACATATGTTTGCAAAAAAAAAAAAAAAAAAAAGAAAGAAAGCCTAGTTTTGAAGCCGGTTTGTGCATACTACCATTTCGCTCTTTGCACAATTTGGTAAAAATGGTAATGTATTCTTGTTTTGCAAACCAAACCAGTAAACGGTGCTGTTAGTGGACTTGTGACTAGCAAGCAGCAAGAAAGAGTCGGACAGAATGGTTTCAAATACCCCCAAAAAGTAGAGAAAATGGACTTCTTATCGAGCTTTTCCAGGATCGTTTGACACTCCAAGCGTAATATCAATGGAAAAAAGGCAGCGAAAGCAATCACTTGTGTCTCCGTGACAATTTAGGGGTTGGCTCCAACTGAGAAGTCTGTAGTGCAGTGAACTGGTTTGACTCTGTCGCACTTTGCCACTGGCATTCTATCGTCACATGTCTACAAGGAAAAAAACCCTGTGAAACAATCTTCGTTGTTTGCACATCTTCTGAATGTCATTTACCTGCAAACATTGTTGTGTGGCATACACTTTTATTTTAAATCTGCATATTAGTTGTGAAACTAATACACTGGAAATGCGTACAATGCACTCGTTGAAGTTCAAACAAAGCATGTTTTTTGTAGTTGGTGATAATTGGTGTAATTCAAACATAATTTGAAATGATATACAGCTTCTACTAACTTGTGGTAGGACCATCGTAGCTGTTCATGTGGGATTGTTTTTAAAAGATTAGTAACATGGCTTACAAAGTCTCTCGTCCTACCCCCCTCCCTCCTCCCCCCCCCCCCTCTCTCTCTCTCTCTCTCTCTCTCCATACCAATATACGCAGGCACATGCCAAAAACATAAATGTACAAAAGCACACACACACACACACACACACACACACACACACACACACACACACACACACACAATTCATTACATAACAACTAATCTGTTGTCACTCTTAAAGCCCATCTTGCGCCGAATTTGAGGACATAAGTGATTGCTCATTCTTCATTTTCATTGTCCTGAGTGTTGTTTATCTTGCCTGAAGAAGACCTAAGAGGTCGAAACGCGTCGTGTTTTGTCTTGTATTTTGTTTGCTCATGTTTGGCGGATGTATTACGTAAACTTTTTATGACTCTTAATGTAGTTAATACCAGATCATGCTGACAGAATCAGACATTCCACGTAAGAAGTTATCACAATATTTTTAAAAAATGTACAAAAATAATGACAATGGGCAAAACAGTCGTACAAAAATGCATACAGAATGCTATATGAGCATATAGTTCCTACAAAATGGACAGCTAACGTCCGCTTTGGACAGTATTTAAATTTTCACTACCTAGTCGTCAGGTTGCAAGCAAAAAGTGTAAAAATTTCTTAAAAGAAAACTGAATGGACCACCAGCCTGAAAAAAAAAAAAACAGTGGACATTTTGGTATATTAGTATTTGCATTTCTTTTTGAATCTGTATGTATTCGTTTCTAGATCTTTCATTATATTTTTGTAATTATTTATTTAATGGGTAATTTCATCAAGTTATATTTTATCTATAACATTTTCTTTCATGGTCCAGCCGTTCGTTCACAGCTCATTCGTACATTTTCCATTTACAGATTATTATCATCATCGTTACTATTACTACTACTACTGCTACTACGACTACTACTACTACTACAACCACCACGACCACCACCACCACCACCACTACTACTACTACTACTACTATCTTCATCATAATCATTATTGTTAGCATTACATTATTCCATCGTTCTTGTTATCATTATCGTTTTTTTCATCTACTTTTGCCTTGCTCTAAAGCCAGACACCTGCCCCCAACGTAGGCTGTGATGGAAACCACAAGTGGAATTGTTTTTCCGCCGTCAGCTTGAGGCAACGGGTATGACGTAAAGCTGTTGACTGTTGGGGGCTGAAACAAAGCTGCAGACAGGACGCCATCTTGTCCTGGCTATTTTATGTCTCCGAGGCGTCATAACTGCTCGTCCTCGTCCAACTTCCAAAGTTGTGGGAACAACGTTGGCTTTGCTGACGTATGTGTTGCAGACCCTCGGGACGCAGAGAACGAGGCAGAAGGGGCGCCCGTCTGTGGATGGAGTGGAGGTCTTCTTCTCCTTCAATTACGTAATGAGCAGCAACCGACAGTCCGTTGAAGTGTCCACCAGGCCTCGGAGGAAAAGCGGATGTTTAGGGGACTGTAATGTGCCCGTGTGATGCTGCTTTCTTGTTAAATTAGATGTTTTTTCTTTCTTTCTTTCTTTCTTCTTGTCGTATTGTTTCATTCCCTTCCCTTGGCTTCCCCTTTCTAACGTTGTCTTTTTCTTCTACCTCTTTCTCGCTCTTTTTCCTTTTGTCTTTTATGGGAAAAAAACCCATTTTTTTCTTATTACATTGGTTCCTGGGTTTGTAGACATTTTGCACATTGCTTCTAAGTTATATTTGGTTGTAATGCACCTTTTAAAGCCACCTTGGAAGAAATTATGAACAGAAATATGAAGCCTTAAACCTTCGATGTTGATTGTTGTCTATATGTCAGTCTATATGTTCTTCGGTTTTCTAAACAAATGGATCAGTTATTGTTATTTTCTGGATTTCACTAAACACGAAAGACTCAAAATCACTCCTGTTCCTTTGTCTTCCATCGAACTTCATGAAGATACTTGTCCATAACGACGAGTATGACAAGTACTTACCTGGGTCTAAGACATGAAGAAGACTTCCAGACCCGGGTCACCATGAGCGTATGGCGAAAAGGACCGCAGAACTGGAGACGGTCTTTATGCTACTCGATGAGGATGAGGATGAAAAAGATGATGCCATGCAGTTCTACCGAGAAACTACACGACAGGGATGTACTGTTTGCTTGATTTCATAACGTGGCCCAGCGTCAACAAGGCCAGAGAGATACAGACACCCGCAGCGCTGGTCAGGAGACACGAACAACCCTTACAGAGACACGTCCAATCTGTGCAAGAAACTCGACTTCGCGGTTCTGGCCACTGGAGCCCACGTCAGACTCGGCTCTGGAAAGATGCTGGTCAGGGCCGGCTACTCCCACCAATAATTGCCTCTCAACGAACGAGGGAATTGGGGGGGGGGGGGGGGGGAGTGAATTACGCACAGGCTGGCTTGCTTACATCCGGTTCTCGATAAGCGGATTATGATGAAAATACGAAAAACACAACACTGTAAAAATATGTACATATAATATCTAATATATAACTCTAGTTAATGGAAAGAGAAAATCGTTGCATATCCAAGCAATGAACAAAAAGTGCACACACAGAGAGAGCGAGAGACAAGAGAGAGAGAGAGAGAGAGAGAGAGAGACAGACAGACAGACAGACAGACAGAGACAGAGAGAGAGAGAGAGAGACGGACGGACTGACAGACAGACAAAGAGACAGACAGACAGACAGACTAGCAGACAGAGAGAGGAGAGAGAGGAGGAGAGAGAGAGAGAGAGAGACTGAGAGAACAGAGAGAGAGGAGAGAGAGAGAGAGGGACTGACAGACAGACAAAGAGACAGACAGACAGACAGACAGAGACAGAGAGAGAAAGAGAGATCAGGCGAGACTTCCGGAGCGGGAATGACGGGAAGTGAAAGGAACAAGAAAGGCGGGCAGGGAGACAAAGAAAAGACAGAAAGAGAAAAGTACGAGTTTATTCTGCAGAAGATCCGCACAGAGGGAGGGAATGGGAGGAGGGTTTGAGAGAGAGAGAGAGAGACAAAGTGACAGAGAGATTGGGGGTGGGGGGAGGGGGGGGGAGAGCGACGGACAGAGAGAAGAGGTTGAGATAAGCGTGGAAGGAGTAGAGTGGAGACTGAATGAGCACCGTTTCATGTCGTCCTTTATAACATATCACACACACACACACACACACACACACACACACACACACACACACACACACATACACACGAGAGAGAGAGAGAGAGAGAGAGAGAGAGAGAGAGAGAGAGAGAGAGAGAGAGAGAGAGAGCGTTCCAGTACAACCGGCCACTATGGAATAAAATTCCGTTGAAAAGGAAAGGAAGCAAACATCAGGCCGGCAATGCTCAATGTGTCATTTGTACTTTGCAGATACAGATGATTGCTGAGGGTCAGGGCAACCTAAGGGATAAGATAAGATAAGATAATGTTACTTATAGCCCAGCCGACCGCAAAGGGCCACATCAGGGCTGTCACCACGTTAAAATCAACTCACAAGTCATTCATTCACACAATTCTTTAAAATACATCGAAAAACCATCCGAAAGTTTGTTAAAAATCTTTCCACTGTAAAAACTCAGATCCGATGAAAAATGTTAATCTCTTTCAAGAACTCAAAGATGGCATCAGGTGGGACATCTCTGAACAAGGTTTTCATGGAATCTGCCGTAAAATGTTTGTGTCTCACATCGTGCAAGTCCCAACACTCTAAAAGAATATGTTTCATTGTGAGTGGCACATGACATGGAATGCACCACGGAGCTTCTTCACTCTTTAAAAGGTACGAATGGGTAAAATACGAATGGCCGGTGTGCAGCCGGCACAGAACTGTTTCTTCTTTACGACCACCAGACGCAGATGGGAGGAACTCCTTAAGGTTTGGACGGATCTGAAAGAGTTTGTTATCCGTCTGTGTATTCCAATCCTCCTGCCAGAGGTCTCCCACATAATCGTTAATTTTGGGTTTCAGATCTGAGCAAACAGCAGGGAGGAAACAGCATTATTAATTGATTGATTTCTTTTGCCAGAGAAGCTCTGAGAGCCTTCCTTGCTGGGGCTCCAACCATTTCCTGGAAATGCTATTTTAGAGCTCTGTGCTTTATTGCATCGCTGGCCAAACACACAATGATCTGACAAAAAAGACAAATCGAATGTCGCTGTTGTTGCTGAACAATAATTGCTTGAGAGAATAGCAGTACTTACAGACGTATTGTACGAGTGATTACGGTAACACAACTGAAGTTTGTTATTTAGCAATACACTACCCACAACTAATGCTGCAGGACAATGATTTGTTACGTACACCACTGCTGGTTTCCTCAGTATCAATACACAAACAAGCTTAAAGTTGCTGGACAATGTTCACAGACGATGCAACACACGGACATAGGGACTTGATGTAATGATGACTATCATTATATTCATCACAGTGATAGTAATAATGATAACGATGAGAAAACAAGAACAACAATCATCATCATCATCATCATCATCATCATCATCATCGTTTTGGATAGTTCTGAGCGCTTTTCATTTAAATACACGCTTACACACCCGCAGAAAACATGTATAGTGGTAGGCGTAATCATCGCTCTTCTGGCATTCTTCCCCCTCCTTCCCCCTTCTCTTCACTCTTTCCACTTCTGTACTCTCGTTCCCCTCTCCCCTCATTCACTCCTCTTCCTTCCCCCAAGCATCTCCGAAAACACGCGTAAACACCCTGACCGACACTCACGCGTTTGCCCATCATCCCCCAACACACACACACACACATACACGCGCGCGCGCGCGCGCGCGCGCACACGCACACACACACACACACACACTCGCTTATTCGCCTGCGCGCATCTATGCTTTGACGCACTCACACGAGAGACAAATGGGGGATTTTAAAACAAAAAACGAAAACAAGCAACAATGGCAAAGGAGAGTTCATAGTTTTCAGAATCCCATGTATTGTATCTAGCATTCATTTTCGATATGTGAAAAGAGAGAATGGAGAACAGCCTGCAGCTTTCAATGTAAAAACCAGCCAATAAATGCGTCGCTTGGTCGAAGATGCTAGAAAAAAATTCCTGTTCCTTAAAACCACTTTTGAAGTCTAGTAACACATAATCGATCTGACTGTCAACCTTGGATTTCCAATTTATTTCTACTAGAAATGAAATGTATTTGATCTGCTTCCTCGATTCACCTAAACAAACTGTCAACACCATAGTATAGCCTCCTTAGTACACAGTAAAACGATCTCTTGTTGCAAAATATACATGCAAAAAATGTTACAAGGAACATTCGATTGAAAAAAGACAGAAAAGTAGAACGTAGAATCTATGTGGCCAAACAGACATGGAAAATTGACGAGAAAATGACAGGCCAGTGACTGCAATAGAAAAAAAAAACGATGACAACGGAACTTTTTGTCCTCTTTGCTGATAGCCGACTGACGAGTTGGCAAGCGTTAATATACTATGTGTATCTTGTCTGTAATAAGGTGATAGCCATCGTTTTGTGTGTTCATCCTTCCTTTTTGGTGACGTGATATAAATCATGTTAATGTCCCTCTTTTATTCTGGTAATCGTGACTGCGACCGCTTTTATGTTCCTTCATTCGGAGCAGTTTATGAACACGCACAGATAATTTGCGCCCCCTCAAATTCTACCCCACAAAATGCGCACCATCAGGGTCTGATAAGCGCGTATCTGTCCAATAACCGTGCTTTTTTCAGCGATCAATATGCACGCATATCATTGTCCAACGTCCGCGCTTTCATCGTGGCAATGGGGATCACAGGACACATCACAGACACAAATTTTTAAAAATCAAAGCTTTAGCTTGGATGCTTATTCATTTATTTTTCTCACCCACAAACATACACAAACGCAAGAAACAGTCATACATTTTAACGTTTATTTCCTAAGGTTTAATTTGTTTTCTACTTAAATAAATCTTAATAATCAAATGTCTTTTCACACACTGGGTAATTGCATAAATTCAAGTGAAGTTGATAAAGCCTGTTCTGTGCTTGGGAGCTTGCAGATGTGACAATGGCCCGTGTGTTCACAACACACTCACTTTTTTCCCTGACAGCCCGGCGCTGTTTGAAATACGAACAGAGAACAAAACTCATTTCAACTTTTGATACACCAAGTCTCTGTTACAACAAATCGTAGACTCCCCACATGAAAAAGGGTCCCTTTCCTGATTTGGGGACACTGATTGGCAGTGAGATTGCCCAGACGCACGCTAGTGTATAGAACGAGACAACCATGAGGTTCTTTTCATCACGCAAAAGCCAAAATGTCTGCTTATCGCACGAAGCCCTTTAATCCTGGTGATGTCAATTGCGATCTTTTTTGTGTCCTTTCATTTTTGGGATGATGATGGCAACTTTCTTTTTCTCGCTCTTGCATTATCGGGATAGTAAGAACGAGAATATAAATGTCCTTTCACATTGGTTACAGAAACAGTCATCGTCTGCATGCCCGTCGTACATTTCCGTGAAGGTGATAGTAACCGTCTTGAAATCTGTCTTTCATTTTGGCGAAGGTCATGGTAATCTTATTTATGTCCGCCTTTCGTCTTCGTGAAAGTGATAGAAACTTGTCTATTCGTCCGTCTTTCATTTTGGTGAAGGTGATAGCAATCGTTTGTATGTCAGTCTTTCATTTTGATAAAGACTACAGTAATTGTCTTCGTCCTCCTTTGAATTATGTTGTTAATGACCCGTTTGCACAGTTTTAATTCATACACACGCACGCACGCACACAAGCACACACCCCACACACACACACACACACACACACACACACACACACGCAGACACACACACATACACACACACACACACACACACACACACACACACCACACACACGCACACGCACACACACACACTTGCTTCACAATTAAAGCCATGTCCTGTTTCCTGTTTAAAATGATAATCACAGGCCACTTCGTTCGTTTGTTTTTTCCCTGATCGACATGTGTTGCGCAGTTGATATCTTCAAGTGGTTGAATGCAAGCAGCAGCGATCATTAAGCAGTAATTACGGGTCGCTTCTTTTTGTCTGCTGCTCGACATTTGTGGCAGAATTAATGCTATCAATTAGCTCTTAGCAAGACGCAATGATCAGTCAACATGGGCTCACAGGTCGCTGTTTTTATTCGCTGCCCGACACATGCGGCTGAATTAACATCGTCAATTAACTGAAAGCAAGAAGCTAGCGGTCAGTGCCCGCAGTGTCCATAACCTCAGTGGTGACAACAACGGTCGACGTGACTCCTGTCGTGTTAGTGTCAGGCCTTCTGTCAAATGTCACCCTCTGAACTTCAGCCAGAGTCGTCAGCCGTTCACTGAACCTTGTTTTCACCCGTGACGTTGAACTGACGGTGGTTTGTACAGGGTGATTTCATATGCAGGTGAACCCAGTTCGCATTCGGGGCGTTGTCCGTTCAATTCCGTGGACGCCTAATGGGGTTCTTCTTTGTTACAGTTCGGATGTTTACTCTCGGTAGTTTCATTGTCACGCCCGTCAGAAGGGTAGGCAAGGCACACGCTGTCTTCGGCTGGTGATGGCTAAACACGATATTAGTGTGCACGAGGTTTTGTATGTTTAATGTGCTTCAAAGTCGGTATTTTATTTTTAAAGACTGTAAATAAAGAACTAGTAGGGCAACTCCTTGTCACATGATAAAATTGATCAGCACGTTCACAACTCCGAAGGAATACTGCTCATGACACCAAATCTCCTAGCATGAAATCCAATTCAGAGCACACAGAACAAACAAGGAGACATCACCAGGTCCAGTCCATGACAGTATCTCTTTGTTGCTACTTACTTGAAAAAAATTACCTCCTGTCGTACTCAATCGATCAGATATATTCCAATATCACTGGATTGCAACTTTGTTCCTCTTTTACAGATGACTCATTCCATTTCCCCTTTCAAAACTTTTGTTATTAACATTATCATTATCATCATCATCATTATCATTATCATTACTATTATCTAGTTTACGTATCTATAAAATTTTACAAACACACCAGGATGCGTAGTTTTGATTTGCTCTGAGGATCTACCCCGAAATTAAATGGATCTGGCCCTCGGCCACATTTCATCTTTTCGCCAAGTTTAGATGAATTTGGATCAGCAGTTCTGTAAAATCGTCTGCACACAGAAACAAACAAACACACACAAGAAGACGAAAATATAACCTCCCTGGCAAATTGTCAATCTTTTCTCAGAGGAGACAACGTCCCTCCATGGCATGAGAAAAGCAGCACGCGCACAAGACTACTGGCAAGTGTCCTAATTATACACGATCTGAACAGGTTTGGCCTGGCGCACGAATATACCCACAAAGCACAAATTTCTTTTCATTATTACAGGTGCTTGGGTTTAAGTCCGCGTTGTCACGTCAGTCGTCACTTGCCGACTGTTGATGTCACATATTGTCGTTTCACTGCACCTTAAGTCGATCTTGCACCTATTTAAAAATGTCCAACTTTCTCCCCAAATTTTAGTCTAGTCAGATGATTTTGGCACTTGCGGTTGTGGAAAGGGATGAATGTGCTTAATGACCTGCTTCCGTGAGACTTCGGTTCCAGATTAATAGTCATTTTTCTTTCTTTCTTTCTTTCTTTCTGCGAACGCAGGCTGATACTCCTGCGGACACTGCCTGTATAGACAGGCAGTGGAGTTTTGTGTGTATGACCGTTTTTTTTTATCCCGCCATTAAGGCAGCCAATTCCATCTTCGGGGAAGTCATTTAATTCTTGCACCTGTCGTTGTGGAAACAACGTAAGGTGCTGAATTACCTGCTTCCTTTTGACCTCAGTTCTTGATGAACCCTTAACGATGTAAGTCTACTTGGCAAAGTCAAGCCTACATATACTTTATTCTTAAAATTTGCACGCCTCAGCGTAGGTGACGGCTGTCTCTGAGAAGGCACACGCGTGCAAAAATGTGTGTTCGTGTGTGTGAGTGTGTGTGTGTGTGTGTGTGTGTGTGTGTGTGTGTGTGTATGCATGCATGTGTGTGTGTGTGTGTGTGCGCGTATGTGTGTGCGTATGTGTGTGTGTGTTTGAGAGAGAGAGAGAGAGAGAGAGAGAGAGACAGACAGACAGACAGACAGACAGACAGACAGACAGACAGACAGACAGAGACACTTACAGACAGACAGACAGACACGCATACAGACACAGTCACACAGTGAAGGCGTGAAACAGGGACTGGGGACAACAAGATGGCCGAGGCTGGCACAACCAACGGGAAACGGCAGGAAGAACCACCCACAATCCAATGCAATTTCCGAGATCGCAAGCATTACCTTATCCCCTGCCTCGTGGCCATCACCAGCAAGGGAGGTAATTCGGCATGGGTGACACAGAACGGGGGACACTCCTTCCTGGGGGAGGCGGACATGTATCCCTGAAGTAACAAGAAGTAAAGAAAAGGAAGAGTCGGTTAATGTTGTTTGAAACACAGCCGACTGCGGAGGGGCGGGGCGCTGAAGCTGTGTCATTTTTACTTACACACACACACACACACACACACACACACACACACACACACACACACACACACACACACGTACAGAGAGAGAGAGAGAGAGAGAGAGAGAGAGAGAGAGAGAGAGAGAGTGAGTGAGTGAGTGAGACAGACAGACAGACAGACAGACAGAGAGAAGAAGAAAAAGAAGAAGAAGAAGAAAAAGAAGAAGAAGAAGAAGAATCCGGTACGAAAGGTCGACAGCAGAAGACAAACAGAGGTTGTACTCCTAAATCAAAATGAAATCAGAATAAATTCTATGGATGGAGAGTCAGCCTGCAGATAGCGCCCTCTTCCAGGAACAGAGTGAATTCCAGTTCGAGTCTCTAACAAGGCCTTTCTTTGAAATTTTTCATTGTCTCTTCCCTCTTCATGGATCTAAAGTAGGGCTCTGAATGCTACGCTTGGATGAAACAATATACAGAAAACTCCTGTACCACCCTCTGCTTAGCGTCGTGAAAGTACGCACGGAAACGATGCAGTTTCTGGCAAAGTTACGTTAAAACAAGAGAGGCAATATGCCTGTTCGACTCACATGCCATAAGTGTAAACCACAATGGCAAACAATTTAGACATTACATAATTTTTTGGTTGTATTTTCTTTATAAAGCGCGTCAACAACGAGATCCGCTGGCAAATTCTGCCACGAAGCCACTCTCACGATAGATTTATGGCAAATAGAAAGAAAAGACCAACAGATGCACACTCTCAGAGGTTCAATCACACACAGAGAGACGCACATTCATTCATTCATTCATTCTCTCTCTCTCTCTCTCTCTCTCTCTCTCTCTCTCCTCTCTCTCTCTCTCTTATCTCATCCCTTCCCTCCACCTCTCTCTGTATCTCTGTACAAATACACTGACCAGGCATTCTTAATTAATTTTATGTCATTGCCAAAATGACAGAAAATGAGAGCTGATCATGGGAAATTGTATTGTGGAGCGTAGTACTAAAACAGAAACAAAAAGAAAACGTCGAATACATAGCGTAAAACAAATTGAAACTGAGAGGAAGAAATCTGCCTCTGTCAATATAGGAAAGTAGGGGGCTGATTTTAGGTAGCAGCCAGTACACATGTACTGGTTAGGGACAGTTGTGCTATTCTGTCACTCACTCACTCACTCACTCACTCTCTCTCTCTCTCTCTCTCTCTCTCTCTCTCTCAAAACAGCTCTTTCCACCCTGCCAACCGCCCCCACCCCCCACAAACCAAATCATACAGACAGACAGACAGACAGACAGACAGAGAGTGAGAGAGAGAGAGAGAGAGAGAGAGAGAGGAGAGAGAGAGAGAGAGAGAGAGAAATTATCCTACTGAACTGGTAAGTAACCTGCAGACAAAGGTCAACAAACCCATTAAATGGACAGAAGTGAATCATATGTCCGTCAATACCAATAAACAAAATGCATGTATATCATACGACAAAAGTGGCAGAAAATGAGTTCCTCATCCGCACCATTATATGCCCAAGGACAAAAGATTGAAGAGGTTACACCGTACAGTGTTTTAGGGATTATCATTGACAACGACTTATACTGGTCTTACCACATTGCTGATCTTGGAAAACGTATTTCCAAAAGAATATTTTAATTTGCAAAAATTAAACATTTTCTAAATCTTCATTCCAGGAATATATTTTTCATGCGCATATCCTTTCTCTTATCAATTATACATTCATTTCATGGGATAATGCCAGCGAAACTAAGCTGAAACAAGTAAGTCGTTTACATAAAAGGGCCATAAACTTAATTCATTCGAAATCTAGTACCTTGACAAGGAGTAGTTAGAGAACTGTAAGTATTCTTCCATTTAAAGACAGACTCCACTTCAACTCATGCTTGTGCATATACAATATAATGAATTAATCAGCTCCGAACAAAATCACCTTAAGCTTTGCCACCAAGGGAAATAGACATACACATACACTGCCTTTACCAGACCCCGAAGTGATCTTTATTAATCAAGTTTTGTGTACTCTAGTGGGATCGCATGGAATAATTTGTCTTCCTCTTTAAAACCATGTCCCTCAAAACAGGCATTTAAAAAAAGCACTAAAAAGCATCTGATGGAAACTCTATGTAGCAATTAAAGGCCCCCCCTTCCCCCCCCCCCTCCTCTCTCTCTCTCTCTCTCTCTCTAACTGCATTTGAAATTGATGTTCCAACAATAATTTTTTTGTTTATCATTTCATATGTTGTTATATGAGTAATGTACATATTTGTATGATTGAAGTTGTGTGCTTTTAAAAGATGTTTGTAATTTTCCACGTTGTATGCTATCTTTGTTTCTTTTTTTTGTGAGGGCAGGGTGTAAAAAAAAACAACTTGACAGCGTATTCTTCAAGCCTCAATAAAGATAATTTTGACTTGACTTCACACACACACACACACACACACACACACACACACACACACGCGCGTGCGCGCCCGCATACATTGGTAGTAATCATGGTCGTTTCCAGGGCTGTTAAGTATTTTAAAAGAACGGTTACGGCAAAGTTGCTTACAGCCCGTCCGACCGCAAAGGGCCATATGAGGGCTGTCACTGCGTTGAAGTCAACTCACAAATCATAAAAACAAACTCATTCACACAACCCTTTGAAATACACCTTCTAAAAACACACAGGAAATTTCGTTAAAATTTTCTCTTCCGTAAAATCTTAGATCAGATGTGAAATGTTAATCTCTTTCAGAAATTCAAAGATCACATCAGGTGGGACAATTCTGAACAAGTTTTTTATGGAGTCTGTCGTAAAGTGTTTATGTCTCACTCATGCAAGTCCCAACACTCTAAAAGAATGTTTCACTGTGAGTGGTACATGACATGGAATGCACCACGGAGCTTCTTCACCTTTTAAAAGATAAGAATGAGTGTAAAACGAGTGGCCTGTATGCAAACGGCACAAGGCTGTTTCTTCTTTACGGCCGCCTCGGGAACACTTTCAGGTTTGGGCGGATTTTAAACAGTTTGTTATCCGTCTGCGAGTTACATCCTCTTGCCGATGGTCTTTGAGTTTTAGATCAGTGTGAGGGATAGACGATTTGCTCAACTCTTTCTTTGTTGCCCTCTTGGCAAGTTGATCAACCACCTTGCCTCGAATGCTCAAATGGCTGGGAACCCAAGGAAAAACTATTTTGTATCCATCTGATTTCATAGAAGTGTACATTCAAATAACTTCAGCAGTTGCGAGTGCTTGATGTTTTGAATTAGAGAGCATTTCAAGACCCAAGACCAAGGCTGTCAACTCAGCAGAGTAGATGGAGCTGTCAGTGGGAATGTGTTTAGAACATCTCTGTGGAGGATCTGTAGCACAAAATACAGCAGAAACAATCCCTTCTTCAGATTTGGTGTCGTCCGTGAAAATTCTTCTAAAGGATGGAAACTTCGAACACAGTTCGGCGAAGAAGGACTTTTACGCCAAGGAGCTAGTGGAGTCTGTACGGTATAAGGCTAAATCAAACCCGATCTCCGGAGTGAAGAAAGTCCATGGTGGGTCATTAGGAAACTTGGATAAATCACAAACAACTCCAAGGTCTACATCTGCTTTGTTCAAATGGGGAAGAATACAAATTCTCAAGGGTGGAATGGAACTGGGGTGGTCACCGAATTTCTTTTGGAACTTGGGGTCAAAAACACAGACATACGCAGGTTTGGGGGGTTCAGAAGGTAGTTTAAAGTAATGAAAATCTTTGAAAAAAAAAGGTTTACAAAATATGGATTCAAATTAATGTAAACAGATCACATAGGTCTGTACTGCGACTTGAAGGCTTAGAAACCAATAATAAGTAAAACAGGCAAACAAAATTCATGGTATTATTCTGAAGACTTCTGCACCGTTCGTTTATTGTTTTACACTGTTAGGTCACTGGGGTATGCACTGGTATGGAAATAAACTCTTTAAGTAATTGACTCCAAAATACACGCACTCTGCCGTACTGGAGAGCATTTTTGTTGTTGTTGCTTGTCACAGCTTGGCAAAAAATCGCAAAACCTAGAAATAATTAGTGCCTCAATAATCAAGGTCTTAAAAAGAAAATAATATCATACCCTTCTCCATTACTGCACCGAAAGTCACAGATGTGTTGTTATTTCTTAATGTATACAATCGAGAGTTCTTTACAATTAGTAATACACATTAGATCACTCACATACAGTTAATGAACAGGCAGTTTTATGTCTGATATATGAATGTTCACATTCTGTGAAACAACAGAAAAGGATAACTGTTGCCACAGCTGGACGAAAAAACAAAGAAATTCCTCAAATTCTCACATTCTGCGAAACAACAGAAAAAGATGATTGTTGGCCCACTGGACAGAAAAAAATCCCTCAAATATAACACTTTTTGACAGAACAAATGAGGCTGATTGTTGTCAAAGCTGGACAGAAAAAAACTCAACCATGAACTGTGAAGAGAAAGATCTCAAAAGGATAATAAAATTGTTTTTCATCCTCATAACACAGCAGTCCATGTGATTACACAAAGGCACCCAAGTACATGTATTTGCAGCAGTTCTGACAAACGTTTCCTTTGATTCCCTCCTATGGGTACCTGAAAATGAGTTCTGGTGTCTCTGGTGTCCTCCAAAACACTGAATTTTACACTCGTATTTGTCTTTGGAAGCCAGAACGGTTGCCAGTGTCGACGGCGCAATTCGATATTTTTCCGCTATTGTCTTCTTCTGTGTTGCTGGATTTCTTTCAACTCCTTGAATAATTTCAAGTTTTCGCTTTAGTGACACACCTTTGCGACGTGCAGACGCCATGATACAATGGCCTATTAAGTCAAAGTCTGACACCCTCCCTGCCCTTCACCCCACCGTCATCCCTCTGGCATCTCTCCTCCGTCTACAGTCGCTGAACCTGACTACACCTGAGTCGACTGCTCTGCTTCGACAATCAAGGAACTCGGATTTCAGGACGTTAGAATACGATTTTATCGCTTACGAACTAGAGAGGTGACGTTTACCACAACAAACATACAATAAAATTACTATGTACTTTCAATCTACCTATGTGAAAGGCATGGTCCTAGATTTTTCAAAAACAAACAAACAAAAAAAAACCCATCCCACCTCCACTTCCCTCCCGAGCCCGCCTCCCTTCTCCCCACACACCCAAATCCCTCTTTCCCCTCATCCAGCCTTCAACCTCAGGACCAGCTATTATCCCAAATTTCCCTTTTTTCCCAGCACTCGACCCCCATCAGGGTTAAAGCACCGACTATAGTAGTTCTGCGCGTACGACCAATGGCTAAAATAATGTGTGTGTGTGTGGCTTTACCGCGGCCCCGGAAGGCAGTGTGTCAGTTCTGATTTCGCTTCAGTCTCCAGAATGTTGGAGGAGTTTGCACTGAATGGACCAGTATCCTTTGCCAGGCTCTTCTTTATCAGTAAAGATCAATGTCTGGAAAGTCAGCGCATCAGTTGTTACGACTGTAGCACGGTAGTTAGTGTCAACGATGCGGCTTGGAGTGCCTGAGTTTAATCCCAAATCAGTGGTCAATTAACAAAAGAGGGTATCTAAGGCTACATCTGATACCTTAAAAAATCTTAGTGTACTAAAAAGCTTTACATCGGGAAACCAAGGCCATACTGTCGGAAAGACGTTTACTTTATGGGTGCGCCTACTCATCTTCTCATGCAAAATTCTACAGACAAGATGTCTTAGCATAGTATACCGCCTACTGTTCCATTTAACTGTATGGGCCCTATCAGGGTTATCACCTCATCGAAGTCAGTGCTGTACACATCTGGTAAAAAAAAGGTAACAAGATTTCTTAAAACACGCAAAATTTGCGTAAAAACATTCTTCTTTAAAATGTAAGATTAGATTGAAAATCTTTACTTTTTTGAGAAGCTGGAAAATCACATTTGACTGAATATCTCCATGTTGTGTTCTTATTAAGTCTGCTGTTAAAAGTTCATGTGCGACATCATGTACCTCCTACCACTTTGTAAAAACATGTTTTATAGTGGGCGGTACACCACAAGGAAAGTACCATGGAGCTCCATCATCTCTTAAAGGAAATGAGTGGCCTTAAAACGAGTGTTTCTTTTCATGGTCACCAGTGGCGGAAGGTAACACTTCTTTGACCCTAGGATCAGACTGAAAGAGTTTGTTATCCATCTGCATGTTCCAATTAGTTAGATCGGTGTGAATTACAGAGACTGCACAGCCCTTTGTGACATTCTTGGCAAGTTGATCAAGATCATAGAAGACACAGCCATAGCCCAATAGGGAGTGGGATAAGAGCTTTGTAGAGATGGGGAAAGGTTTTTCTTAACAGTACCCTGAATCAGCAGGTACTTCGATTCGCAGAACGTTCCTTGCTAGTTCTGACTGCAAGTGTGCTCAGTGTGGCATTTAAGGCTATTCTTTTAACTAAAAAAAAAAATACCGAGACACTGCCTTCTTTCACTGCCGAAATGATGGATTTTCCTACACGAATTTCAGCGAGCAAAGTATTGTCCAAAGTTGTGAAAGTGGGTACACGTAGTTTGGGTAGCTAGTAATCCTATTTTCAACTACCCAGTGTCTTATCTTCTGCACAAAATGCTGAAGTTAATGTTGCATGCCAGCAAAAGTGGCTCAAACTGCATAGAGTACAAAGTCGTCAACACAGCTGGTTATATTGTTAATCTTAATGCAGAAGACAGCAGGAGAAAGAATACGTCCCTGCAGTACACCAAACTCGTGCTCGTAGATGTCAGATAGCGTGATGCCAACACATGCTTAAAATTACCGACAAATCAAAGATGCTTAAATGAAAACAGACAGACGGTCTGGAAAATCCGAATGATGAAACCCATCGAAAATACTTGATTTCCATGTTGTGTCATAGGCTTTCAGGTACAAACGGACAGCCACAATATGTTGTTTGTTAATGAAAGCGTTGCGGATGGTAGTTTCAAAACGAACTACCTGGTCAACTGTAGAATGGTATTTGCGGAAACCAAACTGCTCTGTGGCAAAAAGATAATCGGTTTCAAGCTTCAACGTCAGACGAGAGTTGACCATCTTTTCCACTAAGTAACAAAGGCATTTGTTCAGAGCTCTTGGGCGATATTTCGTGGGTTTGTCAAGTGTTTGCGGCTCTCGGAATAGGAATGAAAAAAGGGGATCGGCCGCCAAGAGGGCGGAAAGTGCTCCTTAGTCCAGATAAACTTACACAAGATCAAGCCTTGCTTAAAGCGTCAACCATTTTACCGGATGTATCACACCTACTTTTTCAACCGACGAAAACAAATGTACCACAAAACACACTACTGACTATTAACACATCAAAATGGACATCTATCGATGGTTCAAATGTCACCCATTAGACGTCAGAGCACAGCGGTACTTCTGGCGCGAAATGAGAAGTCAAGACTGTCTAGGGAAAGACAGAAATGGGCCACGGAGTCACAAAAATCAGCAGACCACACTGAAGGGAGATAAAGGCAGAGTGAAAGACGCCAACAAAAAACGGGAGACTACCGTGCAGGAAAACAGAAAGGCACAGTCCATAACCGTGACACTGGCGACATTTCACTACATTACCTCCAGACGGCGCCGCTTGATTTTAAACTGAAAGAGTTCCTGGAACCCCTAATGACAACTTCTTGAGTCCTTGTTGACATCAATGTTTGTCAGTACGACTGTTTTGTTGTTGTCGTTGTTGTTGTTGTTGTTTTTCCTTCACGACTTTCAAAAACAACTGGATGAAATGCCATTCTAAATTATCATCGCTATCGCCATAGACCCTATATTTATTTTCAAAGTTATTGAAATGATTATGGTCCAGCGTCGTGCAAATTTGTACAGTTTAAACAATTTCGCGTTTTCTCATTATCCATGTTATGAATTTCTTTTGTATATTACTATTATCAATTATTGTAAGTTTTTTTTTTATCTTTGCATTTACTTATTCTTCAGTACTGCTTTTTTTCTAAATTCTCATTCTTCAATTTTACATTTGTTTCTATCTTTCGTTGCCAACCTCCTAACGTTCCCATTTCATGATGAGCTACGGATTGCATGTCAATATTCATGGCTAGAATTCAGTGGAAAGAACACTGTTTGTGAATCATAACACTGATGACAGACAAGGTTGATAACATCAATACAAAAGTTTTAGAGTGCTCACTAACCCAGACGTGGTTACATAAGAGTATATGTGACGGATCGTTTCCCGTCCGGTCACAAATTTTCATACAACCGTGCTTACCGGAAGGTGGTTGTCCGGAAGCCGGTTGAACAATTCAGCTGACTGCTACTCACCGGCGCACTGTTAAAAGCCGGGTGAGTTGAACCGGTTAGGCAGTCTCTGCAGTGATTCCGGCAACGCAACAACACAGACGGCCGAAGAGGGACTCAGCTGATTTTTGGTGGCAGTCAGGTTGAAGTGTTCCCTGGACTGAGGGGGACTGGCTGCCACTGTTTGAGGGTCAGGGCCGTAGCCGAGTCTACGCCCCTGTTCTCCGCCCTGTGTCGGCGTGGAGAGGTCGGCCTGAGCGCCGACAATCACCCTACCGGCCACTGCGCCCGGGACCGACTACCCGCTGAGCCATTTGGGTTGGAGAGGCCGCTGCTGCCAAGCCAGAGCGCCGCTCCCGAGTTTGAACCAGCGACCTGTTGGCCAGACCGTCGCTGTGTTGTGTTTGTGTGTAAGTCACAGCTCCTGTGCGAGACTGTCACCTCGTCGTCGGCAGAGACG
Source organism: Conus canariensis (assembly GCA_033310375.1). Taxonomy (NCBI): domain Eukaryota; kingdom Metazoa; phylum Mollusca; class Gastropoda; order Neogastropoda; family Conidae; genus Conus; species Conus canariensis. Next base: position 60,288,349 of record CM065720.1, on the reverse strand, counting down.
CCGCGAGTGTGTTAGTGTTTTTTTTTTTAGCCACAGCTCTGAAGTTTTGAGTCGTGTGTCGGACTTGACTTGACACTGCAGTCGTCGTCGTCATCATCTGCGTCGCCCTTATCGTCTCGTCGCCCTTGTCGTCTCGTCGTCCTCGTCATCTCGTCGTTGTCATCGTCTACGGCGACGATGGATCCAGCAGCATTGATAGCTATTTATATTTTGATATATCTTGTGTGTACGCCTGATGGTTGGCGTGCCGACCAATTGATGTCATTGCGTTTGTTATATAATATGTTTGTCTGATGGCTCGGGCAGCATAAAAAAAACAAAAGAAGTGTTGTTCTGTTGCCTGGCTGTCAATGTTCAGGTGAGTGGGTGTGTGTATGTGAATTAGAAAAGTCGTGCATGCATCCATAATTTCTGTGTGAGTCAGACAGTCAGACACCTGCAGACACACCCATACCATCCGTAACAGTATACTTCTACGCAAAACTTGTATTTGAAGAACAGAGCCCTGAAAAGTGAGGGTTAAAGGTTCAGACACAAAGCTTTCCAATAAAGAAATAACTAGTGTTACTGTCACAAATATTCGACATGATGAGTCCTGGTCGCGATTGTAGCATCCTGAGTAACAATAAACATAAGATCAAAACATAAGATCATTTCTGTTTGCTTTGGAGCGTCAATTACTATTGGGTTTGTAATTCATTTGCAAATAAACATAAATGCTATGATGTCTCAAACATTATGGATGATCATAAATCAATCTGAATCTTGATAATGTTCAATATACACAGCAGTCAGAGATGTTTCCGTTCGGAATGAACACACCTGACATGAACGCACTGGGAATACGAAACACGTCTTCGGGTTGACGGCAAATGGGTACAGAAAATAGGAAGCAGAACCGGTATTACACACACACACACACACACACACACACACACACGCGCGCGCGCGCGCGCGCGCGCGCGCGCGCGCACACACACACACACACAGAGGGAGAGAGAGACAGAGAGAGAGAGAGAGAGAGAGAGACAGAGAGAGAGAGAGACAGACAGACAGACAGACAGACAGACAGACAGAGGGACGCATGCACGCACAAACGTGCACATGTATTGGGGCATATTCTCTCTCGGAGGGAGAGGATGCCAAGGGAAAGACTGGAGAGGAGATGGAGATGAAAACAAGGAGGGGACGGCAAGAAATGCCGACAGGACTGACAGGCGCTGAAGTCTAACAGGCAGAGAAAAAGGGCCCTGGAAATTAGTTTCGAGATCGATGGCTTGTGGATGGACCGAGGGAGACCGGCCTTCGTATAGAGAGACCTCTGAGGACAAGAAAAAAAAAAAACAAGGGTGAAAAGGGGAAAATATAAAGTGACAGTCACAATTTGTCGCTTCGTGAGCGCTGTCGGCTAAATGCAACTCTTATTATTATTTATTTTAGCCCATCCATTTCCACTCCCAATCTAGCACTATTCACCCGCTGCTCATTCATCCTTCCCGGCACACAGCTACATCCACAGCGGTCCTGTCGCTGTTCGAAGACAGCCCTCTGCTGAGAACTGTCACTGTTAAGACCATCGGAAACGTGGCGTCAACATCAGAATGGAGAATCCACGTCAGATGTGTACTGTCAAAAAGCATGCAGTTCTTGATTATTGCTGCACATCCCATGCACTCACAAACAGGCGAGTTCTGAGGAATCTTGGTCGCGCAACGCAACATATTTGCAAACTATACCCGGCTCCCTTCCTCCACCCTATCCACGGAAAAAGAGAGAGAGAGAAAAAAAAAGACTGTGCGTCTTTCGTAGTGGACAGGTGAGGTGTGTATGTTTTTCGGGTCCCTGTACGATTCTGTTAAGCGGCATTTTTGTTCCTCGTGCACGTCCGACACTTCTCTTCTTCCGCCATTAAGTCATGAAGAAAGCTCCCCTAGACTGACCGAGCTCTTCTGATCATTAAGTAAAACGGGTCAACCGCACAGCAAGTTCGCACAACGCTGTCTACATGGGGGCCAGCGTCCCCGACACGTGCAGTTTTCAGTATGGGAACAACTTGCCCTTTTAAAGTCCTACAGCCGATACGGGCGTTCATCCATTATGCCTGACGTATGAAAAAAGGCTACCCCCTAACCCCCCCCCCCCCCCCCCCCCCCAAAAAAAAAAAAATAAATAAATAAATAAAATAAAAAAAAATAAAGAAAAAAAGAAAAGGAAAAACAGAAAGAAAAGGGCAAAAACTGTTGCGAAGTGTCAAAAGTCGCACCTACGCCGTGGATGCCTGCCAGTTCACACAAGGAGCTTCTCTTGAAAAATCTCCCCTACGTTTGACGCTGTGCACCAGAATCATGATGCTGACGTCAGTCTTTGTGAGGCCCTTTAGATTGCCATAGATGCCTCCAACCCCACTCGCCCCACACACAATCCTGTGATTGAGGAGAGTGCGTGGCTTCCAGATCAATTTGGTGCTTTTCACCTTCTCTGAGCGAAAGTAGGAGTTATACCCAACGAAGAAAGAGGAGGAGGAGGAAGAGGAGGAGGTGAAGAAAGAAAGAAAGAAAGAAACGAGAGAAGGGACATAAGAAAGAAAGAAAGAAAAGAAGAAGAATGAAGAGGGTACAAAGACGAAGGAAAAGACTAACGAGTAACAGAAAAAGACGAGGAAGTAGAATGAAGAAGGGGAGGAGAAGACGACATCGAGGAAGAATAAGACAAAGAATAAGACTACAGAATAATGATGTCGATGAAGATGAATAAACTGAAAAAGACAAAACGAAGAGTAAGGCAAAGAAGAAGATAAAGAATAATCACGATGACGATCAATGGAAGAAGCTGAGAAAGAAGACAAAAATGACAATGGCGATCAAGATAGAAGACCAGAAAATGCAGAACGCGACGACGACGAAGAAGAACAGGAAGCAGACATAGACGACGACAATGAAGATGATCTAGGAGGAGGAGAAGAAAAAGGCGAACAATAACAAGAAGAAAGAAACAGACAGCTACCAGCGTTTTCTTTTTTTTTTTTTCCACTGAAGAATTGCAATAGATTTGAAAGAACCATGCTGCGACAGACAGTCCTGTATATAATGATAAAAGTCTCCTTGCTGCCATCATTGAAACTTTGAAAATGCTGTGCCTGGGCTTAGGATCTTAGCACCACGCAAGCACTGGCGTAGAGATCAATGTTGGTGAAGATGAGAGTCTGATGGATTCATCTCATGAAATTAGTTCGTTAAGAAATATGTGAAGAAAACTAATGTCAGTTCTCTCTCTCTCTCTCTCTCTCTCTCTCTCTCTCTCTCTCTCTCTGTGTGTGTGTGTGTGTGTGTGTGCGTGTGTGTGTGTGTGTGTTGTGTGTGTGTGTGTGTGTGTGTGTGTGTGTGTGTGTGTGTGTGTGTGTGTGTGTGTGTGTGTGTGTGTGTGTGTGTGTGTGTGTGTGTGTGTGTGTGTGTGTGTGTGTGTGTGTGTGTGTGTTGTGTGTGTGTGTGTGTGTGTGTGTGTTGTGTGTGTGTGTGTGTGTGTGTGTGTGTGTGTGTGTGTGTGTGTGTGTGTGTGTGTGTGTGTGTGTGAAGTCATACTCCGAAACTTTCTAAACTGGAAACAAACGATCGAGCTGTTTCAATACAAGCTATGATGCGGGGGTTATAGTGCGGGGCTTATGATACATGGCTGGGGGGGGGGGGGGGGGGGGGGTAGGGGGGGAAGGCACCCCCACCAAGCACTGAGGTCTGGGCGACAATATTTTCCGTGCTCCAGTCGGGCGGCACGCAGCGCGGTAAAATGGCTGGAACCTCTGGCATTATCACTTTCAAAATGAGGTGACTGCGGGCAGAAATTGAATTTAAAAGAATTGATCTGCTGCCGAACGAAAGACACAAACAAATGACATGACAAACACGGCACCTGTTGACCTCTTTGGTCTTCTTCAGGCAAGACAACAGCATTTAAAACAATGAAAACGAAGAATGAACATTCACTTTCTCCTCAAACTGGGCGGAAAACAGCTGTGGAATCTGGCATTATGCCGTAGGCATTTTATTGTGACATGTCTGGATCAAAACAGCTTTGCTGTGAACTGTTTGCTCATTTTCAGAATGTCTTTGACACGGAAACATTCTCTGTTGTTGTTTTTTCTTTATATGTGTGTATTCGTTCAATGAAGGTCTGCACATTGCACACGTTAAAGTTGAATGTAGACTGTTCACATTTTTTAATGTCTATAACCTGGAAACATTCTTGTATGAATATATTTGGAAGCGCGTTCCTTGTAGGCCTTT
>CM065720.1:60261572-60279072 GCA_033310375.1 Conus canariensis | reverse complement strand
GTTTACCGTTATAACCGTTACTAACGGCTGTAACGGCCTGTAACGGTTTTTGTTCTTTATGGAATATCTCAGAAAGTACTTGGCCGACCTTTATGAAAATTAGCAGGTATGTTCATTATGGGTCACGGGTGATGCCTGATGTTTTAGTTTGCCCCGTTATAGCCGTTACTAACGGTTGTAACGGCCTGTAACGGTTTTTCTTCTTTATGGAATATCTCAGAAAGTACTTGGCCAATTTATAAGCGGTTTGGATGATCTTGTGACAAATCGGAGCCTCTGTCCATATGTAAGTGATGTAATGCTGAAAATGGATTGAACAACCGTTAAAAACCGTTGTTCTGCCGTTATTTCTTATATATAGGTGGATTTTAATGAAATTTGGTATATAGAAAGGTTATCACACACAAATGGCACTTCTATATAGTGTTTTAAAATTTGACCGTTAAAAACCGTTATTCTTGACATATTGTCCAATTTATATGAAATTTGATATGTACACAGGCTTTAGCCCAGTGAGGACTAAAATACCGGTTTCAAAAGTGTATATCGGTTATATAACCGTTAAACCGTTATTTTTTATATATTGGTGGGTTTTAATGAAATTTGGTATATAGAAAGGTTATCACACACAAATGGCACTTCCATGTAGTGTTTCAAAATCTGACCGTTAAAAACCGTTATTCTTGACATATTGTCCGATTTGTATGAAATTTGGTATGTACACAGGCTTTAGCCCAATGAGGACTAAAATACCAGTTTCAAAAGTGTACATCGGTTAAATAAGCGTTAAAACCGTTATTTTGCCTTTATTTCTTATCTCACAAAGCACTTGGCCGATTTATAAGCGGTTTGGAAAACTGGGAGTACGTTTATATGCTTCGCATCTTGTTATTCTTAAGATGGTGATCAAAGAACAAGTATTAAAGCACGGCCTGACAAGAGAAATACGATCACTTGTTCAGCGTAACTATTTGATAATATGGGCATCAAAGTTGCACAACCATTTTTTTGTGTGCATATGATCCACTTTGGCTTTTTTTCGTCGATGATGAAGAAAGACACAGGGGGCTAGTTAGCGTACTGCGTCTCTCCGTGGTACAGTTTAACGGTTGTTAACTGCAGCCTTCACACACACACACACACACACACACAACGTCACACAAAATGGCGGAGTCATAAAAATATTTTCACATCCCCCTGAAATAACAAGTGCAAACCAAAGTTCAGCTTTCCATAGATTTTTGCTGAAAATTTGAAGTCTTTATATCCATTAGTTTATTTTTTACAATTTTTTAAAGTCAGTACCCCAATTCGGGCAGCAAATTCCAATATAAAGTTAGTAGTCTGGGCGACTTCTGTCATACGAAATACAGGACAATGAAGGTTAACTTTTCTCGCGAGGTAAAAGTTTTCGCAAGTGGATCAAGACATGAAATCCAGAAGTAACGGCACTCCTGCGTGCAAAAGAATACCTCGGGCTTCCCAACGATGGTCAGCTTCGAACGTAAACACGTCCGATCGTTCGGAGAGCCAAGAATGCGACCCACGAAACGAGAAGCCGTCCGCTGATCCTACACCAACGACAGTGGAGTCTTCGAACGCGTCAGTGTGCTGCGGCGTCATCTCGACACCTGTGCTGTGCGCAACATCCGACGCAACGCCCGACTTGCGGCAAGTCATTTTAAATCTTTGCTGCCGAATATCCTCCCTAGAAAAAGCAGTGGAGTTTCAAAGATTCAGAACATCGCCAAGCCGAAAGTTTCCATGACGACCACGGAAACACAAACAGACCCCTGCCTTCCAGCTGGACCCACCTACGCTGAAGTGGCGGGAAGTGGATTGTCGTCAGGCGTTGCGAGTCATCCTGCACAGCACAAGACGTCTGCTGCAGAAGAAATATCGAAGAAAGGTGGGACTAACAAAAAGGTGTCCTGCCCAAGCCTTTCGAAGACAAATGACGCCAAACCCTCCAAGGCTGACACGTCAAGAGATGACGTCAAGTACAAATCTCGTCATCTTGTAGATTCCAAAAAGAAATCGAATAGTAGTTCCAATCTACCGAATGTACTTATTCTTCACGACTCTGTTATGAACGGAGTACAAGAAACACGCCTTGGTCGGTCTTATCACTTCAAACCTTCAAAACAACGAAGCAACACTTTGAAAATAACTCAAGATCACTTGCAGGAGGTAGCTACAAAAGAACCTCATCTTGATGCTGTGGTTATCCACTGTGGGATTAACGACCTGAAGACAACAGAGCCAAATAAGCTGTGCAACACCTTCGTTAAATCACTTAAAGACGCATCAAGAAAGAATCCTAACACCAGATTCGTCGTCAGTAAAGTTCCCACTGTGAAAGACCTGAAGATGGAGTAAATCGGCAGTTATTTAATGCCATCCTTACCTCCGAGCTGTTCGACGTGAACAACATCACGCTCGTCGATCATCATAACATAAGGCCTTACCATTGTAGCGACTACATCGGCTTCCACGAGGCACAGTTCGTTCATGTTTGTTTTGAGAGTTATCTTTCTTTTTCTGTTGTTAAGGAACGGAGAGTTCCTGCGCTTGTTGTTGTGGTTAACGACTGATGAGTCTTAGTTTTCTTGGTTGGCCTATACAGCCATTCTAGAGTTATTAAAAACTCAGAAACTGTACTCAAGGTCTTTGAGTTTTTGTGTATTATTTTATTAACCACTAAATTGGTGACCCCTGACGCTGAACAACGCAAATATGGCTGAAGAAATCCCAACGAACTTAGCCACTCAACTGGAAGCTTTCAACGCTCAAACCAGCCAGGTCAATACAGTGTCTGTCAAACTTCCAGAATTTTGGATAAAGTCGCCAGAGGTGTGGTTTGCTAGGGTTGAAGCACAGTTTGGAACCAAAGGCATTACCCAAGACCAGACGAAATATGACTACGTTGTCAGTGCGCTGGACATCAACACAGCCGAAGAAGTTCAATCCATTCTCACCAACCCACCAGCTGAGAACAAATACAACACTCTGAAGAAGTCTCTGATCAAGACGTTTGGCAAATCTCAAGCCCAAAAAGATGCAGAACTTCTAAGTCTTAATGGACTTGGTGACAAACGCCCAACTGCTCTCTTGCGCAAGATCAACTCCCTTAATGATGATCCACAAACACTCAAACGTGCGCTGTTCCTGCAAATCTCCCTTCTGATGTACGAGGTATTCTGGCCGGACATAACTTCGCAGACACAGACACACTCGCTGAGGCAGCAGACCGCATTTGGGAAGCACGAACTTCTGGCGTACAGCAGGTCTTCATGGCTCCAACAGAATCACACAATGAACTGAATGTGGTCACGCCATCATTAAATGAGAACGTCTCAGCCATCAACAAAGGTAGACGTCCTCCTCGCCCCCAACAACGTGGCACGAACAGTTCAGCCTCTGTGTGTTTTTACCATCAGAGATTCGGACCTGACGCTCGTCGCTGTCTCCCTGGTTGCAAATTCGCATCGCTACTCACCAAAGGAAGCCAGCAAGGCACATCATGCTCGGGAAACGCCAGTGCCAGCCGTTGAACGTGTCAACGGCTGGCGTTTTTGATTCGAACACGTTTTCAGTTTATGACCGACACTCTGGCCAATCTTTCTTGATTGACACTGGGGCTGACGTGTCAGTTTTTCCAGCCTCTCCACAGGATCGCAAGAACGATTCGCCTTCCATTCCACTCTCTGCTGCAAATGGAACGTCCATCAAGACCTGGGGTACACGCAACATCTCCTTGAAGATCACACCCACACATGTGTACGCACACAAGTTTTATCTCGCTGATGTTATCCGCCCCATTCTGGGTGCTGATTTTTTCATTGCTCATAACCTTGTCATCGACCTTAAGGGCAAGCGTCTCCCGTCTTTTGATAAGACTTCTACTTTCCTTAACAGCACTGGGTCTCCCATGACTCTTGCAGGTTTGTCGCTTCATCCACATAATGAGTACTCTGACCTTCTCTATCAATTTCCAGAGCTACTCACTCCACGTTTTGACTCCACTATCAATAAACATGGCGTAGAACATCACATTGAGACACAGGGACCTCCAGTATATGCTCGTGCTCGACGCCTGAATCCAGAAAAGTTAGCAGCTGCAAAAGCTGAGTTCTTGAAAATGGAAGAAATGGGCATCATCCGCCGGTCCAGCTCATCCTGGTCTTCACCTCTTCATGTAGTCCCAAAAGCCGGAGGCCAATGGCGACCTTGTGGCGATTACAGACATCTGAACGCTGCTACCAAAGATGATCGCTATCCCTTGCCTCATATTCAAGATTTCAACAATATCCTCACAGGATGTGAAGTCTTCTCCAAAATTGATCTGGTCAGAGGCTACCACCAGATTCCTATGGCGTCATCTTCTGTTGCCAAAACAGCCATCATCACGCCTTTTGGACTCTGGGAATTCCTCCGCATGCCTTTTGGCCTCAAGAACGCTGCTCAGGCATTTCAACGATTGATTGATGGCATTCTTCGAGATATACCGTTCATTTTCGTCTACATTGACGACATCCTTGTGGCCAGTCACTCACAGGAAGAACACCGTGAACACCTCAGACAGCTTTTCGAGCTCCTCTCCACCAATGGACTGGTTATCAACAAGGCCAAGTGTGTCTTTGGTGTTTCAGAGTTGGATTTTCTTGGCCATCGAGTCACTATACAAGGAATTCGTCCACTCCCAGATCGTGTTGCTGCTCTTCAAGACTGCCCTGCCCCCACTGATCGCACAGGCCTACAAAAATTCCTTGGGATGATGAACTACTACCATCGCTTTATACCACACGTAGCTGGAATTTTAGCCCCACTCCACGCGCAGGCAAGTGGTAAAGGACAAACTATTCAGTGGTCTGAGACTTGTCAAGCTGCGTACGAAAAAGCCAAAGAAGCTCTGAAAGAAGCTGTCCTTCTTCATCACCCCCATCCAGATGCACCCACTAGTCTCACAGTCGATGCTTCAAACTCAGCTTTGGGCGCCCAGCTTGAGCAGAAACATGGGCAGTCCTGGGTACCTCTTGCTTTCTTCTCCAGAAAACTTTCAGAATCAGAGAAGAAATACAGCACCTTTGGTCGTGAACTGTTGGCAGCCTACAGTGCGACCAAACATTTCAGACACTTTCTGGAGGGACGATCTTTTATCCTGTACACTGACCACAAGCCACTTGTGTCTGCATTCCAGAGTCAAGCTGAACGCTCTCCTCGACAAACGAGACATTTGTCTTACATCGCAGAATTCACCTCTGACATACGGTACATCAAAGGCAAGTTCAATGTGGTGGCTGATACCTTTTCACGCATCAGCATCAACTCCACCTCTGAGTCTGAGGAACAGTTTTGCTTCTCTTTTGGCAGTTTTGATCAACTTGCTCAAGACCAAGTGCAGTCCGGTGAAATGGATGCCTATCGCACGGCAGCCACAGGCCTCAAACTTCAAGACATTCAGTTTGGTACATCAACTTTACTATGCGATACATCCACCGGTGTCACACGCCCAGTTTTGCCCAAATCCTGGACCCGTCCTGTGTTTGAGCAAATTCACGGACTCTCACATGCAGGTGCACGCCCCACGCAACAAGCCATTGTCCAGCGCTTCGTGTGGCATGGTATGAAACGTGACATCCGAAAATGGTGCAAAGAGTGTCATCCCTGCCAGTCCTCCAAGATTCATCGACACACACGGGCACCCCTGGTAGAACGTCCACCTCAAACTGCCAGGTTCTGCAGCCTTCATGTGGATCTTGTTGGACCTCTGCCAACGAGTCAGGGCATGACCTACTTGTTCACGATAATTGACCGTTTCACCAGGTGGCCAGAAGCAATTCCCCTTCCGGATGCCCATGCTTCTACCTGTGCGGCAGCACTTGTACAACACTGGATTGCCAGATTTGGTGTTCCTGAGGACATTACCTCTGATCGAGGCAGACAGTTCACCTCGTTACTCTGGGCTGAGTGCAACAAACTCTTGGGCATTGAAGTTCACACAACCACAGCTTACCATCCACAGGCGAACGGCATGGTTGAACGCTTCCACCGCCAGCTGAAAGCAGCACTCAAGGCACGTACCACCACCCCTGACTGGTTTGCAGAACTGCCTTTGGTCCTTCTAGGGATACGTTCTTCTTGGAGGGTGGACCCTGGATGTTCTCCTGCTGAACTTGTCTATGGTTCAACACTTCGTCTACCAGGTGAATTTCTACAGCCGTCAGACGCAAAGACCATGGAACCAGACTCAACATTTCTCAAACATCTACAACAAACCATGCGCACTGTGCTACCACCAACACCAACGTATCATGGAACACAGCCTGTCTATGTTCCATCAAACCTGGCCTCCACTGGGTTCGTTTATGTCAGAAACGATGCCCACCGACAGCCGCTACAACGACCTTATGATGGCCCTTATCGCATCATAGACACCAATGACAAGTTTTACACCCTTGACATCAAGGGCCGTTCAGAGACGGTGTCTGTGGACCGCCTGAAAACCGCTTTTGTCACGCCTCTTACCACTTCGGAGCACAAGCCTGTGGTTTCCCCTGGTGCTCACGCACCACCTGTGGTTTCTCCTGGCGCTCAGGTTCCATCATCATCATCAAAGACAACCTCTGGCTCCGCAGCACAGTCTGCACAACCATATGTTTACTCACCATTATCTCCTACCAAAGTTAGAACTCGTTCTGGTCGCGTTTCGCGCCTGCCATCCAAATTTCGATGACTTTTATTTCAATCTTGTTGTTCTCAAGTTTTCGCTTCGTAGTTCTCCGCTGGGGAGGGAGTAGTGTAGCGACTACATCGGCTTCCACGAAGCACAGTTCGTTCATGTTTGTTTTGAGAGTTATCTTTCTTTTTCTGTTGTTAAGGAACGGAGAGTTCCTGCGCTTGTTGTTGTGGTTAACGACTGATGAGTCTTAGTTTTCTTGGTTGGCCTATACAGCCATTCTAGAGTTATTAAAAACTCAGAAACTGTACTCAAGGTCTTTGAGTTTTTGTGTATTATTTTATTAACCACTAAACCATCTCAAGGACAACTGCCACCTGTCACAGAGGGGGACCAGTCTGCTGGCAGGGAACGTGGGGCGACACGTCAGGGATCTTCTGTGGGAAACGCCCAGGAAGCCAGCCGCTATGCCCGACCCTTCCTACGTCCACCCTACCTCGACCGCAGCTGGTTCAACCCATTTGACGTCCTAGGAGACTGGCCAGTATTATAAGAATTGTCACATGCGTCTGCACACTTGCGAATTCACTTACCTCTGTGCCCATAGACTGCGTTGCGCGCAAATAACTGCTGTGATTTTTGTCGGCTAATTTTTGACTGCACATGCAATTTTTTCCCCTTAGATAATAGTGACGTTATCATTATCATTATTATTATTTTATTTCCTGTTAACTTATCAGATTGTGAAAGATTTAGTTGATGTCTGCGGAAAGTAACTTCAGCGTATTCCAATGGAACTGTCGCTCCATCAGTAAACTTGGATCACCTTGTGCAACACCTGGCACACCATGAATACCAACTTTTAGCTCTTCAGTCTCTAAACGTTAAAAGAGACAAGTTACCTAAATTAAAAAAAAACTATTATTTCCCCCCTATACATCAGAAGATAGATACCGATGGGAAAATCAGTACAGCTATATATATTCATGAAGGGGTAAAGTACACTTCATGCCCTAACCCTACTCCACCAAATATTCCCAATCTTAATTCTTGTGCCGTGACAGTTCAGTTGAACTCTTCACTCTTAACAGTCATAGCTGTTTACCTACCACAGGGTCCAAATGATTCTAACACAGAGTGGATTCGAACACTCCAGACGGACCAAGGTAAAAAAAATTCCTCATTGCAGGAGATTTCAATGCACATTCACCATTCTGGGAGAAGGACTGTCAATCAATTACAAGTAATCGTTTCGTTGAAAATATTGTTGATGCTTCCTTCTATCTCCTTAATGATGGTCGAATAACTCGTATTCCTGATAATCCTAGTCATAGAGCGAGTGCCATCGATCTAACTTTAGTGTCCCCAGATGTGGCACCGGTCTGCAGCTAGAATACACTTGATGGCAACCTACATAGTGATCATTTACCTATTGTCACTTGTTTTGAAACTAAAAAATCTCAATCAACAGATCCAACCAAGGACAAAGTACCCAAGTATAACTATAGACTTGCAAATTGGGATAATTTTCAAGTTTACTTTCTACATTTGAAGTTAATGACGCAAACAACAAAGATGTCAATAGCTTATATACTTTATTTACAAATGCAGTCCAAGATGCTGCAAATGAATCTATCCCGCGGTGCAAGTCAGTACGATCTCACAAGCGTTCGGGTAATATTTGGTGGAATCAAGCTTGTGAAGAAGCAAAGGAGGAAAAGATATCAAAATTTAGAATATATTTAAGAGATAAGTCTGTCCCAAATCTTTTAGAGATGAAAAAAGCAAAAAACCGAGCCAATATGGTTAATACACAAGCAAAAAGGCAATATTGGTCTATTTTTTGCATAAATGAAGTATCAAATCACAAGGACATGCAAAAAGTCTGGGAAAAACTAAGAACTATGAAGAATGGAATTAACTTGCCACAGTGTCCTATCAAATTGGACAACACACATATACCTACAAATCTAGAAAAAGCTGAAGCTGAAGAAAAAGCTGAAGAATTTGCTGAAATGTTTGCAAATTATAGTAGAAATACTGGACTCTCAGAGAAAGGCAGGAGATATAGAGAAAATCAAGAAAAAAAATAGAACACATAGAGAAACAAATAACATAAACGGATCGTATATAAATGCTGATATAACATTGTACGAAGTAAAAGAATGCATTTCAAGTCTTAAGAAGAAAACATCCGTTGGTTTAGAGGGAATCTCAAATGAAATGCTGGAACACTTGCCAGATAATGTTATAGAATTTCTTCGTTTTCTTCTACAGAAATGCTGGTCTGACGGTAATATCCCTCTCGTCTGGAAGCACTCAATCATTATTCCAATACACAAACAAGGAAAGCCCAGAGCAGATAAAAACAGCTATCGTCCAATCGCCTTAACATCCCACACATGCAAACTAATGGAAAAGATTGTTTTAAATAGACTAGTTCATTACTGTGAAAAATATAAAGTAATACCTGTCAACCAAGCTGGATTTCGAAAAGACAGATCTACAACTGAATATCTCATTAAATTAACAACCCAAGTAAAGCAGCACTTCGCAAGGCGAAAAAATATACTAGCGACATTTTTTGATGTCCGAATACGATCAAGTTTGGCACACTCGCCTTCTCTATAAACTTAAACACGTAGGCATAACAGGTAACACGTACAATTACATTGCCAGTTTCTATCTAATAGGTTTATACAGGTAAAGCTTGGAAATTCATATTCAAACCCTAGACAGCTAAGTATGGGTCTGCCTCAAGGATCGGTTATTTCTCCAATCTTGTTTAACATCCTTTTAGCTGATCTTCCGAAAGACTTGTCCAAAGATACCACTTCAGCTCAATTTGCTGATGATATTTGTTTGTGGATGAAGGTGACAATGAAACGTAAAACTCCAGTCAGGGCTTTGAACTATACAAAGAAAGTGTATCAACGTGAACTTAATAAAATCAACAACTTTATGATAGAAAATGGACTAACATTATCATTGGAAAAAAACAAAAATCATGCTGTTTAATTCAGGCTATGACCCTAATAAATTACCTGAATTCACGATTAATGGTGCAATCATAAAATATACACAAATTGTCAAATTTCTTGGCGTCTACCTCACCTCAAAACTTTCGTGGAATTACCACATCGACTACATAACAAACAAAGCTAGAAAAAGTCTTAACTTTTTTAAGGTAATAAGCAGACAGCACTGGGGACAGGACACAAAGACACTAATATCTCTCGCTACCTCCCTTGTACGTTCACGGCTGACGTATGGCCAGGAAGTTTTTTTCAGCGCTCCAGCGCACTTGTTGAAGAAACTGCTTTCCAAAGCTTACAAACTTGCTCTGGGTGTACCAATACACGCGTCAATTTTAGGAACTTACACAGAAGCAGGTATTCTACCCCTCGATGAACAAAGAAAAGCCTCAGCTGCGAAATTTATCCTTAAAACTTCTGCTTATGAAACATTTTCACAAAAAGAAACAAATCTTAATTCAGAAACCGACTTTGCAAAAAGTGCTAGAACAATACAGTCATTGAAGTCCATAAATACATTTGCCTCAGATATTATCTGTAACACAGAGCTGAACGGGAAAAATGCTGCAATTAAACCTTCTTTTTCTCCACTTCCAGAATGGGAACAAAATCAACCAATATTTGACATTGATCACAGCGATTTATCCAAAAACTATTCCCCTAACCTATTAAAATGTTTAGTTGATTCCCACTTGGAAAGTAAGTATACAGACTATCTAAAGATATACGCTGATGGATCAGTTCTTGATGATGGAAATACTGGTGCAGCTTTTGTAATACCCTCATTAAAAACAGAAAAACGATACTACATTGGTAAACATTATTCCATTTTTACTGCTGAACTTGTAGCCATACTTTTGGCATTAAATTACATTGTAGATCTTTCGACGGATACATGCAAAATCTTATTCTGTGTGGACTCAAAGTCTGTTTTACAAGCCATTAAATCCCGAGGCATAAAAAAAACGACTAGAAATGACTATTGAAATAAAACATATTATTCATGAGTTGTCTCTAAAGGGTACCAGTATCACCTTTTGCTGGATTCCTTCTCACTCCGGAATCGCCCCAAACGAGTGGGCAGATCATGCGGCTAAAAGGGCAGCAAAAAATAAAGAAGGGTCACAGCATCTCGACATTCAACTAGATCTGCATGAATTTAACCAGCGCATAGAAAAAGTGTCTCAAAATCAGGTTGCTGAACTGCACAAGAAAACAAATAGTCAGTATTACCAGCACTGTGTGCAAGTAAAGAATGCAGCGAATCCGAAATCCTTTTTAAACAATTTATCTGTAATGCACTCCAGACATGTTACTAGTTTGATGTATAGGTTCCGATTAAATGCTTTTAGAACAAAGTACTCTAAAAATATACATTGCATATGTGGCAAACAACTAACTGTAAACCACCTACTTCTTCACTGCCCAGGAGTTAGGCACTTTGTTCCTAAGATAAAGTTAGCAGATCAGTTGTCAGCCAGTGCACCAGTATCCACTGAAAATATTTTAAATAATCACTCATTACTTTGCGTGTTCTCTGAAATTTTTAATTCCGGTCCACTTGGTATCTATCTCTGATGTACTTTAAACTAAAATTGTTGTGTTGTACGACATTGATATAAAAGAGTTACGATTATATG
Source organism: Conus canariensis (assembly GCA_033310375.1). Taxonomy (NCBI): domain Eukaryota; kingdom Metazoa; phylum Mollusca; class Gastropoda; order Neogastropoda; family Conidae; genus Conus; species Conus canariensis. The sequence goes on along the minus strand of CM065720.1, from coordinate 60,267,718 downwards.
ATATATATGGTTATCCCCCCACCCCCACCATCCAACTCCCTTCCTCTATTCCGTCCTCCTTTCCACCCTGATGCCCCTCAACCCCACCCGCAAACTTTCTCCTGCCCCACCCATCCCCTGCATTATGCTCCAATTCTACTAAACTTGTTCATTTGATATACTTTAATTCCCCCGATCAACATACACTAAAGGCTAGTTAAGTAAATATCTACCTATCTTACCACCCATCCCAACCTTCCCCCTTGTCCTTAACACAGTCCTCTCTCTCTCTTGCACCCCCCCCCCCCACCCACACACAGGCACACACACACACACACGCGCGCACGCATGCACACTCATACACGCACACACACACACACACACACACACACACACACACACACACACACGCACACACACACACACACACACACACACACACGTACACGCACACACACAATCATGTGCTGTTGCTGTTGTTGTTGTTGTTGTTGTTTTTTCCCCGTCTAATAACACTTATAGTGAATAGACGTTAAACTAAAGAACTAAAACACACACACACACACACACACACACACACACACACACGATCATACTGAGAGAGAAAAATAGAGAGAGAAGGAGAGAGAGAGGAAGCAGAGAAAGACAGAGACATACAAAGAATCAGACAGACAGACAGACAGACAGACAGACAAGAGGCACACACACAGAGAAAAAGAGACAGAGAGAGAGACAGACAGACAGCAGACGGACGGACGGGCGGACAGACAGGCAGAGAGAGAGAGAGAGAGAGAGAGGAGAGAGAGAGAGAGAGAGAGAGGAGTGAGAGAGAGAGAGTCGATGAGAAATACGAAGAAGAGTAAGTAATTAGCACAAAACATACTGAAAGGAGGGGGAGCTGTCTGAACAGAAGCTCCCAAATTGACGGCTGGGAGACCTCAAGATCGAAACGCGCTTACTTCAGTATTGTCAATCCTCTTCGTCCGTTCGTTAGGGGATCTAGTACCGTACCCTTGTATTTCTTTTTTTTTTTTTTTTTTTTGGGGGGGGGGGGGGGGGGGATTTTTCTCGCTTCGAATCCTGCCTTCAATCACTTTTCTTCTATTAGATTTGTATAATTTAAGAATTCTTGGTGTTTACAACTATCTGCTGACACCGAAATCTGCTGTATCTTCCGCAGAATAGTCTGAACAGACACGCCGCAGTCCTGTGTCAAATACAGCACACTTAACTGGCGATCTCCGACCTTCCCTCCACCTTTCCTTTACTTTTTTTTTCACTAACAGCCTGCATCTCCAGTTGTCGGTTCTATTAGACAGCCTTAGTGGTCGGGTGGATAATAAACAATCAAAAATATGACAATAAATGAACGATAGAGTACGCATTTAAGTGCGGAAGAATAATTCGACAGGAAATACAGATTCTGTGTGTGTGTGTGTGTGTGTGTGTGTGTGTGTGTGGCGCGCGCGCGCGCGCGTGCGTGCGTGCGTGCATACGTGCGTGTGTGTGTGTGTGTGTGCGTGTGTGTGTGTGTGTGCGAGTGTGTTTGTGTGTGTGTGTGTTTCACTCTTTTGGTTTCATTGTTTGTAAGAATCTACCATGATCAAATCAATGTACAATATCAATTTTTAAGTATATGCCATCACTCAAAAATCAAATGTTCTGGGACATTCGGGCTACGTTTCAAGTTTGAATCGTTATGGTCCAGCTGACGCATGAAGCCTTTCCAGGGCGGTCAAACTCGCGCAACAAAAAAAAGTCGCCTCACAAAAGTAGTCTGATCATAGAAAAAAAAAAAGCTCCTGGGAAACAATACGTCTATGACGTGGTAGCTTAATAATCGACATCTTGAGGCTTAGAACATTTGGCCGTGCTGTAACCGCCAGGATTTCCCCCATAGCTTTATACTCCCAGATTTAAAATAAGAGAAAATGTCATGTTTTAGAGCCACAAAATTACATCATAAGGCCATAGAGACAGACAGACACCGCCGGACGGACAGTAAATGTCCACTTTGGACAGTTGGTTCAAGTTGCACGACCCATCGGCCACGCAACAAAACGACTGTCATGCCGTAAACTGCTCGCCGTGAGGAAAGATAATAAGCAAACAAAAACTTTGAGTGGGTTTCCAGAGCAAAGACAGGAGAATGGTCCACAAAGGCAGGAGAACGACAAGAAAGAAAGACAACAATAACTTTAAAGAAAAAGACGGCAGAGTCAAAGCCAGTGACTAGAGAGAGGATAGCCCAAGTTAGTCTTCAATCTCTCCTCTGACTCTCGGAGACACTAACCAAGCCTTCACGATCTGGAATGAAGCGGGGGAAGACGCTTTAAATCCAGAAGTCAGTTTCCATCTACACAAGTTTCACAACTAATACTTTGAAAGTCTTCATCTCTGTCCCCTACAGACTACAAAGGTCTAAGAATTCTACTTCTTGTCAACAACACGGACTAAAACTGGAAGTTCGTAAGTGTTGTTTAGTTTTGTTTCTTACAGCCAGCCGAAAACATGGCTATCTCAAGACTGTCAACAGGCACGGAAAGCAGTCCCAACCTGATCAAGAATCACACAACACTATCTATCTATATATCTATCTATCTACACACACACACACACACACACACACACACATATATATATATATATATATATAATATAACTACACACACACACACACACACCACACACGAAAAGCCAGCTGACGCAGTGGTCATCCATTGCGGACTAAATGACATTCAGAGGAAGGATCCCAAACTAGTCAGCAAAATGTTCTCAAAATGTGTCGGGGACTTCGCCACTACTCACCCTGAAGTTAAGGTCATTGTGAGTAAACTAGCACCGGTCAAAGATTTCGAACTCAACACGAAACGAGAGCTTTTTAATGCGCTGACAACAACAGAGCTGTTCAATATGAAAAACGTATCATTTATCTCACACTCCAACCTGCATCCTAGCCACCAGACACACAGAGACGGCATCCACCCAACACCTAGGGGGTCAAGTGTCCTTGCAGCAAACGTTGGACGGCACGTCAGGGAGCTGTTCTGGGAGAAACCAAAGAAGACTGCCAGACTGCGGAAGCAGAGACACCCCGGTAACTACCAAGACTTCAGAGGTCACCAGCCCTTCCCTGGAACCAGAGGTCCCTGGTGGAACATGTTTGACGTCCTTTGCCCAGAGTGGTTCTAAATCAACAACTTAGAGACCTCTAGTGCAGTTTTTGAGGAAATTTCAATTATGACGGTATCAACCACCTCGATATTACGAGCCGTTTTTGGAGCGACCGTACTACAACCGCGCCCCTTGGAGTAACAGATTTAGTGTCTTATATGACTGCTGAAACAAGAACTTATAAAATCTTCAGCATCCACTCCATCCTGACTGTAATACCACCACTTGTGTAACAAACAAAGTATATGTAGTGTACTACTCTACACATGATTTATTATCCATTTTGACACTGTTAACGTGAACAATTAGATTTAGATCTAGATGTTGAGATTTTTATTTTAGTTGGTTTAAAGAAAGTTAAATTCCATGTTAAATAACGTTTCTTTTAAGGTTTTCCAGTGGAACTGTCGATCCATCTCAACTAGTCTTGATCAGCTAACTCAGCACCTTGCCGAAAAAAAATATAACGTATTGGCTTTACAGTCTCTCAATGTGAAGAGGAATAGGTTACCTAAACTCAGTGGCTACTATTTTCCACCCATTACTCAGCAAGGAGCCACAGAAGATAAAACCAACGTTACTATTTACATAAAAGAAGGAGAGAAATATTACCCATGTACTAGTCCTGTTCCACCAGACTTACTAGATGCTTATATTCCTGTGCAGTCAGGGTCCGAATAAACACTGACACCACATTCACTGTAGTGTCAATATACTTACCTCGAGGGCCTAATGAGAGAAACACCGAATGGCTTCGATCGCTACACCTAAAATCAGATCAGAATAGCAAGTTCATAATAACTGGTGATTTCAATGCTCATTCGCCATTCTGGGATAAAGATTGTCAATTAATTACTAGCAGTCGTTTCGTTGAGAACATTGTTGACTCGCCTTTAGATCTTTTAAACGATGGGAGAATAACACGTGTTCCCGATAATTCCAATCACAAGTCCAGTGCAATAGATTTAACCTTAACATCTCCAGATCTAGCACCTGTATGTGACTGGCAGACGTTAAATGACACTCTGAACAGTGATCATATCCCCATTATCACCACTTTTAAATCTATAAGGCCTGAACCAAAAGACATGTCGCAAGAAAAAGTATCAAAATATAACTATACATTAGCTAACTGGGACAGCTTCACAAACTTACTTAAATCGTTTAACGTCGACATGAATGAATTCAACTACCTAACTGTTGATGAATTGTATTGTAAATTTCAAAAAGCCATGCTATCTGCTGCAAATCAGTCAATACCCAGAATAAAACAAATCAAGCCAAACTTAAATAAACACACAGGGAATGTCTGGTGGAACGAAAATTGCGAACAAGCTAAAAAGGAGAAAAACGTAAAAATAAGAGCGTACTTACGAAGTAAAGGAGAAGAACGCAATTCAAAACTGCTTGAGAAAAAAAAGGCCAAAAATCATTTTAACAAAGTGACGGCACAAGCTAAACGACAATACTGGTCAAACTTTTGTAAAAATGAAGTAAATAGTTTCAAAGATTATCAGAAGGTGTGCGCAAATCTAAGAATAATGAAAAACGGAGTATCTCTACCAACATGTCCGATCAAGCTCCCAAACTCTGATTTCCCCTCCAACTCAGAGAAAGCTGAAGCATTCGCCAACATATTTTCAAAAAATAGCAGCACAGACAGTCTAACAGCAGAAAAGAAACAACACAGAGAGCAAGAGGAAAGAAAAGCCATTTACAACGACCCTGACCCTGTAATAGACCATTACCTGAATGTTCCCATAACATTACAAGAAGTGGAAGAATGTCTCAGTAATCTAGGAAATAAAAAGACATCAGTAGGCTTAGATGGCATTTCAAATGAAATGTTACATCATATCCCTCCGAATGTAAAACATTTCATATCTTTTTTTATTAAAAAAAAATGTTGGAACGAGGGAAATCTGCCTTCTGTATGGAAACATTCTATAATTATTCCCATTCACAAACAGGCAAAACCTCGATCTGATATAAACAGCTACCGACCAATTGCCCTAACGTCTCATATGTGCAAACTGATGGAAAAAATTGTTCTAAACAGGTTAACATATTTTTGTAACAAACACCAAGTAATCCCAATTAACCAAGCTGGTTTTCGAAAAGGAAGATCATCAATAGAACACTTAGTTAAACTAACGACTCAAGTTAAACAACAATTTGCGAGACGGAAAAACATCCTCGCAACTTTCTTTGATATAAAAATGCATATGAACAAGTATGGCACAAACGGCTCATGTATAAGCTCAAAACCATTGGTATAAGTGGAACAATGTATAACTATATCAATGGGGTATTTTTTTAAATAGAGTGATTGAAACAAGAATAGAGCATACATATTCTAGCACTAGATCATTAGAAATGGGACTTCCACAGGGATCAGTACTATCTCCGATTTTATTCAATATTTTAACTGCAGATATAACAAAAGGATTATCAAAAGATGTAATATTAGCACAATTCGCCGATGACTTATGTTTGTGGATGAAGGTCACTATGAAAAGAAAAACTCCATTAAGATCTGTCAACTACATAAAAATAAAATATCAACATGAACTTAACAAAATCAACGACTTTTTACATGAAAATGGACTTTCACTTTCAGCAGAAAAAACGAATTTAATGCTTTTTAACTCTGGATATGACCCTGAGAAACTTCCTCAATTTACTCTGAAGGGTCAGTACTACAATATGCTAGTTCTGTAAAATTTCTAGGCGTTTATCTAACTCCAAAGCTTTCATGGAATCTACATATTGAATACATTTTGAATAAAGCGAGGAAAAGTTTTAACTTTTTAAAAATCATAAACGAAAGTGGGGACAAGACAAAGATAGCTTAACATTACTATCTTCTGCGCTTGTGCGGTCTAGATTAATTTACGCCCAAGAAGTTTTCTTTAGCGCCCCACAACACTTACTCAATAAATTACAAAGTATAGACTGCAAATCGTATAAACTGGCACTTGGAGTTCCTATAC
>CM065720.1:60251572-60254072 GCA_033310375.1 Conus canariensis | reverse complement strand
TCAGCGAACTGAAGACTGCATTAAAAAGTGTGTGTGTGTGTGTGTGTGTGTGTGTGTGTGTGTGTGTGTGTGTGTGTGAATCTAAGCGAGGGAGATGATGTTTGCAACCGGGCCTGTTGGTCGGTGCGTATGTTAGCAACATTTCGCCGTACTACAGAATCAATGTCGACGACACTGACGGAAATATTGAACATGACTCCAGGACGAGACCAATAAATTTTGGTACGAGGCTAAATATACAGGGAAACTCTTCATACATATTAAACAAAGCTACTCAACCCTGTCATTTGTGGGTCCCACTTCGTCTCCCTACAAATTTTCGTTAAAATCAGTTGTGCAGTTTCGCGTAATCTGTCTGAACGGTTTCGTGTCTTCTAGCTTAGCATCAAAATCTAACGAGTTGGTCTGCTGGCCACATTCTATAGTTCCTTCGGGTTCACTTAAAATCAATTCTGTAGTTTGGGCGGGGGTGTATTTTATGTTATGTCCTGTGTCAGTATGTCACCGGGTCTGTATGTCACCGCGTTTATATGTGACAGTGTCAATATGTCAACCCTAGCCTAAACTCTAATTAAATGCGCACCCTAACTAAACCCTAGCCCTGTCACTTTGACACTGTGATGTACAGAACCCTCACTGGACGAAAAGGTGATAAAGACACGATCGCACAGAGGCATGGTGACATTCTGACAACATGAAACGATAAAAAGACACGATCGCACAGAGGCATGGTGACATTCTGACAACATGAAACGATACTAACAGAAGACACGATACGATAAAAAGACACGATGCACAGAGGCATGGTGACATTCTGACAAAATGAAACGATAAAAGACACGATAGCACAGAGGCATGGTGACATTCTGACAAAATGAAACGATAAAAAGACACGATAGCACAGAGGCATGGTGACATTCTGACAAAATGAAACGATAAAAAGACACGATAGCACAGAGGCATGGTGACATTCTGACAAAATGAAACGATAAAAAGACACGATAGCACAGAGGCATGGTGACATTCTGACAAATGAAACGATAAAAAGACACGATAGCACAGAGGCATGGTGACATTCTGACAAAATGAAACGAAAAGCTGAGCCCAATGAAACTGTTTACTTTCAAAATGTAGAAAGAAACGGTGTTAGTTTTTAATTTGTCAAATTTTCAACTTTTGCTTCATTTTCCGCCCTCAGTCGCCCTGTTTGGAAACTAACTTTTTCCTTTCAGTTCACCCTGTTTGGAAACGAACTTTTTCCTTTCAGTTCACCCTGTTTGGAAACTAACTTTTTCCTTTCAGTTCAAATCCGTGCTGCGGACCCGGATGAAAGCGGGGAACCAAGATCTCTTCGACCTTAAGAGAAGTCTGAACTCTGCCGAGTGTATTTCTAGTTTCTCCTTCTGCTTCACTGTATGGTGGAAAAAAAAAAGCAGACGTTCAGCCTCCTGTTCCAGCGTGCGTGCTTAAAATCAGTGGGCAGAAACTGATGCCGCCGGCAGCGCTGTGGCCAGGTCTTTTTATGTTTAGCGATTGGCCAGAGGCCTCACAATTCTAAAGGCCATTCTCAGCATTTTGAGGCCCTTATCTGGAATTAAAAAAAAACGGCTCGCGGTTTGTATCTACATTTTCGAACACTCTTTTCATATCGAAAAAGAGTGTAAGGAAAATAAAATATTCCGGTTGTTTGGGAAGGGTTTTTTCCTGGGAGTAATCCTGACCCCAACTTAAACCAGCATGGCTGTATTTAATATTTACGTCCAAAACAAACCTGTCCTGTGCTGTTTTATCTCTTTCGCCTATCATACTTAGCCTGTACGTTCCCGTCTACATCTGTCTCTGTCTCTTTCTCTGTGTGTGTGTGTGTGTGTGTGTGTGTGTGTGTGTGTGTGTGTGTGTGTGAGCAATCGATTGATTTCCTTGCCTGCCTGTCTGCATGTCCGTCTGTCTGTCTGCCTTCTGTTTATTGATTTATCTATCTGTCTGTCTATATATCTATCTACCCACCCATGTCTCTATCACTTTCGTTCGTGCACATATAGTGACATTCCTGCACGTTTATCAGGGGTGTCTTTGTCTAACGCATCAAATGAACATCATCGCAAAGTGGGATGTAGTACCTTTATCACATACATATTTGAATGAAAATAAGACATATACCATTAAGGTAATCCAGATTATAACGCGATTCTCTTGCACAGTTTTACAATGAGGGTTGTTCCATATAAGTCCTGGACGAATGGTCTTTTTTTTTTTTTTTTTTTTTTTTAGCTCGTAAAGCCTTTTATTGTGACCCCATTTTCGCCTCCTTGAAGCTTTTTCAGGGTCTGTAACAATCGCATGCAACATTTTGGTGTGATGCCAGAAGCTTGCAAGGTTGTGTGTGTGTGTGTGTGTGTGTGTGTGCGCGCGCGCGCGCGCGTGTGCGTGCGTGTGTGCGTGCGTGTGTGTGTGTGTGTGGTGTGTGGTGTGTGTGTGTGTGTGTGTGTGTGTGGTGTGT
>CM065720.1:60234072-60246572 GCA_033310375.1 Conus canariensis | reverse complement strand
TTTATCTTTTTGTTTCATTTTCTCTCTCTCTCTCTCTCTCTCTCTCTCTCTCTCTCTCTCTCTCTCTCTCTCTCTCTCTCTCTCTCTCTCATGTTTTTCGGCCAGAACTCCGGGGCTCATCATTGGTCAGAGTTTTGCGTATGCGATTAGCTTTTTGTTTCTTTGTTTGTTTGTTTTTTTTAATCCCACCTCTAAGGCACCCGCAGAGATAATTCGGATAATTCGGATAATTTAATCATGCATAGGCCATTGCCCCTCATGATGGGGTACACTTTCCAGTTGAAAAAACTTTACAAACTTTGCATCTTTCTTAGAAACTATACACACAGTCATATATGCACACATATTTCAAGATATTAAGACATAGCTGCAGATCGTATTTTAAAAGCTTTGTACAAGAATATTGATACATTTCTGACAATATTTTCATTTTTAGACGCCAACAATAGAGTCAGTCGAAACTGGCTGGGATGCTTATAAAATTTTAAAGGTATATATTGTTTTCGTAAATCATTTAATGTTGGACAGCACAAAAGAAAATGAATTTCATCTTCCTTGGTAATTCTACACAATGGACAAATCAAATCTGTTTCTGTATGTGATCTATAACGATAGTAGTGACACGCAATTTCAGACACACCAAACCTAAATCTTGTCAATATAAATTTCAAGTGCCTATCTAATTTTAACTTCAAGTAGGTTTTATCATCATTTACAGTACAAAACGTTCTATATGTTTGAAACCGTTCACTGTTATTTACATGGAAGTCCCATTCTTGCCACCTACACAATATCAATCTGTCTTTAAAATGATTCAAAAAGAGACTTATTTCTTCAACTCCTTGGTTCACCCATACGTAGCCAAAACCATACGCATGTAATTTGCATCGAATATTTGAAACCCAATTTCTTTTATTCCGTTCATCTAAATCAAATAACATTCTATAGGCTTTCCGCGGTAATCTGCACTCTTCTAATCGTGTTAATTTTAACCAGTATCTAATACACTGCACTACTGAATTTATATAAATAGGATACCTGTTCGTCTCCCCATAGATAAGATCATTTGGTGTTCTCGTTTCAACTCCTAAGAACTATTTAAGTGCGAACATATGTAATTTTTCAGGATAAAGAGCTGCATTTTCAAGACCCCATATCTCGGCACCATATTGAACAATCGGTTGAATTTGAGCATCAAATAACTTTAAATAAAGATCGAGAGAATTATTGTTCAATTTGTACAAATTTTGCAATACACACAATAAGGCCCTCTTGGCTCCGCTTACAAGATCCTGGCATGCTGCAGTAAAACTCAGCCTCGTGGAAAAATAGATTCCTAAATATTTATATCCCCGCAGAGAGAGAGAGAGAGAGAGAGAGAGAGAGAAGGACAGACAGAACAGACAGACAGACAGACAGACAGACAGAACAAGAGAAAGAGAGAAAGACAGAGAGAAACGAGAGACAGACAGAGAGGTACTCATCGACCCTAACCTCTCAAAGAGGTAAAGCGTCTAGTTAGCCCGGTGGGAAAAGGCGTCAAACTCTTGTTCCGAGGTCCACGGTTCGATTCCCTCTCGGTTTAACCAGGCTGGAGAAGTCAATGTCTTTGTGGAGTGCAGTCCCTTTCTGGTGCTGCTGTTGAGACTTTAAGCCGAGCGTGTCAATATGTCGATTAATCACACAAACAGACTAAGTGCATGGTCAATAAAGATCCAAAGTTCCGTTCGTTTTTTCTGTGTCTCGTACGCATCCTCACTCGCGAGCGCGCGCGCGCGCGCACACACCACACACACACACACACACACACACACACACACACACACACACACACACACACACACACACAGACAGACAAAGAGACAGAGACAGAGAGAGACAGAAACAAAGAGAAAGAGAGAGAGAGAGAGACAGACAGACAGACAGAAAGACAGACAGACGGACAGACAGAGCTCACGAGCATCTACATATCTAAACACACATTGCCCGAGATCGAATACACAAACGCACGCACACAGCGCGCGCGCGCGCGCGCACACACACACACACACACACACACACACACACACACACACACACACACACACACACACATCTATAATGGCCTACACAGAGACGCACGGATGCACGCGCGCGCGCGCGCACACACACACACACACACACACACACACACACACCACACACACACACACACACACACACACATACACACATGCAGAGACAGACAGAAAGACAGACAGACAGACAGAAGCGTGGAATGGGGCGCAATGAACAAAAGCAGTTCAATTAAAATGCAGATCCCTATGGGAAGGTTCCTCTCTCCTGGAGCGTACGTGCTGGAATCTTACCAACAAGCAGCAGTAAGGTAGGAATAGCTCCAAAGGAATGGGCAGACACTGACAATCCGAAGACACGGTATTTTGAACACAAGCTATGAATGACTCTCGTCGCAAACTGTATACATGCTTGGTGTTATGATTCAGACTTGATACACTTAACATCAAATTCAGTAGTGATGCTGAGTGTGTCTTTGAGGACAAGGTGATGCCATCTGTTCATATTCTTTTGTTTTGTCAATGAATTAGTATTTTGCCTAGTTGGCTTTCAGACATTAAGAATTGTCGCGTATCGTTTGAAAACGTGTTATCAAACTATGCAGAAACGTTTGACATTTTTCCGGGACTGTTTAAGTGCCTCATCTTCTGTTAAGTTTTTTTTGTTGTTGTTTTTTGTTTTTTTGTTTTTGCTTCTATTGATAATTTCTCTTTTTTTTAAATTGACGTTTAATTGGTCGTTTAGTTTATCTCTTTCCCATAGTGGTGTCAAAACTTTTAAATAGAGATAGAAATACGAGCCAAATTTGACACTGGGTAGACAGAGATAGACAGGGTAGACAGGACAGACAGGTAGACGGAAATATGGTAGACAGAATAAGATAGACAGAGACAGACAGAGTGGACAGAGAAAGACTAGGCAGCAGGACAACATAGACAGAGATAGACGAGGAAGACAGAGACAGATGGGATAGACAGAACATGAGAGACAGAGACAGACGGGGTAGACAGGACATGGGAGACAAGGACAGACAGGTTAGGTAGACACAGATGAAGTAGACGGGAAGGGGGAGACAGAAACCAACGGGGCAGACAGGGTAGGGGAGATGGAGACAGATGGGATAGGCAGTACTGGGTAGACAGAGACAGACAGAAATAATCTGTGTAGACAGAACACAGACAACAGAGACGGACGGAGTGCATAGAGACAGACGGGGTATACAGGATAGGGCAGACAGGCAGACATAGACAGACACGATAGACAGGACAGGGTAGACGGAGATAGACGAGGGAAAACTGGAAAGGGTATACGCGGACAAAGACTGACGGGATAGAGAGGACAAGGTAGACAGAGACAGACGGGCTAGAGGCAGACGCGGTAGACAGGACAGGGCAGACAGAGTAAGACAGGATAGGATAGACAGAGACAGACGGAATAGACAGAGACAGACAGGACCGGACAGACAGAGACAGACGAGATAGACAGAGACAGACAGGGTAGACAGGACAGGGCAGACAGAGACAGACAAAATAGAGACAGGATAGGGTAGACAGAGACAGACGGAATAGACAGAGACAAGATAGGGTAGACAGAGACAGACGAGCTAGACAGAGACAGACAGGCTAGACAGGACAGGGTAGACAGAGACAGACAAAATAGAGACAGGATAGGGTAGACAGAGACAGACGGAATAGACAGAGACAGGATAGGGTAGACAGAGACAGACGGGGTAGACAGAGACAGACAGGGTAGACAGGACAGGGTAGACAGAGACAGACAAAATAGAGACAGGATAGGGTAGACAGAGACAGACGGGGAAGACAGAGACAGACGGGGTAGACAGAGTAGACAGGACAGGGTAGACAGAGACAGACAAAATAGAGACAGGACAGGGTAGAAAGAAACAGACGGAATAGACAGAGACAGACGGGGTAGACAGAGACAGACAGAGTAGACAAAGACAGACGGGGTAGACAGGACAGGGTAGACAGAGACAGACGGAATAGATAGAGACAGGATACGGTAGACGGAGACAGACGGAATAGACAGACAGGATAGGATAGACATAGACAGACGAGGTAGACAGAGACAGACGGGGTAGACAAAGACAGACGGGCTTGATAGGACAGGGTGGACAGAGACAGACGGAATAGACAAGACAAGATAGAGAAAGACAGCCGGGGTAGACAGAGACAGACGGGGTAGACAGAGACAGACAGGGCAGACAGAGACAGACGGGGTAGACAGAGACGGACGAGATAGGCAGAGAGAGACGGGATAGACAGAGACAGACGGGATAGACAGAGACAGACGGGATAGACAAAGAGAGACGGTGTAGACAGAGACAGACGGGGTAGACAGAGACAGACGGGGTAGACAGAGACGGACGAGATAGACAGAGACAGACGGGATAGACAGGGCGGGACAGACAGAGACAGACGGAGTAGAGAGAGAGACGGACGAGATAGACAGAGACAGACGGGATAGACAGGGCAGGACAGACAGAGACAGACGGGGTAGACAGAGATGGACGAGATAGACAGAGACAGACGGGATAGACAGAAATAGACGGGATAGACAGGGCAGGACAGACAGAGACAGACGAGATAGACAGAGACAGACGGGGTAGACAGAGACAGACGGGGTAGAGAGGACAGGGCAGACAGAGACAGACGGGGTAGACAGAAACAGACGGGGTAGACAGGGCAGGACAGACAGAGACAGACGGGGTAGACAGAGACAGACGGGGTAGACAGGGCAGGACAGACAGAGACAGACGGGGTAGACAGAGACAGACGGGGTAGACAGGGCAGGACAGACAGAGACAGAGGGGGTAGACAGAGACACACGGGGTAGACAGAGACAGACGGGGTAGGCATCACAGGGTAGACAGAGACAGACGGGGTAGACAGGGCAGGACAGACAGAGACAGACGGGGTAGACAGAGACAGACGGGGTAGACAGAGACAGAAGAGATAGACAGACGGGATAGACAGAAAGACAGGATAGGGCAGGACAGACAAAGACAGACGAGATAGACAAATCTTAAATAAATGTGAGCGAACCGCCCAGAGAAACGTGGACAAACGAGTTACAAGACAAAACACAACGCGTTTCGACCTCTTAGGTCTTCCTCAGGTGAGAAACAAACGAATAAAACAACGAAAATTCACTTAGCTTTGATCGCTTCAGATCGCTTCAGAGTTCAGCGCAAGGAAGAAGCGAATAAAACAACGAAAATTCACTTAGCTTTGATCGCTTCAGATCGCTTCAGAATTCAGCGCAAGGAAGAAGCGTTCTTCCTTGCGCTGAACTCTGAAGCGATCTGAAGCGATCAAAGCTAAGTGAATTTTCGTTGTTTTATTCGTTTGTTTCTCACCTGAGGAAGACCTAAGAGGTCGAAACACGTTGTGTTTTGTCTTGTGACTCGTTTGTCCACGTTTCTCTGGGCGGTTCGCTAACATTTATTTAAGATTTGTTTAGATTTCCGCCTGCAGTCGTCTCACTTTGCAACGAGATAGACAAGGACAGACGGGGTAGACAGAGACAGACGGGGTAGACAAAGACAGACGGGGTAGACAGAGACAGACGGGGTAGACATCACAGGGTAGACAGTGACAGACGAGACAGACAGAGACAGACGGAATAGACAGAGACAGGACATGATAGACAAAGACAGACGGGGTAGACAGAGACAGACGGGGCAGACAGAGACAGACGGGGTAGACATCACAGGGTAGACAGAGACAGACGGGATAGATAGGGACGGACGGAGTAGACATCACAGGGTAGACAGAGACAGACGGGCAGACAGAGACAGTCGGAATAGACAGGACAGGATAGACAAAGAGAGACGGGGTAGACAGAGACAGACGGGGTAGACAGAGACAGACGGGATAGACAGAGACAGACGGAATAGACAGAGACAGGACAGGATAGACAGAGACACACGGGGTAGACAGAGACACACGGGGTAGACAGACACACGGGGTAGACAGAGACACACGGGGTAGACAGAGACACACGGGATAGACATAGACAGGACAGGATAGACAAAGACAGACGGGGTAGACAGAAATAGACGGGGTAGACAGAGACAGACGGAATAGACAGAGACAGGACAGGATAGACAAAGACAGACGGGGTAGACAGAGACAGACGGAATAGACAGAGACAGGACAGGATAGACAAAGACAGACGGGGTAGACAGAGACAGACGGGGTAGACAGAGACAGACGGGGTAGACAGAGACAGACGGGGTAGACATCACAGGGTAGACAGAGACAGACAGAGACAGACGGAATAGACAGAGACAGGACAGGATAGACAAATACAGACGGGGTAAACAGAAATAGACGGGGTAGACAGAAATAGACGGGGTAGACAGGGCAGGGCAGACAAAGACAGACGGGCAGACAGACAGACGGGATAGACAGAGACTGGACAGGGTAGACCAAGACAGATGGGGTAGACCAAGACAGACGGGACAGACAGAGACAGGACAGGGTAGAAAGAGGCACACGGGGTAGAGAGGACAAGGCAAACAGGGTAGACAGAGACAGACGGGATAGACAGAGACAGACGGGATAGACAGAGACAGGACAGGGTAGACAGAGGCACACGGGGTAGAAAGGACAGGGTAGACAGAGGCAGATAGGGTAGACAGAGACAGACGGGGTAGAAGGCAGGACAGGGGAGGCAATGACAGACGAGGTAGGGGGAGCAGTAGAGGGGAAGAGACTGACGCTAACAGAAAGGATGGACCTCGGCCAGCTTCTATCGTACTTTGATTACGTGGCCAGTGCAGCACGTAGAGTTGTCTTCCAATTACGAACTAGATCTAGTTGCAAAGCGAGAGGACTGCAGGCGGAAATCTAAACAAATCTTAAATAAATGTTAGCGAACCGCCCAGAGAACGTGGACAAACGAGTCACAAGACGAAACACAACGCGTTTCGACCTCTTAGGTCTTCATCAGGTGAGACATAAACGAATAAAACAACGAAAATTCACTTCACAGGGTTCAGCGCAAGGAAGAACTAGTTAGCAACTGCCTCCTCCTAGTCTTTCTTCCTATAGCATTCTCTCTCTCTCTCTCTCTCTCTCTCTCTCTCTCCTCTCTCTCTCCTCTCTCTCTCTAGTATAGTAACGACAAGTATATAAAAAATGGCTAGCTAAGCCACCGTCATGAAATAAAGAATCATTGTCATTGTCATTGTCACTGTCTCTCTGTCTGTGTCGTCTGTCTGTCTGTCTGTCTGTCTGTCTCTCTCTCTCTCTCTCTCTCTCTCTCTCTCTCTCTCTCTCTCTGACGCTGAGTCCTCTCCTGATCACACTCAACACAATTATAACACCCAGACACATGTGGCGAAGAACCAACCCACATACCTGTTGTCATCGCCTATGTTCGTTGGCGCTTTTTCTATTTATTTCATTAACCACGTTTGATTTGTGGTTATGTGTGTTTATTAACACTATTTCGTGTCGTTGATCAGCTGATCTCCTTTCACAGCGTAACACATGCTATTTTTTTTTAATTAATACTTTTGCTCCTTGTCTCTATTCGTAGTTTCCATTTCTTATACTTATTGCAGAGCTTACACAGTTTGCATATACAATCTTTTATTGTATATTTCGTACAGTTGGCTTTATCTTTTTGCTAGACTTCTAATATCAGTATTATACTAACATTTCATTTCTGTAAGAAACACTTACTTTACTAACGCTCATTCTACAAGTCCTACAGTTGTAATTGTGTTATCTCCTGTTGCTCAAGCATTTTCACCATTCTACCTTTTTCCAACATACCAATATCTACACTGAACACGTTCCTTAAAAGGAAGGGCTTCGAAATGGTTACCTGAACATTAATCACACATGCACCGAATGAATTAAGTGAAGTATCCACTATGCCACATAAATTTGGAAAATAATAACTTTCCTCTGTTTTGTTTTTCAGAAGTGCAATTGACTGACAATACATGAGCTGCTGGTCTTGCTATTCCTGATTTTTGATTACCTTATCTATTCATTCCCCCCCCCCCCCCCCCCCCCCCAAATTAGGTTGAAAACAGGCTTCTTATCATACTATAATTAGTCAATGACATTAGAGCGAAAAGAGAATTCGGATAAGTTTTGAACTGAAATATTATGACTAAAAAAAAGAAAAGAAAAGAAAAACCAGCACACGCACACTTTAGTGGGATGTACTTACAGAAATCCGTATGAAAGAATAAACTGGTTAGACACAGTTAGGGCCATATAGCCACTATCATTCAGAAGCCAAAGAAGCATTTGTGTTTGGTGATTTTGATATTATTGAAAAACCTCAACCAAATTGGATTTAAATAAACAAAAAATTTCCTTTAGTTATCTCTGATCGGCCAATACGAATGACTGCAGATTCTGTTCACCCATAAACCATATATGTCTGACATCCAAGCAAAATGTCACAGAACTATGTTCTCCTGTGTCTGGTTGTAGTGATCATTCTCCCGTGTGCATCAGGTAGTCTCCCCAAACAAGTCATAAAATGGGAATTAGAGAGATTTCAAACATTTTGACCAGAATGTCTTTTTCGTTTGTCTACCAGTACATTGTTCCATATAAAGCTTTCGAGTTTTGGTTTAGGACTTTTACTAGCGTATACGACAAACATCCCAGTCTCTCCTTGAAACCATATGAGTGATGCATTAGATTGAATAGAGAAAAAATACTGAAATTGATTAGCCAATGCATTTGCTAGACCGCCTAAAAGCTACAAATCTCGAAGATTTTCCTACAGACAGAAACGTCGTAGCGTTTATGAATCACAAAGCTAATGTAATTACTATCATGATTTAAGATACATTTATCTTGAGTTTAGAACTATTTGTAATGCTGCCAATTTGCTGACCAGGAAAGGATACTCAAAATCATGTATGAATGTGAAAAACATTTCATCAGACACAATTATCGATTTCTTGCCAAAAGTACTGTTTAGTTTTTTTTTTCGTTCCGAACAAACAGATTACAAACAGAAAACAACTGTCCAGAAATCAGATTTATAAAAGTGAAAGACGGTGCACCCTGAACTCTGTCTCTTAATGCACAAATGATCTACCTTTGGCTAAAAAAAAAAGAAAGAAAATGAAAAGAAAAAAAAACCCGGCTTGTGAACAGCCTGCAAATGACAATTCAGTTGTCAATGAGTCTTTCAAGTCTGTCCTAACAACTTTTCTGCTGTTTAACATGAACGGATCCGTTCAACTGACAAAACGTTAACGTATGGGTCTAGCTTCTCTTCTCTTAAGACGCGTTTGTATAACAACCAGACAAAAACGTCAAAACATTTAAAAAGATTCTCGTCCTATCTATATTTATTGAGTGAACATCAGGGAAGTTAGGACGTCATTAGATTTCATGGACTATTATTGATAACAGGTTACCTTGAACTCTTCACGTTGCTTCCCTGAGCAAAAAAAAAAGTCTCAAAAGGCTTTTCGGTTCACAGAAATTAACAACTTTCTTAGTATCCATTTTCATAAACCTTGTTTCAAGCGTTGTCTGTCATAGATTACGCCCAGCCAGTATGAAATTCTGCTTGTGTGAAAGTCTTTAAGCGCTGGCCAGATTATACGGACTAGCATACATACTGGTGCATCTTATGGATGGTGGGGGGGGGGGGGGGGGGGGGGGGGGGGGGACGGGGGGATAAGGGAACAGCTTGGCCTTATTTGTAAAACAGTCAGCCACGAAACCTTTAAAAATTTCCCTGAAACTTTTTTTGTTGTTAATAAAACAGTTAGTTATGAGCACGATTAAGAAAAAAATTAGTTTCTTGTAACAGAGGGTATTCAGATCCTTTCTAATTATCCAGATTGCTCTAAATTGTATCCAGAATCGTAACAGAGGGTATTCAGATCCTTTCTAATTATCCAGATTGCTCTAAATTGTATCCAGAATCGTAGCAGAGGGTATTCAGATCCTTTCTAATTATCCAGATTGCTCTAAATTGTATCCAGAATCGTAACAGAGGGTATTCAGATCCTTTCTAATTATCCAGATTGCTCTAAATTGTATCCAGAATCGTAACAGAGGGTATTCAGATCCTTTCTAATTATCCAGATTGCTCTAAATTGTATCCAGAATCGTAACAGAGGGTATTCAGATCCTTTCTAATTATCCAGATTGCTCTAAATTGTATCCAGAATCGTAACAGAGGGTATTCAGATCCTTTCTAATTATCCAGATTGCTCTAAATTGTATCCAGAATCGTAACAGAGGGTATTCAGATCCTTTCTAATTATCCAGATTGCTCTAAATTGTATCCAGAATCGTAACAGAGGGTATTCAGATCCTTTCTAATTATCCAGATTGCTCTAAATTGTATCCAGAATCGTAACAGAGGGTATTCAGATCCTTTCTAATTATCCAGATTGCTCTAAATTATATCCAGAATCGTAGCAGAGGGTATTCAGATCCTTTCTAATTATCCAGATTGCTCTAAATTGTATCCAGAATCGTAACAGAGGGTATTCAAATCCTTTCTAATTATCCAGATTGCTCTAAATTATATCCAAAATCGCTAGTCTTTTTGTCGTCGTTGAATCAATTTCATGTGCGTTGTTTTTAGTCGAAATGGGGTAGGGGGTGGGGTAGAGGGTTAGAGAGGATGTTATGGCTTGAAAATGGGTGTCTTTGGCTCTTTGTTATTCTCAGAGCCTGAAGTCCGGTCCATGGCGCTTGTCAGATCGTGTCAGTGTCAAGCAGACCACCAACATTGAACGAAGTGTCTTGTTGGTCGAGCTGAAAGTTATTGAAATGAGACATTCTATTTTTTTTCAGGATAAACTCTCTAACCCCTTAGAACGTTGCTGCTAAGAAAACTGCCCCGTTGCCATGGTTCCTGCAGTGCAGAGGATGCACAGATAGGGTAGACACAGACAGATGCACAGATAGGGTAGACACAGACAGATGCAGAGACAGGGTAGACAGAGACCGATGCACAGATAGGGTAGACACAGACAGATGCACAGATAAGGTAGACAGAGACATTTGCACAGATAGGGTAGACAGAGACAGATGCAGAGACAGGGTAGACAGGGACAGATGCAGAGACAGTGTTGACAGAGACAGATGCAGATATAGGGTAGAGAGAGACAGATGCAGAGATAGGGTAGACAGAGACAGTTGCACAGATAAGGTAGACAGAGACCGATGCACAGATAGGGTAGACAGAGACAGATGCACAGACAGGGTAGACAGACAGATGCACAGGTAGGGTAGACAGAGACAGATGCACAGA
Organism: Conus canariensis; assembly: GCA_033310375.1. Classification (NCBI taxonomy): domain Eukaryota; kingdom Metazoa; phylum Mollusca; class Gastropoda; order Neogastropoda; family Conidae; genus Conus; species Conus canariensis. Next base: position 60,235,232 of record CM065720.1, on the reverse strand, counting down.
TAGAGTAGACAGAGACAGATGCAGAGACAGGGTAGACACAGACAGATGCACAGATAGGGTAGACAGAGACAGATGCAGAGACAGGGTAGACAGAGACAGATGCACAGAGAGGGTAGACAGAGACAGATGCACAGACAGGGTAGAAAGAGACAGATGCACAGACAGGGTAGACAGAGACAGATGCACATATAGGGTAGACAGAGACAGATGCGCAGACAGGGTAGACAGAAACATGCACAGATAGGATAGACAGAGACAGATGCACAGATAGGGTAGACAGAGACAGATGCACAGGTAAGGTAGACAGAGACAGATGCACAGATAGGGTAGACAGAGACAGATGCACAGACAGGGTAGACAGAGACAGATGCACAGATAGGGTAGACAGAGACAGATGCACAGACAGGGTAGACAGAGACAGATGCACAGATAGGGTAGACAGAGACAGATGCACAGATAGGGTAGACAGAGACAGACATGGCAGACAGAATGAACAGACAGGCCGGGTGCGGAACAGAGTAAATGGAAGAGACTCACCGTCACGGTCAGACTACCGTCAATGTTCGCTCTACACAAATCACACGATCAGCTCCAGAAGCAAAATTATCTGCCAATTATAGACCTCGTAACAAACGTCTCTCTGCGTGTCCAACCCCCCCCCCCCCCCCTCCTCTCCGCCCCTCCCCTCCTTTCTTTTTTCATTTTTTTTAGAAAAATTACTGCCAGTTGTAGACCCAATAACAAATGTCTCTTTGTGTGCCCCCCTCCCCCCCCCTCCCCCCCCCCCTTTTTTTTTTTCTTTCTTTTTCTTTTCTTTTTCTTCTTTTTTCTCTTTGGAGAACGATTTCCAGTTGCCATAATGAGAGTGGTGTCCCCTGACAATTGTCTGCTTTCTTTGGCAGCGTTGCCCAACTGTTAGCAGCCACGTTTGGGGGAGGTTTGTTTTTCACGTATTATTTTCCCACCGATTCCAATTTTATTTTGCGTTTCGTTGCAAACTCAGACGGCTTTATTCTTGATTTGAAGTATTTGAACGTTTAGCCACATCATTTTTTTTGTTAACCATCCGAGTGCTGATTCCACGAATTTCATTTGAAACATAAAATACCTCAAATTTTAACAACAACAAACATGGATTTCTAGCTGTATATTTGTGAATA
>CM065720.1:60221572-60229072 GCA_033310375.1 Conus canariensis | reverse complement strand
GTCACTTAAAATTACAGAACGCATGTTCGGCAAAATTAGCCTGTACTTTGAAATGTTTTCATCTTTTTCTGGTATCAAATTATAAAAACGTACAATCTTCACACACACACACACACACACACACACACACACACACACACACACACACACACACACACACACACATCCTATATATCTGTCTGTCTATCTATCTATCTATCTATCTGTCTATCAGTCTATCTATATATCTTTCTATCTATACAGACAGACAGACAGTCAGACAGACAGACAGACAGACAGACACCACACACACACACACACACACACACAACACACAGCCACACACAACCCCACAGCGCGCGCGCAGGCGCGCGCACGCATGAGACCTAATGACGCCACTGGCGCTTCGACGGGCGACAAGCAGTTATCAACATAGGAACTAGAAGGACTTTGCATGATTGATGTCATTTCGACAGACAAATAAACAAGCAGTATATCAAACATCAGACTCGAAGATGAGAAGGGTTTCATCATTTCGAGCATTCGATGCTAATGATGTAGCAGGTTGAGCAGAAGTTGACTAGAGATATCAAACGTGAAGAGAGAGAGAGGAGAGGAGAGAGAGAGAGAGAGAGAGAGAGAGAGAGAGAGGAGAGGAGGAGGAGAGAGAGAGAGGAGAGAGAGAGAGAGAGAGAGAGAGAGAGAGAGAGAATAAACACACATCAGACAGAAAAGAAATACGCAAGATCAAGACAAGGCGGAAATATGTCCTCTCCCTCCCTGTTTCCCCTCCCTCCCTCCCTCCCTCCCTCCCTCTTCTTCTTCTTCCTCTTCTTCTTCTTCTTCTTCTACTTTTCCTTCTTCTTCTTCTTCTTCTTCTTCTTCTTCTTCTTCTTCTTCTTCTCTTCCTCCTCCTCCTCCTCCTCCTCCTCCTCCTCCTCCTCCTTCTTCTTCTTCTTCCTTTTCTTCTTCTTCATCTTCTTCCGTGCAACGAACCATAAATAACAGCATTTCACAAGCAGCATATGCCTCATTTCACATAATCTCGCAAGATCTCGTGTCGCGCGAGACAGCGTTCACATAACATGATCAGCGGCGCTCTCTCGGGTGAAGACAGAACATTACACAACTGCCAGTGACAAAAACCGCACATACATGAAAAAAAACATGCAGAGAGGAGGGTAAGATGGAAGATAACGGTGCCGGCAAAGAACAGCCCACTCGGAGGGTGAGGAGGATTTGGAATTGGACAGGCGTCTAAAGGAATGACGTGTTGTGGATCTGTGTGTTCTGGAAGCCGGTCTGCCAGGGGTATTGGTGGTGGTGGTGGTGATGTGGTGTGGGGGGAGGGGGGGGAGGGATTCTCTTGTCACACCACTGGATCTTTATTGGGCTCTGGAGGCGTCCTCCTGGGTCCTGCCTGTTCCCTTCTCTCTCTCTCTCTCTCTCTCTCTCTCTCTCTCTCTCTGACACCCTCTTGTCTGCATGTCTGCCTGTCAGTCAGTATGTATACATGTGTGTGTGTGTGTGTGTGTGTGTGTGTGTGTGTGTGTGTGTGTGTGTGTGTGTGGGGTGTGTGTATGCATGCCTGTTGGTATATGTATCTGTGTGTGTGTGTGTGTGTGTGTGTGTGTGTGTGTGTGTGTGTGTGTGTGTGTGTGTGTGTGTGGTGGCATTTATGTATGTACATCAGTCCGTCTGTCCGTCTGTTCATACGCATGTACGTACGCACGTCTGTCTGTATATATGTATGTGTACGTATGTACACTCTCCCCAAAAAGAAACTTGATACCGGTATTTAATTTTTTTTATTGCCAAAATCGGATTTGATTCAAACAACAAATTATGACCCATGTACTAATTGATTACCAATGGACACGTGTTGAAAACATTTAACTCTGTTGACTGAAAAGTAAACCAATCAGACAGTGGAAAAGACAGCAGGGTACACGAAATGTCAGTATCTGGTATGACCGCCATTGGCGTCAATCACTGCCTGGCATCGGGGACCCATCGACGCAATCAGGTTTGCAATCACACGTTGTGGAATGGTGTGCCACTCGTGCTGGAGTGCCTCAAGAAGCTCTGGGAGTGTCTGTGGTGGTGGGTTCCTCTGGTGCACACGTCGATCCAGGACATCCCACAAATGTTCAATTGGATTCAGATCTGGGGAACAGGCAGGCCATGGCAGAGTTTGGACATTGCTGGCATGCAGGAAATCAAGACAGACTCGAGCAACATGCGGGCGAGCGTTGTCGTGCTGGAAAATTCCTCCATTGGTGTTCATGTATGGGACAACATGAGGCTGCAGGATCTCATCCCTGTATCTGGCTCCTGCTAAATTCCCTGCCACATGCACGAGATCAGTCCTACCATTGTGCCGTATTCCTCCCCACACCATGACACTACCATCACCAAAATGGTCCACTTGCTGAATGCAGTTAGGGGCAAAACGCTCTCCTTGACGTCGGTAAATTCGTGCACGCCCATCAACCCGTCTAAGGAGGAACCGTGACTCATCAGTGAACAAAACTGTTCTCCATCGTGCACGTGGCCACCCCACTCTGTATCGGCACCACTGAAGACGTGCTGCCATGTGACCTGCGTTCAGAATATTCCGTCGAACTGGTCGTCGAGCAAAAAGGCCGGCCTCCCTGAGACGATTGCGAACTGTTTGATCAGAAATTCTTCGATGTCCCGGAATTTGGAGCGCTGTGGATGTTGCCGTTGTAGTGCGGTCTCGAAGGTGGCGCACACGGATTAACCATCCTGAGCAGCAGAAGTGACCCTGGGTCGACCTGACCTCAGCCTGTCCCTCACACTGTGAGCGATGTTGTAACGGGTCCATAATGCAGCAATGGTCTGTCTGGACACACCAAAGTCCTTGCCACGCCTTGCTGAGTGGCCCCTGCTTGCAATCGTCCAATTCCGTTATTGCGTTGAGCATCAGACAACCTTGGCATTTTTCTTTTGCCGGCAGTAGTGTTATCTGCATTGTTTGACCCATGGTTGCTTTGGATTTTTATACCCAACGGAAAAGCGTGTCAGAATGCCGAGTTACAGCTCACCACTGTGCACGTGAAAGGCAAAATGGGCAAAATTAGGAATTGATTGTAACATCAGCCAGACGGACATTTGGACGTTCAAAGCACGTGAATTTGCAGGTTTAGCAAGTGCAGTGGTTGCTTTACAAAATACTGATATGACAATTTCACTACATCCCTTATTTTCACAACAAATCCAAATTACAATAGTGTCAAGTTTCTTTTTTTGGAGAGTATATAAATGTATGTCTGCAAGCAAGCATATATGTATGTATGTACATACGTACGTACTTTCGTACGTACGTGTGTGTGTGTGTGTGTGTGTGTGTGTGTGTGTGTGTGTGTGTGTGTGTGTGTGTGTGTGTGAATCTCTACCCCTCTCTCTTTTGTGTTGAAGCTGTGAGATTTTAGAAATCTATGGTACACAATATGTTTCAAGTAAGCTCTATGTTGCTTATAAAGGGAATATAATTCATATATGAAGGGAACATCAAATTGTGTTTTAAAGGGGTCGCTCTTCAACGGGTCATCTTTACATATTAATACTGCATCGGGCTGTTTTATTTGTGAACTTCATGTCTTTTTTTTTTTTTATAGATCCTGAGAACATCTTCGACTCCTTAGAAACAATTACTAAATAAAATTTCCAAAAATTGTTAACTGAAGTCAAGCGATAAAAACAGCGCGGGTCCAGTAGATCGTTCATTTGATGACGTAACGATAGCAGTCATAAAAATAGGATCCACGATGCCACAGTCACATTGAACTATTTTTGATTTGTTACATAGCTTTTGGCAGACAGTGTAGTATCTCTGTCTGAGGACACCACTAATTAATTTACATAGAGGAGAGTCGGCACTCCATGTAGATGTGAACATGAGAGAAAAAAATAAAATAATTATAATGAAGGAGAGGTGAATATTTAACAGTCGAAAACGACGAGCTTACGATAGATTCATATGCCCATTGTAGAGGTATTATCCAGGCATTCATTTCTCCGCTAGATTGGGTTTTATAGTATCGTGTCTAAATCTTTCGATCATAGCTTATAATGCCCTGTTATTTAGATTCTAGAAATGTTTGAATTGAAATATAAATACCTTGGTTTATATTTGAGACTGTCTGATACAGAAATACAATCAGCGGTTCAATATGCCGCTGAACTGCTGGTTACGCCCATCAGTATTGTAAAAACTTACATCTCTGCGCTCACAAAGAGTGCAGAAGTTTGAATATAGGACTGAAATGAGTTACATACATGGAGATAATTAAATAACCAGGTTACTTAAGATGAACTGAACTGTGTCTTTCATACACTTTAAATTGTACACACGCCGTAAGAAGAAACTGGCCATCCGACAGACATTGTAAATCGTTCCTTTGTTTCTGCTTATGTGTTGCTACAAGAAGATACTGAGAGAGTAAATCAGTTTGCAGTTCACTCCAAAGGAAGGTACTATCCGCCATGAAGCAGTGGTTGGGATGACAAGCCTGCAGGAAGGAGGAATCCATTGCATACAGTCCCTTCTGAAACAGTTCTCTGTGGGAGTGTTCCGCTTCCCCCAACTCCGCCGTGTTGACTGTGCTGCAGGCTCCAATATGAATCATAGAACAATCATATATATATATATATATATATATATATATATATATATATATATATATATATATATAAGTGAGATACTGGGTTCTGACAGTCAACCCTATATCTGAATCAATTTACTTAATGGATGGTCTCTAACCAGCGGTGTAAGAGTCTCTGTCTCTCGAGAGTCGTAGTACTATGGGATGAAAGGAAGCGCAGAGAACAGGCCTGCCATCAGACTCTCAGACCAGAACGACTCTACAAGTTGTTATCTTTGTCATCCTCGTCCATCAAGCGGCAGTTTCAAATTCTGTGGCACTTGCACCGTGCTCCTGCAGTGGCCTGAAGTTTGTACTTCTCTCAACATCCGATGGAAAGGTTAGTTCCTATCAAAGTCAATAGCATCAGCAAGTGTATGGGGACTGCGTGAACATGTTGGCAGGGCGACAACCACTCAAGCTGGCTCCGGATTGTCAAAATGATTACCTGAGAGGCCGTGAGCACTTAGCGGATAAGGAAAGGCGTGCCCTGAGAGAGCTCAGGGAATAACGAGCGGCTTTATTTTTCCTACTGATTAACTCCATTTGAAGCACTACGTCTGCAAATTAACAGTTTAATCAATTGCTTCACCCTACGGTATGGATTGACGCGTGTTTTTTTTCAGCTTTGTTGTTGCTGTTGTCCAAAATAGTTATTGATTGAAGAAGCGGCCACTGATACAACTTCCATGTAACAGACAGCAGAAAGAGAACAAACACTTCATATTTTCAGTCAGGTTGAAGCGCCTCTGATATTCAGCGGTAACTATCCCTAATAAATCATCAGCTCCTATGAGTGACTCGGCGGAAGGAAAGACACTGAACATATAGAAACAGCCAAAGGGACTGTCAACATTGAACATACAGAAACAGCCAAAGAGACTGTCAACACTGAACATACAAAACAGCCAAAGAGACTGTCAACATTGAACATACAGAAACAGCCAAAGAGACTGTCAACACTGAACATACAGAAACAGCCAAAGAGACTGTCAACACTGAACATACATAAACAGCCAAAGAGACTGTCAACATTGAACATACAGAAACAGCCAAAGAGGCTGTCAACATTGAACATACAGAAACAGCCAAAGAGACTGTCAAGACTGAACATACAGAAACAGCCAAAGAGACTGTCAACATTGAACATACAGAAACAGCGAAAGAGACTGTCAACACTGAACATACAGAAACAGCGAAAGAGACGTCAAGACTGAACATACAGAAACAGCGAAAGAGACTGTCAACATTGAACATACAGAAACAGCGAAAGAGACTGTCAACATTGAACATACAGAAACAGCCAAAGAGACTGTCAACATTGAACATACAGAAACAGCCAAAGAGACTGTCAACATTGAACATACAGAAACAGCCAAAGAGACTGTCAACATTGAACATACAGAAACAGCGAAAGAGACTGTCAAGACTGAATATACAGAAACAGCGAAAGAGGCGTCAACACTGAGCGTACAGAAACAGCGAAAGAGACTGTCAACATTGAACATACAGAAACAGCCAAAGAGACTGTCAACATTGAACATACAGAAACAGCTAAAGAGACTGTCAACATTGAACATACAGAAACAGCCAAAGAGACTGTCAACATTGAACATACAGAAACAGCGAAGAGACTGTCAAGACTGAATATACAGAAACAGCGAAAGAGGCGTCAACACTGAGCGTACAGAAACAGCGAAAGAGACTGTCAACATTGAACATACAGAAACAGCGAAAGAGACTGTCAACATTGAACATACAGAACCAGCGAAAGAGACTGTCAACATTGAACATACAGAACCAGCGAAAGAGACGTCAAGACTGAACATACAGAACCAGCGAAAGAGACGTCAAGACTGAACATACAGAACCAACGAAAGAGACGTCAAGACTGAACATACAGAAACAGCGAAAGAGACGTCAAGACTGAACATACAGAAACAGCGAAAGAGACGTCAAGACTGAACATACAGAACCAGCGAAAGAGACGTCAAGACTGAACATACAGAACCAACGAAAGAGACGTCAAGACTGAACATACAGAAACAGCGAAAGAGACGTCAAGACTGAACATACAGAAACAGCGAAAGAGACGTCAAGACTGAACATACAGAAACAGCGAAAGAGACGTCAAGACTGAACATACAGAACCAGCGAAAGAGACGTCAAGACTGAACATACAGAACCAGCGAAAGAGACGTCAAGACTGAACATACAGAACCAGCGAAAGAGGCGTCAAGACTGAACATACAGAACCAGCGAAAGAGACGTCAAGACTGGCCTTTCAACCCAGGAGGGGCGATTTGGAAGTGGAAGGAGACAGACATGTTGACGACGAAGTCTTTCCAGTTTCCGATCTTCCCTCTAATCACGATCTGGATTCTGCGCCTCCTCTACCACAACAGGGCATGACCAATGAAGACATTATACCGAAACTGTCCGCTAATCGATCAGGTGTTTCAAAAGCATCACAAACGATGGAGGAGCTGACAAAAGTTTTTTTCTCTCTCTACAAGATGAGAAATGAAAAACAAAATAATGGAATAAGAGAGGTGGCACAAAGAGACGATGAGCTGAACAATGAAGTGACACAAGTGAAAGTCACAGCAACAGAGTTGGCTGATTGACGAAGCAAAGAACCGTAGCATAATGTGCGTTGCAATAACTTTCAAAGTTTTGGAATCGAAGAGAGTGCTGGGTGGAACGGTCGGTGTGAAACGGCGGAAGAGTGTCAGATGGAGGCTATCTCTCCTTTTAAAAACCAGCTGGAATAACTGTCAGACCCGAGGACATGGAAGAGGTCCATTGTGCGGGTGCAGGGGAGAAGGATGGAAACAACGGATATTCTGTCAGC
>CM065720.1:60211572-60214072 GCA_033310375.1 Conus canariensis | reverse complement strand
CCCAGCCACAGACACTGTCAATCCTGCTCATTCTCTCAATGTTTCGCACCCTGTATTAGCTGCGTAGACGGAGGCTTTCAGCCCTTGCAAAATTTCTCCGTGTCTATATGGACGATTCCGACTCTACCACATAGAAAAAACCCTGTAGTAAATCGATAAGTAAATGTAGAAAATAGTACTTGCTGCAAGAGTGGCCTCTGTGTTATGTAACAATTGTTTTTTCCAGCATTGATTTCGTTTAGTTTATATCTCGTGGAGTTGGGCTCCGTTATTTGTAAATCTAATACAAATTTTAGGGGGTAACCTTCGTCATTTTTGAAAAGTCGCGACAAAATTCAATTTTCGATCACCCCCAGCCTCCAGCGTTCACCCCCTAGCCCTGGTGTGTGGATATTATGGCAGGAAGACAACTAACGGCGTACTTTTCCTTTGTATAATGCTTTCCCACTGTCGGTAGACAATGTGATTATAGATGTCTTATAAGCTACAGAACTCTTCAAATCACACGAATTCAATTAGGTGTTCAGTTCGAACTAACACTCCCCATTCTGGAACCCCTCCACAAATACAAACTCAGATCCTCATGTCTGCTATACGAAAACAAATCCCACCCAGACAATCCAATTTCTGAGTAATCCTTTGGTGGGCAGGCTTCAGTGATCTCTGCAAACTGCGCGCGCGCGCCACACACACACACACACGCACACACACACATACACGCGCGCGCGCGCACTCAGACACACAGACACACATTTAGACGCACACACACACACAGACACATACGCACGCACACGCACGCACGCGCGCGCACACACACACACACACACACATGCACACACGCGCGCGCGCGCGCGCAGGCACGCACGCACACACACACACACACACACACACACACACACACACACACACACACACACACACACACACAACACACACACAGAGAGAGAGAAAGAGACAGAGAGACAGAGACAGAGAAAAGCAATACGGCTGGTCATGTGTCAGTCATGGTTCCTCCCCCCCCCCCTCCCCCCGGTCTATGTGTGCACATGTATAGGTGGGACACTGAAATATCGCACAGGCTTGTTGTCGTTGTCACGTGTTCTGAGCATTTTGAACTCCAGGACGGCCCTATGTCACACTCGAAACTGTAAAACGTGTGTTTCTTTTTTTTTTATCCTCCAAATACCATGAAAGCTCCTCTAATTCTGCCGCAATCGTTTGACGTAATTCCTTAAAGTTTTACAGAACATGTGGGCCGCGTCCACAATTTGAAAAACAAACAGAAAACAGAAACAAAAAAAAAAAAAACAACATTGCAACAGCTACCCCGACACTTTGTCATAAACCGCCAGGACGACCTCCATGATTTGTCAAAACGTTTTAACACAATTACAGATCTGGTTTCTAAACTCAGCTGAGGTTCTGCGTCTGGACCATGTCTCCCAAGCTGGAACACCATTTCCTCCCTATACCACTCACAGACATGACTGTCCACACGTCGCACATGCTGACCACTTCTTCCAGACTGCGCAGTGTCATAAAACCTCCAGATCTTTCACTGTTTCTCGGTGCATGTCCACATATATATCACCCAATCCCCCCTTCCTCCACCTAGTGCCCCCCCCCCCCCCCCCCCACGCACACACACAGTATACATTATTTTAGTCAACAGTCTCTCCCGCGGACACACCTGTTGTCTGAGATATCCGTAGAATCTTTGGTGTGTGGGCCGGAAAGTACACTTCCGTAGATGACCCTGTCCATTGTGTACCCATTGTCTTCCATCTCCCTTTTCATCCATTCACTAATCAGTGTACCATATGTAAAAAAAAAATCCACCCAGACAATACATTTTCTGAGTAAGCCTATGGTGGGATGGCATCAGTGTTCTCTGCACATGCACATCACACCACACACACACACACACACACACACACACACACACACACACACACACACACACACACACACACACACACACACACACACACACACACACACACACACACACACACACACACACACAGAGAGTCCAGTTATGACGTCTTCTATTTCTGTCACGATGTTGACTGGTTGTTCTGGGTACTGTGTATTCGGAGCTCTCATCACTTGGCTGAAATTTACGAGAAAATAGCAGTATTGAACCGAACCATACCTCACCAAAAATCTGCCCATCAGGACCAATTACTCTGGCTCCCTGATGGCGAACGCATAAAAAGCAAAGAACTGCCTGGTGCCTTTTGGACCGTCAGAGAAAGCCCTCTTGGTGTTCATCATGTGGAACATTCACACCATATTTTCCAGCCCTCTTGTGTTCATCATGTGGAACATTCATACCACATTTTCCAGCCTTCTTGGTGTTCATCATGTGGAACATTCATACCATATATTTTCCAGCCTTCTTGGTGTTCATCATGTGGAACATTCATGCCGTATTTTCCCCTCGAAAGTGTCTCCGACTGATGTCGCCGTTTTTTTTTTCTTTTTTTTTTTTTTTTTT
>CM065720.1:60199072-60206572 GCA_033310375.1 Conus canariensis | reverse complement strand
CGTCGAGTCTTTCAGTGTGTCCTGTCCTACTATTTCATTTTCAGAACAAATAAGTAGTGAGGGGTGGAGTTGAAACAAGTGTAGGCGTGTGATTAAAAACGTGATTAAACAAGCGTTCGAAGTATCCTCATAGGTAGGTGCCTTGTTTATCTTTTAATTACTTGATGATGTATCTCAAAAATAAAAAAAGTGATCAGAAGAAAGTGAAAGGGAGAGATCAGTTCTTTCCTGTACCGCGCATCGCAGAAATAAAACAGCCATTCAACATTCCCCAGAGTGAATATGTTGAAACGTATTTCCAAATAGAAACGATGTTGCTGAAACACTTTGTACACTGTTACCACGGGACAGAACGCAGGTGAAATACAGTTCGTTAATCACTTTTTCTTCAACGCTTTCTTAAACCCAACAACAAACTGCTTTTTCTCACCGAGTAAAGCTTAAAGCAAGTTTCAAGCGCTAATACTTCAATTTTTTTTAACGAAATGAGTAACACAGCTTGTTTAATGCACTGATAAATCACTTAATCTTCAACGTGTTGTAAAATGTCAGGGTGTCAATGTCGGTTCTAAAATAGTTTGATTCTGTCACTCGAAGAATCTTTACACTATCACCAGTCGGGAAATCATGACGATCTGAGTCAGTGAGAACTCGCCTTTTAATATCAAGATCTTCAGTTGCCTGACACATCCATTGAGCCATCTGAATTTGTCTAAAACAATTGAATCTGAAATAAACTGGAACTCCTGATCGACGACTTAGCCACCACCTTCTATTTTGCAAGTCAGAAACATTGATTTTGAAGATTTTCTATGAAAACGTACACCTGACACTTTTCTAGTTCTGTCCTGTTTTTTAACATCCCCGTAAGGTGCCTGTATTATTATTTATCCCTGTTTTGACATTGGAAATACATGTGTGTCATAATATATGATGCAACATCTCTCTTTCTCTCCTCCCGCTCCTCTCACCCCAGCGCCCCTCCCCTTTTCCTTTTCTTTACCCCACACAAGCTCCATTTTATCCAAACGCTGACGTCCATGATGATTACTGTCAACGATAGAAAAATGATCTTTTGTTTAAATTGGTGGTGTGTTTTCAATCTGCCCAACTTTCCTTCACGAGGTCATCTAAAAACAATGGGCCCCGCCTCTCCTCCTTTCCGCCCCTTTGGAACACTGCTTTTAAATGACACTCACGACAATGGAAAGAAGCGTCCAACGAGGAGATCATGATTTAAGTGTCATTATTTGTGTTTTGTGGGCGGCGGGGGGAGGTTCAATTGCACAATGCACAGACAGTTGTCAATGTAAAATAAGGTGAAGAATGAAAGGCATTTTGTGTTTTCAGAGAGAAAAAAAACTGTGGAAAATGTTGGCGGCATAAGCGAATGATATATTTTTGGTGATCGAGTTTATAGCCTGCGGCAAATGTTGTAGATTAGCGTTACAAAAGTCACAACCAGAATAAATCCTTGTTCATTTCATTTCATTTTTTTCTGTAATAGATAGGTCATTTGTTCACACATTTGTGCTTTGTATTAGACATTTTGATCACGAAAAAGCGATATGATAGTAATCGAAATTTTCGCAGTTGTTCGTCCGACTTGTTTTGCTGTCGTGTGTTTGTGTGCAGTATCCTAGCGTCAATCAAGAGTCTTAGCGCGTATTTATTCCACCTTTTAAAAATCCCTCCCAGAATAACTCTAAGAAATATTTCAAGACTAAATTTTAAATAAGGAAGGCAGCTTTTCACTCATACTGCATGTCCACAAATATGAACTAGTGCTGCTTGTGGCACCAACTCGTCTAGCACATATACAGACACAGAGCACAAAGAACAGAATTTCCAGAACTAGAAAATTCCCAGAGCCCTTCAACCCCGAGCTGATATAAACATAGAGTAACACCCTGAAGAAAAGACCAAACACTTATTATTAACATTCAACGAAGATCTTGTCCTTGGAACTTGAATATTCATTGATATTGGTCCTTGTCACACAGAAATCAGTACAGACATACTACGTATGACTGTCATGCAAATCGTTCGGAATTGCAGACACCAGTTCAGATATAGTCGATGTGACTGATTTCAAAGGTCATCTTCAAAGAGGCGTTGAGACGAAACACGAAATGATGCACTGTCTTCCCACTGTGAAGAACACGGATAACCACTGATTTTTTTTCCAGTCTTGACACAGCATTATTTCATTTTCGAGGCCAACATTATTTAGCTAGGCCTATGTTCAATAAATAGATGTATCTGCTTGTCTGTGCTTGTTTATGTGGTCAATGAAGACTAAAGTGTGTGAGTGAGCTCACAGTATGTCAGTAGTTTTCTGTGATGGTGTATATCTTACGGAGGTGCGATTCATCCATTTGTATTTGAAACACAATGCCACTAAAGTGCTTATTACACATGCCACTAAAGTGCTTATTACACATGCCACTAAAGTGCTTATTACACATGCCACTAAAGTGCTTATTACACATGCCACTAAAGTGCTTATTACACATGCCACTAAAGTGCTTATTACACATCCACTAAAGTGCTTATTACACATGCCACTAAAGTGCTTATTACACATGCCACTAAAGTGCTTATTACACATGCCACTAAAGTGCTTATTACACATGCCACTAAAGTGCTTATTACACATGCCACTAAAGTGCTTATTACACATACCACTAAAGTGCTTATTACACATGCCACTAAAGTGCTTATTACACATGCCACTAAAGTGCTTATTACACATACCACTAAAGTGCTTATTACACATGCCACTAAAGTGCTTATTACACATACCACTAAAGTGCTTATTACACATGCCACTAAAGTGCTTATTACACATGCCACTAAAGTGCTTATTACACATACCACTAAAGTGCTTATTACACATGCCACTAAAGTGCTTATTACACATGCCACTAAAGTGCTTATTACACATACCACTAAAGTGCTTATTACACATGCCACTAAAGTGCTTACTATAGGTGCTGGTATTGATGACACCCTCCATCTCACTCCCTGACTCTCGCCAGTCATCGCCTTCCCTCTCCTCCAATCCCTGCATCCCTTCTTCTTACCGTCTCCACGTCTCTCAAACCTCTCCTATATCTGTGTAGCCAACGCCACCCCATTGTATCCGCACCCTTTCCCGTACATGGATAAACAGCACCATGGTTCCCCCCTCTCTCCCATTCCCGCTTCTGTTCCTTCCTTGTAAATAACGCTCCTCATTCTGTAATCATGACATAATAACTTCAGAGTACAAAAACGGGAAATATTTCTGTGTGTGTGTGTGTGTGTGTGTGTGTGTGTGTGTGTGTGTGTGTGTGTGTGTGTGTGTGTGTGCATGTGTGTGTGTGGTGTGTGTGTGTGTGTGTGTGTGTGTGTGTGTGTGTGTGTGTGTGTGTGTCTGTGTGTGTCTGTGTGCGTGTGCGCTCACTCGCTTAAAATTTCGAGACGGAGGAAAGACATTCAGTGAAAACCGGATATATCTCAAAGAGCCTCTCGTCTGGTTTTTGCTATCATCCTCTAGCAGAGGTCTTTTAATGTCAATGAACTTGAATCTGCGGTATGGAGAGAGAGAGAGAGAGAGAGAGAGAGAGAAGAGAGAGAGAGAGAGAGAGAGAGAGAGAGAGACGCAACGATCCTAGCGAACAACAACAACAAAAAAATCGAACAGCCAATGTTAGTCGCCTGACAGTTCATGTTACACACTGAAAAACGATCCTAATTTTATGGAGTGAACACATTTGCAATATTGCTGTGGGGAAACATTTCCCTAAACGAGTAAGCTTCTACGCTGGAACAAAAAAAAAAGTGGGAAAGTAACGAGTTTTTTTTTTTTTAGTATGGACGTCTCGTACACAGTGTTATCTCGTTACACAGAACGGCTGGTAGTCATCAACGGGTCATCATGATTCTGTCACAGTCTTCAGATGTACTTTGTGCCAGCCTCATGACTCCTCTCAGGGAGGGTCACCACCTGTGTCCAGCATAGGACACTGACCGTCAGAATACAGATGATAAGCTGGGACACCCCTCAGAACAACTGGACTCCGCTCCTAGGCGCTTTTTCTTTTTGTCGGGTATTTATTAATATACTTATTTATTTTATGTGTTTATCTAGCTTTATTTATTATTATTTTTTATTTATTCATGTGTTTATTTATCTTTATTGTACCAATTTATCTGTTCTGATTTTCAATGTGCGAAAAGAAAAGTAATGATGTAAAAATGGCAAATACAAAAACAAAAACAACAACAAAGCAGCAACAACGACAACAACAACAATGTCACAGGCACGATCGGCGCATCGGCCGCTTGTATAATGAAGTAAGGCGACTAGGATTACCTCCCTTATAGTTTGTTCGGTCAGTGAACTCTTTTCAGTTTTCACACAGACGAGCCCCGACCTCTGCCGCTGGTAGATGC
This sequence comes from Conus canariensis, assembly GCA_033310375.1. Lineage (NCBI taxonomy): Eukaryota > Metazoa > Mollusca > Gastropoda > Neogastropoda > Conidae > Conus > Conus canariensis. The sequence goes on along the minus strand of CM065720.1, from coordinate 60,202,132 downwards.
GCTGTCGATTGCTGACCAGAGCATGATTTTTCTTCAACCCCCTCCTAGAAGGGATTATTTTATTATGCTCTGATGTAGACCTTGACCGGGACGAGGATCCACCCTGGCGAGCGATGCGGGTTGTCTTTGAGCTACTTCCCATAGCGGTAGCAGCCGACGTTTTCCCCTGCAGTCGCCTGACCCAGTTTGGCGGTCCTTCTTCTTCTCCTGAGAGCTGTGTACCACCGGGCCAGCTTCCTTCACTACGCCTCAGTGAGAAGATGACGAACTTCACCCCCACCTCCTTCCCTTGGTGCTTAGTCGCAGGAGTGGGCTACTTGGAACTCTGTGACCTATTTTTCTCCTCTGTGCGCAGCACATGAGATTGGACTTTGTATCGTGTGTTCTCTTCTGCGGTACGGACTACCGCCACGCTTCCTTCCCTCTTCAGGGCAGGAATAAGGTCGGAATATATATTTCTTTAAAGTATTTGTGCACAGGGTTTTTTCCCTGACAGCACCTTTTCCAGAACTGATCAAAGACTGATTCGCAAGTTGCTTTTGTGTCAGCAACTTGTATTTGTCCTGTAAACAATTCTATGTTTCAGGAAAATTATCATTACTTTTCAGGACAAGTCTGGAGTTTGGTTACAATGTATGATGACATGTTTTGGGAAAAAATGTTGTATTTCTGATTATGTGAAGTATCAGGATTTTTGATGTGTTGTGTGTGGGAGTTGTGGAATCTGCTGATGTTCTCCCATTGAGAGAGGCCTATGGGTCTAATTAGTAGTAGCTAATATAACTGAAAAATTGACATTATATTTGTGCCTTTGACAGCAGGATTATATATATTATAACTGTCTTCTACATTTTGTGTATGGGACAGCCTACTGCTGAAAAGTGTTTATGTATTCTTTTTGAACCAGCAGGTGGATGGAATCTGCCTAGTGTCACCTGAGGGAGATTGATTCATTTGTTCACCTATAGTTGATGTGACATCCCTAGTATTTATAAGGAAGTCCTTTTCCCCCTCATCCTCATGGTGCACTAAATGTGTAAACTCCTCCGTACCTGACTGGTCTGTTGTCGCAAGGTGTGAGTGAGAGGGAGTGCAGTTATTAGTTATACAAACAACATACACGCCTTCTGAACACACAAGGAGACAGACTACATATATTTTCCACATACACCTCTCACTTTCCCTTCCGTGACACTGGTGACCCCGACGTGATTCGAACACGCAACCTTCTGATCTGGAGTCAGATCAGATCTGCATTCAAGAATGCAAGGGTCACTCGCTGGTCGCTCTTGCTCCAAGCATTCGCCTTTGTTGTCCAACCTGTCAAGGGGATCGATAATATTCTAGCTGACATCCTGAGTCGCAGCGGTGAATCAGTCATGATTCCATAACTGTCTTGCAGAATCCTTCCATTCCTAGAAGATCTTGTGTTGTTTTCTTCTACTGACAGATCGCTATAGAGAAGCATAGGACTTTGTCCTGATCTGCGGTAGTGGAACTCTATTTCATAATGGATGTGTATATTTCTTTGTGTATATTTTGACATTTTCAGAAAAAGTACATTTGGTGATAGTTTTTATACTATCCTATCTTTTTGTGAATGTTTGCAGATTCATTGTTCCCCTAGGATTGTCTCACAGGATTTCTGTCGTGAACTGTGACAAGGTTTTCCATTACCTTTCCCATACTTTTTTTTTTTGGAAAAGCTTGCGCTTTTTTTTTTGAGGAAGGGGGTATTGTCACAGGCACGATCGGCGCATCGGCCGCTTGTATAATGAAGTAAGGCGACTAGGATTACCTCCCTTATAGTTTGTTTGGTCAGTGAACTCTTTTCAGTTTTCACACAGACGAGCCCCGACCTCTGCCGCTGGTAGATGCGCTGTCGATTGCTGACCAGAGCATGATTTTTCTTCAACCCCCTCCTAGAAGGGATTATTTTATTATGCTCTGATGTAGACCTTGACCGGGACGAGGATCCACCCTGGCGAGCGATGCGGGTTGTCTTTGAGCTACTTCCCTTAGCGGTAGCAGCCGACGTTTTCCCCCTGCAGTCGCCTGACCCAGTTTGGCGGTCCTTCTTCTCCTGAGAGCTGTGTACCACCGGGCCAGCTTCCTTCACTACGCCTCAGTGAGAAGATGTCGAACTTCACCCCCCACCTCCTTCCCTTGGTGCTTAGTCGCAGGAGTGGGCTACTTGGAACTCTGTGACCTATTTTTCTCCTCTGTGCGCAGCACATGAGATTGGACTTTGTATCGTGTGTTCTCTTCTGCGGTACGGACTACCGCCACGCTTCCTTCCCTCTTCAGGGCAGGAATAAGGTCGGAATATATATTTCTTTAAAGTATTTGTGCACAGGGTTTTTTCCCTGACAGCACCTTTTCCAGAACTGATCAAAGACTGATTCGCAAGTTGCTTTTGTGTCAGCAACTTGTATTTGTCCTGTAAACAATTCTATGTTTCAGGAAAATTATCATTACTTTTCAGGACAAGTCTGGAGTTTGGTTACAATGTATGATGACATGTTTTGGGAAAAAATGTTGTATTTCTGATTATGTGAAGTATCAGGATTTTTGATGTGTTGTGTGTGGGAGTTGTGGAATCTGCTGATGTTCTCCCATTGAGAGAGGCCTATGGGTCTAATTAGTAGTAGCTAATATAACTGAAAAATTGACATTATATTTGTGCCTTTGACAGCAGGATTATATATATTATAACTGTCTTCTACATTTTGTGTATGGGACAGCCTACTGCTGAAAAGTGTTTATGTATTCTTTTTGAACCAGCAGGTGGATGGAATCTGCCTAGTGTCACCTGAGGGAGATTGATTCATTTGTTCACCTATAGTTGATGTGACATCCCTAGTATTTATAAGGAAGTCCTTTTCCCCCTCATCCTCATGGTGCACTAAATGTGTAAACTCCTCCGTACCTGACTGGTCTGTTGTCGCAAGGTGTGAGTGAGAGGGAGTGCAGTTATTAGTTATACAAACAACATACACGCCTTCTGAACACACAAGGAGACAGACTACATATATTTTCCACATACACCTCTCACTTTCC
>CM065720.1:60191572-60194072 GCA_033310375.1 Conus canariensis | reverse complement strand
GAATTTGATTTAAATGGGACAGAGAGGGGAGATGACAGACACTGTGGATACAAGTTTCACTTTGATTTCTGGGTAGTTGCGTTGCCGGAATCACTGCAGAGACTGTCTCACCGTTTCAGCTCACCCGGCTTAAACAGTGCGCAGGTGAGCAGCAGTCAGGTAAACTTTTCAACCGGCTTCCGGACGACTACCTTCCGGTTTGCACGGTTGCACGAAAATTTGTGACTGGACGGGAAACGGTCCGTCACAGGCTGTTGTATTGCATTTCGATTTCTGTGTGAATAGAAGATATCTAAGGTGGCTCAGTCAACCTAAAGGCTGTTGTATTGTATTTTAATATCTGTATTGATGTAAGTTATCTAAGGAGGATCAGTCAAAATAGGATACTGTGAACGATTTCAACAGATATTAATTCAGTGTTCGCCTTGAATAATGACTACGTATTAGATTTAGGATATGTCCTTTGTTAAGCCCCAAATCATAGTAGCATCATTTTATTAAATTCAATGTGATAGGAAAATTTTTGTTGTCATGACAGCGAGGTTTGCAAAACACCTCAAAGAAATGATCACTTGGATGTGTCAGTCCAGAAATGAGGCATCCTAGAAGTATCTGACTGTGCAGAGCATGCCACCATGATTCGGGCAGCAATCCAATCCAAAGAGCTGAGGCAGACTAAGGGACGCGGCTTGGAGCGGCTCGATCTGGCAAATGCGTATGGATCAGCTCAATACAAAATGATTCAGCTGGCCCTCAAGATGTATCACGCCCCTGGAATTTTTCAAGAAATGCTGAAGTAACTCCATGGCTTGTCCACAATATTATCCACAAACCAGTACACAACAGACTGCATCGATCTGGAAGTTGGCCCCGCAAGGAGCTGTACATTTTTCATAGTACTGTTTGTGTTGGCAATGGAGATCATTTTGAATGCCGCTAAGAACTGCACAGGCTCAGAAAACCTCTGCAATAGAGACCAAATGCCTCCCTAAAAGCCGAAACAGCAGTCCTTTCTACCAAGGATGAAACCGACAAAAATACTATAACAATTCAGCATTGTAGCTGAATTAGTTACCTTCACCGTAGACATTCCAACAGTAAAATACGAACCAGTCAAGAGCCTTGAGGAGTTCCATGATGATTCCCTGAAAGACACAAAGAGGGAAGAAAAAACTAAGCAAATAACAAAAGAAAGCCTGCGTATTTAGACCGGCGTGCTTCCTCGGCAAATACAAGGTTTGGTGCGTGCAGTTCATGTTGACGTCTCTGGCATCTACTGATTTATCCTATCAACACTAGCACGGTGGAATCAATGAAAGCAGAATCAATAGAACACAAAGAAACGGCGTGCTGTACCACCTGGTCTCCCTGAAGCTGCGCTCGATTGTCACTCAGCAAAGTTGAAACTACCTCTCACATAAGTCTTCGAGGAGCACTAAGTAGAAAATGCAAGATTTCTATCCATGGTTTATGACTCGCCAGACAATTCTGTAAGATCAACCCAGCCGAATTTAAGACTGACAGACGTTCTAGAAGGCGGTAAGCGTGTCAAAGGAAAACCTCAAGATGAAGGAGATGACAGTCAACACACAGACCAACAGACAGGGACGGGGATCCATGGAAATGAAGTGGTGGTCAAAGGCAAAAGGGACATCAAAGAAGAACATAGCAATACATTAGCTGAATAAACCGAGGATGCCAAGAGAATCGGGAAGGAAGTCCAGCAGAGCCAACAGGGGTAATGGACCACATGGGAAAACGTACTCCAAAGAAGACTCAGCTGGAATGAAATACGGCATATGGTTCCTCTTGGAACCAACTTCATCCTCAGATCTGTACATGACCTTCTGCCATTGAATCTAAACCTGGTGAAAGAGAGGATATCAGATGACACTACTGTGTCTTCTCTCTCAGGACGAACAAAGGGTGTAACAAGTGCTGAGTCCATGCAAACCGGCAGAAACTCAGGGAAGGTTTTCATGGTGGCACAAGTAAGTGTTTAAATAGATAGTACATGGGGTCACCAGAGGAAAAACTACGCCATCGGAAGCTCTAGCAACGACATTCTATACGGCAGGAGGCTATAAATCGTGGGCTAGAACAGCCGTGGCATCTACAGCACGGAAGTGGGGCTTTGTGGATGGCGTAGATGACTGGGGGTGCATAGCAGACCCACCAAAACGGGGAAAAACATCCAGTAATCATCAGAGTGGAATAAGACCGGCTATAGTACTCCGAACAGGTTTCTCAAAACAAATTATTCTGATCGAAACCGCTTTGCCATATGAAAGCAGAATGGAGACAGCTCACATTTACAAGACTGATGCAAGCCTAGCGAGCAGCTTGAGGGAGTTTGGCTTCCCTAAGGCTTGGAGTAGGAGGGTTTGTAGGCTCATTAGCCTATGGTCTCGTGAAACAACATGTTCTGTTAGGAAGAGAGTCAGACGCCAAAGGCAATGGCACAGGCAGCTGAAAACAGCTCCAGCTGGATTTGGTCGTG
>CM065720.1:60134072-60186572 GCA_033310375.1 Conus canariensis | reverse complement strand
AGAGAGAGAGAGAGAGAGACAGGGTGGGAGTGGGGATGGGGGTGTGGGTCAGTTATGTGTGGTGCTAGGGTCACATATGTTATTCATAGGCGGTGACTGCATTAGATTAATGAAATGTCAGGAATTTGACCGATGTTTGCTTTTTGTTGCAGCTCATCGAGCTTTAAGACATAAATAACAGACAAAACACATGGTGGATTGCTGACATGAAGATGCTCACAGCAAAGAAAGCATTGTGATAACTCTTTAAAACATTTGAAAGAAAAACGCTGTATAAGGTCTAAGACGTTCTCCGGACATTTGCGTTCGATGAAATATTAGCTCCATCTCATTGTCAATAACGTGTGAGTGTACGGATTATCAAAGCGATTATTAGTTTCCATTTCTTATTCCAATCTTGACCTCTCCGTACAGAAACTACAAAAAGTAATCAACATTCCATGCGTGCTTCTCTACACATACAGAAGGTGAAAGCCCTTCACAAAATTGAGAACACTTTATTCATATATATATATATATATATATATATATATATATATATATATATATATTACTATGGTTCATGTCATCGTTTATGAATTTACTTGCTGATCAAGCGGGACACAAGCACACAGAACAAACAAGGAGACATTGTCTACAACGAATGTTCCAGGCTTGCCCGTATACCACATGCCTGACACTTGTACATAGATTCAACAGATTCTCTCTCTCTCTTCTCTCTCTCTCTTCTCTCTCTCTCTTCGGGGGGACGTAATCAAGATGGCGGCAAGTAAACAGCCTTTGTGAAAGCTCCGTTAAAAGTTTAAGCTTCACAGGTATTACAAGGACTGTCACGGCACAATTTCTGCTACAGTGTATCATTCAACAAACACACTCAACGAAAAACGAGTAAATATGGTCGACGTGAACTTGTGGAGAGCGCGCATCGGACTTTTTCGCTGTGCAGCACAGACTGTGAAATCTAGGTCACGGCAACATTGTCCAACTGACAGCACGGCAGAGGTGACATTGTGTGACGTTCTCACAGCGTGTGCTGTCTTCTGCTTCACGGCGGCTGTTCTGCACAGCACAGTGAAAATCGCACGCATCTTTCTGGCACTGGACTATACATTGATGGTGGTGGAAGACAGAAATATCAGAGGAACTGCAACAGGTGATAGTGTGTTTAGTTGTGACAGTGATGTGGCTCAGCACCCTGCTTTCCCCTTTGTACCCGCCCTCCTATCCGTGCATGCAGTCAGTGCGGTGCTGTGTGTTCGACGTCTCCTTCTTAGTGGAGACATCGAGGTAAACCCAGGCCCCAATCATGTAGAGGTTCAATCCTTTCAATCGACGTTACCAGCGGAAGACGATGGGCCCATGTCTTCAAGTGCGACGAGTGTAATCCTCGATGCCATTCGACAGCAGGGTCTAGAGAATAAAGAACAGAATGCTGCCATTAGAGGAGATTTGAGTGAAATCATGAGTGAACTGGGGCAAGTAAGGCAAAGATGTGAAGTGATTGAACAGAAGTGTGATGGGCTAGAAGAAGAGAACAGGAAGTTAAAAGAGACAGTGTCAGTTCTGCAATCACAACTGAACAGCTTGACGACTGACGCGGCAAAAACCAGAGAACAAGGAGCAATAATGTCAGAGACTGTCGCGGGCGTGAGAGAGGAGATGAAGGGCATGATCAATGAAATTGATCGGTTAGAAGAGTTTTCTCGTCGAGACAGCCTCCGATTATTTGGCATCCCCCAGGTCAGTGACAGTGAAGACTACACTCTGTGTGCCAGAGCAGTGACATCAGCCCTCAACAGTGTGGAGGGGGCTAAGCAGTGGACTGAGGTGGACTTTGTGCGTGCACATCGTGTGGGGTACGCTAGATCAGGAGAACCACGACCCATGATCGTCAGGTTCCGGAATTGGACAGACAAAATGGCAGTGCTGACAGACAGGGAGTTCAGGAGGAGGTTGGAGAAGAGAGGAGTGAGAGTGGCCAACGATCTGACACGACGACAGGCGGGTATCGTGGCACAGGCCAGAAAAGACGGCATGTCGGCCTATTTTTCAAAGGGCAGGCTGACAGTCGGTCCCAGAAGATACGCCGAGGTGACAGCAAGTACGACAACGACGGCGACAACGGCAAAAAGGATTGTGGCACAGGGATCAACGTGTGACACGCCCCCAGTCATCACACAGCGAACCGAACGACACAGAGACAACACGCCGGAGAGGGGAGGGGATTCCCCTCGCTTGAACCACGTGACTGGTACGCCCAACCAGCGATCGCCTCCTCAGCGCGCAGCGAACACAGGGCCAACGACTCGCTCGGCTGCAGACCGTGTGGCAGGGACAGAGACGGTCGCAATCGTGGTGCACGTGCCACATCGGGTGGGCCAAGCGGGGGGCGACAGCAAACGGGTTTACACAATCACCTGAGTGCCAATGACAGTACACGGAAGAGTGAAAATGCAAGAAATCCCCGTTCAAACAATAATAATAAATAGCATGAGGCAGACCATCGGACACTGAACCTAAATTTTTTAAATTACAATGTGGAAAATCTGTATAGTAAATTACAAGATGTTTCTTTTGTCAACTATATTAACTCGTTCGATTTTGTATGTTTAACGGAAACGTTTACAGACAGTTGTTTTGAGTTTGATGGAATGTTTCAAAATTACGTTAAATTCATGCTCCTGCCAAAAAACTATCTATTCGTGGCAGAAATTTAGGTGGAGTTCTTTTACTAGTGAAAAATTGCTTTGAAAAGTTTGTCGTTCAAGTTAGACTGGGTTGTGATAATGCTGTTGCTGTCAAGATAAGAAAAGATCTGCTGAACATTGATAAAGATCTACTGATGGTTGCATGCTACATTGTTCCTGAGGGTGGGCCTGCATATGATCAGCTAGAATTAAAAAATGGCATACATATATTAGAAGAGAACTTGTTACAGTGTATAGATAAGGATGAGGTATATATGATGGTGTGCGGAGACTTGAATGCGAGAACGGGATCAGAGCAAGTGCGACTGGAGAGCATGATAAAGTTTTTTGCCCAGTGATGAAAGTGAGGATAATGTGAAAGAAAGCGGTGGGCGTGTTTCAAAGGATTTGGTTGTGAATAATTTCGGTAAATCACTGTTGGATTTTTGTTTCTTATTTGATTTGAGTATTATTAATGGGTCTTGTGTCAATGATCAGAATGGTGAATTTACGTTTGTGTCACCCCAGGGAAACAGTGTTATCGACTATTTTATTGTTTCAGAAGAGTTATTGGACATGTGTAATTTACAAGTTGGGGAGAGTTTATACTCTTGGCATCTACCAGTCGAATTGTCCTGGAGAAATTGTTTGAGTGAAGGTTGTGTGCCCCAAGTTACCGCAGTCTGAACACATAGAAGAAGAAAAGATAGTGTGGTCTGAAGAGTATTGTGGGTTGTACAAAGAGGAAATGGAATCTGATGAATTTAAAGAGTGTTTGAACACAGCACGACTGATTCTTGCCACGGATGTTAACAGGGCGACCGACATTTTAATAAGTGCAATGTATGGGGCTGCACGTCCATGGTCAGGAGGGTTGGGAGAAAGAAAAAACGGTGCAATGATTGGTTTGACTTTGAGTGCGAACAGAAGAAAAGGACTGTCATACGATTTCTGAGATCTTTTCGGAGAGCAAAATGACCTGAATACAAAGCACTGCAAAAAGAAGCTTACATAAAAGAAAGGAAAGAGTATGGTCAATTGAAAAGAGAGAAAAAGAGGTTGTCTAATGAAACGAAAATTAAGAAGCTTAAAGACTCGGATCCACGATCCAAGGTTTTTCTGGTCAACAATAAGAGCTGTTAGCAGGAAAGGCATGGTTTTTAATAAGATTAGCAGCCAACAATGGTACGACCATTTCTCCAGTGTTTTTAGTGACTTCGAAAGTACACCTGTACATGAAGTTACTGAACACGAGGAGCTAGCGGAGGGGGGAAACGAAGAGCCACTCTTTAATGATCCAATCACTAAACAAGAGGTCGTAAATGGAATAAAACACCTGAAAAGTGGAAAAAGTCCTGGTCCGGACAAAGTCATAGGGACATGTTTAAACATTCAAGCGCAGTGGTAGTGGACTTTCTGGTTGAATTATTCAATGCTATTTTTGACAGTGGAATGTTCCCCAGAGAATGGTCTAAATCTATAATCATACCAATTCATAAAAAGGGAGACACAAATAACCCAGACAACTATAGAGGGGTGGCTTTAACAAATGTCATAAGCAAAATATACACAAATATTTTAAACAAACGACTGACTAAATGGGCAGAAACCGAAGAAACAATAATAGAAGAACAAGCAGGTTTTAGGAAAGACTATAGCACGATAGATCACATCTTTACTTTATACGCACTTGTCCAGAAGTATCTACTCCGAAATGCTAAATTATATGTAGCCTTTGTTGACTTTAGAAAAGCCTTCGATTCGGTGAACAGGAACATTCTTTGGAATATTCTGAGAAATAATGGCATTAACGGGAAAATGTATAAGGCACTTAGAGGAGTGTACGAATCTGTAGTGGCTTGCGTACGTGATAAGGGTAAATTATCAGATTACTTTGACTGTCCGCGTGGTGTAAAGCAGGGATGCTTACTAAGCCCTCAGCTTTTCTCATTTTTCATCAACGAATTAGCGATAGAGATCAACAAACGAGGCAGACACGGTATTCAAATGATACCAGATGCTATTGAAATTTTCCTGATGTTGTTTGCAGATGATGTTGTCTTGCTTTCTGATACGATAATTGGTTTACAAAACCAGTTGACAGCATTAAAAGGAGAAGCAGATCGGTTGCAATTAGCTGTTAATCTGGAAAAAACAAATATTATGATTTTTAGAATGGGGGGTCATCTTTCTAGACACGAAAAATGGTGGTACGGTAACACAGAAGTAAAAGTGACAAACAGTTATAAATACCTCGGTCTGATATTCACAACCAAGCTCAGTCTTAATGCAGGTTTGACAGAAATGTGTAGAAAAGGAAAGAGAGGGGTGATCGAAATTCTTAGAACATTGAGAAAATTAGATTCAGTTGAACCATCGATTTTCTGGAAACTTTTCGACACTCAGATAACACCCATATTAACATATGCAGCAGAGGTGTGGCGGGGTGCCGGTTAACAATGAAATAGAAAGTGTCCATACATTTGCAATCAAGCGCTTCCTTAGTGTTCCCTTACATGCTTCTAACAAAATGGTTTATGCGGAAACTGGAAGGTATCCTTTATATATACACACCTATATAAAATGTATTAAATATTGGTTGAAACTGTTAAAACTACCTTACACAAGGTTATGTAAACAGGCGTACAAAATGTTGTTACAACAACATGAGAATGGCAAGTTTAACTGGGTATCCAATGTAAAGAAACTGTTGACTGAAAATGGGTTTGGCATTGTCTGGCTAAGCCAAGAAGTAGGAAACGATAAATTGTTTATCTCAGAATTTAAAGACAGATTGATCTGTATGTTTCAACAAAACTGGCACTCTCACATGGAAGGAAATGAAAAATACAGATGGTTTCTTTCATTTAACAGTAACCTGCAACCTGAAAAGTATTTATCAGTGGTAACAGATAGATGGCACAGAAGCGCACTGGCAAGATTTCGAACAAGAACATTAGGTCTTTTTGCCAACAAAAAATGGTTTATGCTTGATACAACAACAGTAAATACTTGTCCAGTCTGCAAAGCAAACGCCACTGAAGATGAGAATCACTTTTTATACCATTGTGATGCTTACCGACATATTCGCGGAAAATTTAGCTTGTTTCAGGTGCCTATTGTACAAAATTGCAATCTGCTTCATATATTGACACTTGAAAACGAATCGCTGATCAAATCTTTAGCAAGTTATATTGCCGAAGCTAGTAAAATCAGAAAAAAGTCACTTCCAAATTGATTTTCTCTTGTAAACATTATTTTCTATTCAGTGCCTGGTGGTCATTGATTCTGTGACAATCAATGGTAATGTTTTATGAGATGCTGTTGTTTTGTGTTTAGCTTTTGTCCAACACAACTTTAAAACGTTGGACTTTGAGTGTGTGAGTGTGTACACAGATGTCTAAAAATTGTGGCCTGTTGGGTAAATTTTGTTTAGAAATTTTCCATTATGTGGGTAAAGTTCACGCCCCCATGTCATAACGGCTGTACAGCTATTGACATTAAAATATCATTGAGTCATTGAGTCTCTCTCTCTCTCTCTCTCTCTCTCTCTCGCTTGCTCGCTCGCTCGCTCTCTCGCTCACACACACACACACACACACACCACACACACACACACACACACACACGCACGCACGCGCACACACACACACACACACACACACACACACACACACACACACACACACACACACACACACAGAGCTGATAGTAAAGCCTGGCCCGAATGCCAACCATCACCAAAGTAAGGAATGTACAAACGTCAAAAGCCGTCCTAGTAAATGTTTCACCTGAACAAATGGGCCTAAGTTTAAGGGGGGGGGGGGGGGGGGGGGGGGGGGGGGGGGAATGGCATAACAGCGAAGTCTTCTCTATATGGTGCTCTATGTGCCATCAAGTTCCTCCAAAGGGAAGTCAGCAGAACCAGCGAGCCACTTCTGTTTGGCATTGTGAAGAGCGCATCGGACTTGATACTAGATTCTGGTTACTTGCTGTTGAGAATCACTTCCATACAAACAGGAAGGAAACTCCACGAAATTGGATCAATGCTCCTGCCTGTGAGAAGAGTGTTTTAAAAAAGGGAAGATGAGCACCCAGCGAAAGCAGAAAAGAAAATGTTATCTAGATTTAAATTTGTCCCGAAATCACAATAGCTACGGAGACCAGCAACCAGCGATAATCCACGGGAGTTATAGTGTTACAATGGAAGAATTCCTGGCATATCTGCCTATATAGAGGGGATGCAAGGAATTGAGCATAACGAGAGAATGTGACCTTAATGCAATTTAAATGATATATGCATGATCCTTATTCCATAATGCTTTTCTTAACAAAAAAGGAAAAGAACTATGAAATCCTTCACATATTCAGATCTCAGTTTTTCCTCCAACAAAAGTTAAAAATAAACAACACAGCTACTGAAATCGTATTATAACCTGCACAAACGTACTGTTAAGTTACGTTGTATACTGTCTTAAAAAACAATATACAAACCGTGTTGACGTTGGGCATATTAGCGAAGATCATAATGCAGAACTACTACAAGAGCTCTTTTCTTCGCAGCGTCAGCGAATATTGAGTTACGCTTCATGTGCCAGCGCAATATGAGGTTCTGCTCAGGTGGTTTGTTCACTTTTTTTAAATTTTCTTCATCTATGGGGTTATTTTGGAACAGATGAATAAATCTTAAAATGCAGGCGCACGCGCGCGCGCGCACACACACACAGAGAGAGAGAGAGAGAGAGAGAGAGAGAGAGAGAGAGAGAGAGAGAGAGAGAGAGAGAGAGAGCCGATTACCAAACCATTGTTGCGTGTTTGGACCACACACACACACACACACACACACACACACACACACACGCACACACACATACACACACGTAACACACACACACCACACACCGCGCGCGCGCGCGCGCCGGCGACAATATATGCTGGGGACAGTATGTTCCGGCGACAATACATGCCGTGAACGTCGGCATACGGCTTCTGTTGTTGCCGGCAACGATATATGCTGGAAGACTGTATATGCCGCTACAGACTGCCCGCGCTATTGCAATATGTTCTGCTTTTCCTCTTTTGTTTGTTTGGTTTGTTAGTTCTTGTTGGTGGTGGTGATGGTGGTGGTGGTGTGTTAGATTCCTATTTGAGTATGTGTCTCCAGGAGGATTTCCCACCAAGGGTCAAGAACATGTCCTGCTTTACCGGTGGTGATCGAGCGTGCCTGTGTGTGCATGCGCGCGCTTAAATATAATAATATATATAAATTTGTAGATATAATTTTATTGTGTGTGTGTGTGTGTGTGTGTGTGTGTGTGTGTGTGTGTGGTGCGAACACGCGGTAATGCCTTGATAATCGACTCTCTCTCTTCCCTTCTATATCTCTCTCTGTGCTGCTTGTGTGTCTGTCTGCCTGTTCTCTCTGCCTCTTTGTCTGTCTGTCTGTTTTGTTGACTGTCTGCCTGTCTTTGTCCCTATCTCTGTCTGTCTGTCTATCTGTCTTTCTGTCTGTCTGTCCTTCTCCTCCCTCCCCCTTCCCTCTCTCTCTCTGTGCGTCCGTGCTTGCCATGTGTGTGTGTGTGTGTGTGTGTGTGTGTGTGTGTGTGTGTGTGTGTGTGTGTGTGCCTGCGAGCGTGCCTGCGTGCGTACGAACGTGCGTGCAAGCGCGCGCGCGCGCGCGCGCGCGTGTGTGTGAAGGGGATTGTTGTTATTAGTGTGTGGTGTGTGTGTGTGTGTGTGTGTGTGTGTGTGTGTGTGTGTGTGTGCGTGTGTGTATGTATTTGTGTATGTGTGTGTGTGGAGGAGGTTGTAGTTGTTATTGTTCTTGTCAGAATGTCATCTTCTGAGCATAATCTATAAACACACACACACACACACACACACACACACACACACACACACACACACACACACACGCACGCACGCACGCACGCACGCGCGCGCGCGGGCAGTGTACCAATGGCATATCAAGACGTTGAATCACTTCAACACAACGCGCCTCAGAAGGCTGCTTAACATCAAATGACAGGACAAAATGCCAGCCACAGAGGTGCTTGATAAAGTATGCCTGCCTAACATCCACACCATGCTGATGCTGTCTCAGTTTCGATGGGCAGGTCATGTAACTCGCATGCCAGACCACTGGCTACCCAAGAGACTCTTCTACGGTGAGCTGCAAGAAGGCGTGCGTTCCCATGGAGGGAATAAGAAACGCTTAAAAGACACTCTCAAAACTTCCATGGAAGCTAAATAGCGCCATTTTATCCACAATGGCGCCAATTAATGTGCAGAAAGGAGGACAACTGCAGCGCAACAAAAGAAACTGGAAAGGAAAGCCCGCGCCAGCAATCAAGGGCACGTCTCCCGCACTACCTGTACACGCTGTCACCGCACATTCCGTGCACACATCGGCTCAGTCAGCCAAATGCATACCACACATCGTCTCATCCGCTCACTTCCCCTAAGCCCAAAGATGACTTAAGTGATCCTCATCGACTTGACAGGCGAACACACACACACACACACACACACACACACACACACACACACACACACACACACACACACACACACACACATCTATCTATCGATGTATCCATCCATTGTTCTTTCTATCTATCTACATTAAAGAGCCAGCACAGGAAATACTCTCACACCATCTACTCATAGGCCTTACAAATCCTAGTACATACCGAATACACCTTAAAGCGTTCGTTTCTCACACACAAAAAGTAGTGTAGATTGTTTGTTTGATTTCAGAACGTATTGTTTTCATTTGAAACATAACAAATCAGACTCGGTTTGGTGACACATGGAAAACAGTGATTTCTTAGCAAGTAACAAGTCGCTTAGTACCATTCGAAGCTGTTTTGTCCACGTGTTTAATTTCATCAGGTTTGCTGATATCTTAATTGATCGATGACCACAAGTCAACGTCTTGATATGAAGGGGGAAGGGGGGGGGGGGGTGAGTGGTGTGCAAGGTTTTTTTTCTGTTTTTTTTTTTTCTTTTTTGTCTGTTTTTTTCTGTTCTTTTCTACTTCTTTTTTTTGAATGGCGCCATTACAAACAGAAAGGCGCCACGCGTGTTTCTCTTCTATTGAGGGCCCACGGCAAATTCATCTATCATTCTGGCGCCAAACGGGATAAAAGTACGGGGTCGGTGCTCATCTGAATTTTGCGAGGATTTGTCAAGTCAATTATCCCTTATCAGTTTTTCCTTGCAGGCCGGAGCGATGGGCTGGAAAATGTAATGGTGAGGGAGGGTTGGGAAGCGTGTGCGGACCTATTCCTGACACCTTTGGCATGTCGTGACAAGTGGTTTTTACAGACATTGTTGACAAGCCGTTACATCCCTTGATCTCACACCATCCTCGTCTGCATCTTGGTCACAGGCTGTTTAAAGGATTTTGAGAGAACTGGGGATCGGAAATTAAGAACGAAGTTGAATGGCGTGTTTAGGGAGAAGTAAACCAAGGAGTGTTATAGGTGCGGGAAAGGAAAACGAGAATTTATCAAGGCGCGGCAATGGTAAACCAAATTAGACCACGAAAAAGGGACATAAACGGAGAGATTGACGTCATGGCTCTGCGTGTCACAGAGTAACTTGACTGTGCTGTCCCTTAACCCCCACCCTGCTCTTTATGATATTAAGCTGGAAAAGGTATCCCCAAAATGTGTTCGAAGCTGTGTGGTAAGTATATTCCTGTTACATTGCGGAACATAATCCGTTGCCAGCTGAGTCACCTTTTCTCAATTTGTGGGCAAAGCAAGTAGATCTAGAGAGTCAAATATTTTCTTTGAAGAGCATGCAAGGATAATGATCAGAATATTGACTATCTGCATTGCGGGAGCATAGTTTCATACCCATGTTAAGCATTTCATCTTTCTGATTGAACTGTTATCCTGGCTGATGGGGCAAAACTGCTTTAGATGTATTCACCGTGGCATCTGCCCCATGAAAACAGCGGGGCCACTCTCGCTGAACACATATTACCTTTCCTGCAGATTTCCGAACACGGTCTCTTCCCAAGCGTCAAGAAAATGACCAAAATCAATCGAAATTAAACAGAACAAAGCTTCTACTTCATGGTTGTATGCTGATAGAACTACGTGTCTTTGTCCCTGTATGTCAACAGCTCTGCGCGCCGATAGCGCTACGTAGCGTTACCAATACTTTCACGAGCTCTACGTGTCAATAGCGGCACATACTGTTACCACGTTGCCTATCAGCGTTACGTGTCAATGCCACTGCCTTTATCTTTTATCACTGGCTTTCAGTGGCGCCACATCTCAATAGCACTGCTGGGTCAATGAAGGGCGAATCTTGCAAGTGTGTTTGTCTGTCCGTGTATGAATGTATTTTTAGAGACAGGCAGCACGCTTCATCACAAAGGACTATAGGTCCAGGGAATCAGGTTGCGTAAGCCGAATGCTGCGGGATTTGAATCTCGCCCCGCTGGCTGATCGTCGCAAACAGGCACGACTAGGCCTGATGTTCAAGATAGCGGGAAATCTCATCCCCGCCATTCCCCCTCAAAACTTCCTGACCCCTGTGAGTGCTGGCCACAGATGGACACGACCCCCCAAGTATGCGGACTTCGAAGTCTCCAATATTACAGAACACCGCGTGGTCAGAAACACTCGCGGCTTCAAACTACCTGTCTGTAACACAAGTCAGTACACCCACTCCTTCTTCGTGCGGACAGTGATGGACTGGAATCATCTAGGGGAGGATATCGTCAGTGCAGGCTCTGTCAGTGCATTTACATCAGCACTTGGCAGATCAATATTCCCTGCCTACTAGCATCTTGATAGCAGTAGAGTTTTTAGCCAGCTTTTTGTGGGTTTTTTTTTTAACATGTAGATAACCTGTTGTGGCTACTCACAGAGACCTTAACCCAGTAGAAGATTGCTAGGACAAAGTGGTGGCTTTTAAAACTATTTTTATACTACTTTTGCGCTCTCCCTGTTCCGTCGTGTTTATAGCCGTTGATTGGCTCCTGCGACGTAATGTTCCAGATTCCAGATTCCAGATTTATTTCTGATCACGTCTCCCCTACCTTCTCCGCCACGTTGTAAACCTTCAGGTTCCAGAGCCGGTCATACCGCTGCTGGTCGCTCAGGTCAATCAGCACCTGCACACTACGCCGTTGTTGCTTTCATAGTTTTTTTTCCCTTGAGCTCTGTATTTTCTGCTTTCACAAAAGCTATTTCATTCTATGGGAATCTGTCTCCTGTTGTACTCCGAAGACTTGTCCCTCCAGAACTTCCAGTTTAGTCGTAAGACTAGCTACCAGTCTTTCCTTTTCCGACTTTTGCTCTTTATCTTCTTTTGCTGCCAAAGTTTGACATTGAACTTTTAACTCTTCAATCGCAACCTGAACAGCCATGGCGTTCACGTCCGCCTTTCTGAATGAGCCTGACACTGGATGAGAACCGGTCTTTTTGTTCTGCTTTTTCTTCTTCCTCGTCTTCTTCTTCTTCTTTTGTTTTGCTTGCTGGCCGGATTTCACTTTTTACTAGACGACATAAAGGTTCGCCACGACGTTTTTTTCCGGACGCCACCCCTGTAGTTCTGTACCCCTTTCTCCGAACCGAACTTTTAAATTTAGATGCTATCATTACAAGCGGCTCCCACAGTACGAGACAGAAGTGATTCAAATCTACGCCCCCCCCCCCCCCCCTTCATGCCAACACCAATCGTGTCCGATTCAGGATAGCTCCATGCTCTTCATGTCAAAAACTAAATTCTTCAATGAATCTTCCTTTTAATATTTGGCTGTATTTGTATAGAACAGTTCACCTCGGGGTTTTCACCACTTTTCTGCGCCAAACTTTGTTGCAGTAGAGAAATGATATTGAGGCTTTATTTCGTACAAAGCAGCCATTTTGGCACACATGTTTTATGAACGAAGTGGGAAACTACGGTCTTGAGAAAAAGTGTACAACGCACTGGTCCAGAAAATAGGCTGACATCGTCAAATAGACAATGACATGGTGCTGTTATCAAGACGTTTACAACTTCACAATGCCCAGAGGACTATGACGTTCAGAGGGGATGCACAAGTACAAGATCAAAACCTTCTTCGTGAATTTGCCACCGGAGTCAAGAGATATATGATGATGACCAGGGCAAAATACCACAAAAGTGTATTGCAGCTCCTCACTGGCGCAAACCAGGCCAGATTAAAGTATCATAAATAATGATAGGTCCACTACTCTAAAGACTTACTTACTTCCATTGACAGATGTATGCCCACACACAACAAACACCATCCGCGTAGATCAGACGCTGGGTTTCGATCTGTAAGGGACAAAAGTAAGATCGCAGCTCCTGAACAGTCAGTTCACTTTCATCATGTTCACTTTTCCTCACTGGACAAATTCAAAGCCTTTGATTAGAGTAGGAGATTCACAGATCAATACTTAATGACCAGGATTCACAGATCAATATTTAATGACCAGGATTCACAGATCAATACTTAACGACCAGGATTCACAGATCAATACTTCATGATCAGGATTCACAGATCAATACTTAATGACCATCGCAGCAAGAACCTGCCCCTTTCAAAACACTTTCAGTTTGAATTCAGTCTCTCATTGTTATCATCTACTCTGCCATTTTCCTAATTAGTTATAGATAATCAAATAAAGTTTAAGGAACATGGGGCTTAGCAGCCAGTAAAAAAAAATCGTTGTGCATGCCAGGGTGTTAAAGAATTAAGACGTCGTAGTGCCAACAAAAATGCATGGAACAGTCTAGAAGTATTGAGTACAATTACATTTTACAACCAATCAAAATGCTCAAACATTCCAGAAACAATTTTTGGAGGCTTCTGGTACTTTCTGCTTCATTGTGGCGCTTTCAAGAGACCTCGATAATCATCATTCAATTGGTGCATGTGTCGCTTGGGAAACAAACATCACATCAAACTTAACATATACAAAGCACAACCCAAGGTTTTTATATCTGAATCGACCAATGATAATCATCATCGAAATCCAACTGGTTTCAGTCTCTCAATGCAGCCCCATTATGGTCGATGACATAGCCATGATGTAAAGCTAGCTCACCAGTCTGCTGAGCCCCTCCAGCAGAAACCGAAACTTTGCAGGCCAGCTGCTCTCAATGGACTGTACAGAACGACATTGATACTGATATTGACCCATGCCACCACATTTGCGAGATTCAGCGTGCCTAGGAGAACTGTCCTCCGTTTGTTGGCCATGAAAGCTTAAGTGACTGTTGGGTTTTTGGTAATTGCCCAAACGTCTGTTGAAACTGATACATTTAGAGGTAAAAAGGTTGGCTATGACTGAATAATCCCTAGGTTGTTGGCAGGAGGAAGTGCCACGTCCTCTGGATGTAGGCCTACTACGTCCCCTTGTAGAGTTCTGAGCCTTACCTTGAGACTGGAAAGTGAAGGTTACGACATTCCTCACCTCGGACACGGACAGCAAAATAAGATCGTCCTCTTTGGGAGGCGGGCTTAAACTAGACTTCATGTAGCTTACTATACCTGCAACTGAGATGTGCGCCATATGAACACTTTTCACAGTGAAATGCCCAAGCAGGGCGGACAGCGCAGTTGCCCAAGTCTACTGATGACTTGGCACTAGACCCTACACAGCAAAACATACAACCAAACAGAAATCAACTGTTTTGAAACTGATCGGCAACATACAGCTCAACGTTTTTCAAGTGTGGTGTCGTGATGTGAGCGAGTTTCAGTCATGTGGCAATGTGCAGTGTTGGTTGTGTTTCAGTGATGCAAGATTATGACAAGTGCAACCTCCTCAGAGTGGGAGACTGGGATTTCCGTCAGGATGAAAAGGTTGTTACGTTGGAAGTCGAGCAAGAGATTTTTAACACTACCTCTATGGTGTTGATGTCACCGCAGGAGGAGTATTTTGGTGATTCAGATGATTCCGGACATTGCTGATTCGATGCCTCTGCTGTGGTATCCTCCTTAGTGCTGAAGGAAGTACAGAACTGGTCGTTAAGGACCCATGCTTATCCTTGGGATTGATGATGAGATTTTCTGCATGTTCAGGGGGGAAACGTCGGTCCTTCCATTTCTCCTGATCACGCTCCTGGACTTCTTCTTGGAAACCGTTTGTCTGTGTGTGTCATATGTGATGATGCTTTCCACGTACTTCAGTAAACATGGCGCAGGAGCTTTTGAGTAAGCCACTTTTGAGTCTTAAGCTTTCTTTGTACCCTCGTGGTTGCGACTTAGCAAATGTCTGACCTACGCACTAGCCCAATGCGCTGGTCAGACCTTGAGTGCCTACCTAACATTGGTTGTCTTTTTTTGTATGTGTGTGTGTAGTAATGTTAATTCATTTATCCATCAGCTTAAAATCATACGTAGTGTGGTCTCAAAACTTAACGGATGTGGTGTAGCGTATATGGACTAGTCCGCACGCAGTGACGCCTCCTTGATGAAACTGAAACTGAAACTTTGTACCCTCTCATCACCAGATTCATCAGAATACTTCAATAAGTAGTCTTTCTTTAGGTCAGTTTATTTTGTCTTATGATGGACCCATGAATGGATCGATAGGTTTGCTCTTTTGTTACAAGTGGGGCTTTTTCCACGAGGGCATTGGTCAGACCCTGACAATTTCAGTCCAGATCCCTTCAGCGCTTCCACGGAAAATGAGTGATCATTCTTGTTTTGCTGCAGTGTGGTTGTAAAACTTAATTTTCGAACATGTTTTTAATAGAAACTGGTTCCCTCATCCTTTTGGTGGCACTTTCTGGGTCAATCTTTGCTCGATAAGAATGGTGAACAGTTACATTATGTAACGATTAATTCTCCACTCTCATCGCTCTAAGATTTCACAGATGGACAAGAAATGAATGTGTACCATTTTCCTTCTCTCTTTTTTCCCCCCAATGTTTGTTTCTGCAGAGGGACGACCAGTGGTGAAAACTGTGCAAAACAGATATACATACATACATACATACATACATATATATATATTTTTTTTTCTCATGATTTTTTTTCCTGGTTTGCAGTTGTGAGCCTTGGTTGAGTTGTAGTCATGGAAAAGCTTGTGACTGAAAAACTATTGTTCTCAGATGGAATAAAATTCCCCTTGAGGAAGGCCTGGTGGTCGAAATATTGGGGACAAATTAACGAACTTGTTGGTTTCTTCCATTCACATAGCTATAAGTTACCTGAAGAAACTCAAGCATCGTTGAACACGATCCAAGTTTGGTACCCCCTCCTCCCCCTCTCTGGAAGTCTGTTGGAGTTGACTCACTTACCTGCTTCGATCTCCACACCTGCATCCTTCATTGGATCCACCGACATGGCTTCCACCCCCTACAGCTCTAAAGAACAGCTGAAGAGGTGTTCTGAGAAGATTGCGCGCTACAAAACACACAGTGATTTCATTGGCACCTGCATCGGCCACGGTATCACACCCAACGGACTCAAGACCAGATTCGGAATCGACGCACTACCGAAGAACGAATTTCTTCATAATTCCGTCGATAGCTTGCTTCACAAAGGATATTGCTGTTGCGTGCAAGGACACCTACGACTGTTTGGCTGAGACCGAGACCAGCCACAGATTACTGTTCAACATACAGCAAACCCAGGGCTACTATGAGATAGAAGCGGCCCGCTCGTTCCAGCACAAGCACTTCACCACCTTCAGGCAGAAACTGTCGGGTAAAAAGAGAAAGAAGCTCTCCCGCCTCCTCCATGATAACACACCATTGAGTAAGCCCGCTCTACGACCGGAACGCAAGAAACGGAGGAACAGAAGGTTCAAAAGACGGGAACAACGCAAGAGCAGTCTTAGAGGCCCGGTAGCAGACCAGTGCACTGTTCTTAACCTTTCAACGACAGCCCTCACTAGCGAGCAAACCAGCCTTCTCTCCCTTGGCCCCAAATTCTGTCCGACGCCCCGTAGAATTGATAAACAACGCCTCAAGGCCGACGTGATAAGAGGGATGCAGACGCATAAGGCTCACGGAATGGCACCTCCCCTCTGATGAAGAAGACGACCACCAAGAACAGAACCAAGACTCCCGCCCACGTTTCTACAAGAAGACGTACTTCACACCACCTAAAGGTAGAGACGAACACCTGAACACTTATTGTGACAACATCATAGGTCTGGTGGACGGCCATAACAGCGATACCCGCGTCAGAGATAACCTTACCCCTATAGAGAGGAAGGCCCTGGGGGAACTTAGAAGGCTGGTCACCAGCAGGCAAATAAGAATCAATGTCGCTGACAAAGGCGGCGCTGTTGTAGTCCAGGACTTCGAACAATATGTACAAGAAGGGGTCAGACTGCTCAGCAACCCTGATCATTATGAGATGGTAGACAACGACCCCACACCCCAAGTCACGACAGCCAGCAACCGATTGATCGACAGACTGAGAGAGGGCAACTTCATTACAGAGAGTACTCACCGATGGGCACGCCTTGTGCCCTCGGATGTGAGACCCCACATCTTCTACCATGCGCCGAAAGTCCACAAGAGCCTGCAGAACCCCCCAGGCCGCCCGATCGCCTCCGGCATGGGTGGCCCCACAGAGACGCTTTCCAGACTCGTGGATGACTGGTTAAGGCCTGTGGTGGAACGTTTGCCCAGTTACGTGCACGACTCCACAGACATCCTCAGGCTGGTCCAGAAGTGGAACACCAGGTTTGGGCCGTTCGGCGACAATGTGAGGCTGGTCACTGTGGACGTTGTCAACCTGTACGGGAGCATCCCGCACGATGACATGGAGACAGCCATACGGCACTTCCTCAGTGTGTGGCCTTGTGAGAACACTCCCCTCCCAGCATACTAGTTGAGATCATGCGCCACGTCCTCGACAACAACTTCTTCCACTTTAACAACGGGATATACCGACAAAGAACAGGTACAGCCATGGGGACACCCATGGCCCCCAGCGTAGCCAACTTGTTCATGGGGTGGCTGGAATCTACCATCCTGGAGAGCAGCCTTGTCCCCGTCGATAGCGAGCTGTGGCGAAGGTTTATTGATGACATCCTCGTCCTGTGGATGGGGACTGAACTGGACCTCCATGAATTCATTTGCCATCTTAACTCAATCCATCCTACAGTCAAATTCACCGTCAACAGCTCCACCTGCAGTATCCCTTACTTCGACGCCCTCATCAGACTCGAGAACGGCTTCCTCACTACAGAACTTTATACCAAAGAAATAGACAGCCATAGTTACCTCCCCTTCTACTCCAGCCACCCTAGGTATTGTGTCAGGAACATACCCACTGGACAGTTCTTGCGACTGCGGAGGTTGTGCGCTACAGAGGATGACTTTGAGAGGCATAGCCAGGACATGACGATGAACTTCCGGGCACGTGGATACCCTGAGACCGTCATCAGGAAGGCACGGCAGAAGGCCAAAGACACACCCCGCCAGTCTCTGCTACAGTACAAGGACCAGCACAAGGAACGGAGAAGCAGGGTCCCTATGGTTGTAACCCACAACCCTCGCAACCCTCCCCTGAGGAAATGGCTGAGAGAGGGCATGGACCAGCTTCACCAGAGCACCAGAATGCAGAGGACCATGCCAGAAGCACCTGTTGTGGGGGAAAGGAAGGCGTGGTCACTCCACAACATCCTCATGCCATCCAGTCTGCCTCCATCCCCAGTCCAGAAGGAAGAAGCGGGTATCTTTGCATGCGGCAGATGCATCACCTGCCGTGAGCACCTCGTGGAGGGCACTACGTTCTCAAGCGCTCGTACAGGGGAGACCTTCACAGCGCGCCAGAGACTGACGTGTGACACCAAAAACGTCATATACCTGCTATTCTGCTCCAAATGCTAGTATAGCCAATATGTGGGAGAAACCAAAAACAACATCAAGATGAGGTTCTACCTTCACCGTAGTCACATCATGAACAATGCAGGGTCCCACGTGACGAGACATTTCAATCAGGCAGGCCACTCGGTGTCCCACATGCGATGCCAGATCATTGAAATTGTCCAAGGAAAGAGCCATGACGCCAGAAAACGCAGGGAAGATTTTTGGACTGAGAAACTGGACACTATCCATGCCCACGGCCTGAACTCAGAATTGAACTTCTAACCAAAGTCGTGCTGGGCTGGGTAGCAGAGTAAGATCTTGATAATACTGTTCAGCAGTAGTACCCATGTGTACCCCGGGACCCCTTGGTGGGGGTGGGGGTGGTGTGTGTTGTGGGGGTGGGGTGTGTGGGGGGATATAGGGGGACAGAGAGAGAGAGAGAGAGAGAGAGAGAGAGAGAGAGAGAGAGGAGATGGAACTGGTGGCAGGGGTTCCAGTGGCGTGACTCTGGGTCTCGTGGCAGGGGACTAGTAGCGTTCGGTTTTGATTGTTATGTGGATGGGGTGATATAGACGGATAGAGATAGAGGAGAGAGCAGTACAGTTCATCCCCCCCCCCCCCCACGAGAGAGAGAGAGAGAGAGAGAGAGAGAGAGAGAGAGAGAGAGAGAGAGAGGGGAGAGGACGGAACTGGTGGCAGGGGTTCCAGTGGCGTAACTCTGGGTCTCGTGGCAGGGGACTAGTGGTGTTTGGTTTTGATTGTTATGTGGATGGGGTGATAATGACGGATAGAGATAGAGGAGAGAGCAGTACAGTTCATTCCTAAAACCTAAACTGAGTATCTTTTCACATAACACAAGACGAAACTTGATAATGAGCATCGAAACAAATAATATAAAAACAACAATTTCAACTCGGAAAGAATCGCATGTAACAATTATCAGTTTATGATTATTACATAATGATTATGAGTTTATATAGTGTATACGTATGTGCACAACTAGATGTTTTGGTTTTCTTGCGATCGATGTGCAGACAAGACTCCGAGAAGAATATGGTTCGTCTTGACTAAACCTAAGTAAGTTCAAATCAAACACAACTGAAGACTGTGTGAAGTGCTTGATTCTAGATACTAGAGGTAAAGGGTGTTTGGGTGATTCCTCCCTCTCTCTCTCTCTCTCTCTCTCTCTCTCTCTCCTCTCTCTCTCTCTCTCTCTCTCTCTCTCTCTCTCTCTCTCTCTCTCTCTCTCTCTCTTTTAGATGTATACCGTTGAAATTGGCAGGATGCATTGACAACGACCAAATCATGGCTATTTCGGTTGAATTCAAAGTCGAAGGTGGAAATTAAAACAAGAGCAAAAACAGAACTACTGACTGCACTGCCAAACGGAAGAACAAACAATAACAATCTCTCAACAAAAACACTACGTTTCGACTTACTGGGTCTTCTTTAAGCAGGATAAACAGCATTCAAAACAATGGAAACAAATGAGGAACAGACAGTCAATGAACCTCTTTAAGCTGAATGCAAAATTTGGTTTTAGGTGAGCAACTTAAACTACGGAATGGAACTGAGATTGAAGGGGAGACGATGCGGACTATAATAATAATATAATGATAATGATGATGATGATAATGATGATAACAATAATGATAATAATGATATTGACACTACTACTACTACACTACTACTACTACTACTACTACTACTACTACTACTACTACTACTACTACTACTACTACGGCAACAAAATGATAATAATGCTGGTAGTAATGTTCATGATACCAATAATTGTGGTAATAATAACGATAATAACAGACAAAGAAGAAAATTGTAATGGGATATCTTCTCTGTTTTCCTTCTCCCCCAAAATGGAAACGTTCCTGTACATCCTTCTCTTAAATCCTTATTTGTTTCCTTGACCAGTTTCCTTTCTGTTTGTCTGCCTTTGTTTTACTCCTTTCCTCTTCTGGTGTAACGACTGTCACAACAATTACAGTTTCTGGATCCTGCGTTTTGTTTGTTTGTTTACGACTGATCTGCTGAACAGCAGCTTTTTCGGATACTGGATGACGTACAGTTTTACGGCTTTGTCTCTTCCATTTCATTCTAGTTACTTTGCTGTTACTAATCACATTCAGCTTTTCGCAGCCAGGACCATAGAGCAGTCGTCCAGATTGTCTCTTGTCCTCCAGCTGAAAGAAAGCTGACATTGGCGCCCATTGCAATGGTACACCGTGTATGTGCAATGTGAGACACCAGACTATGCTGCTTACAGGCACAAGTCCATCAATGTCACAATCATCAAGCATTTTCAGACTGGTCTCTTTAATCAGTCTCATTCTGAACAGTCGATGGACGGTGAGAGGTTGAAAAGCAGCAGGTAGCCCGGCGATCCGTTACGATACTGAACTCAAACAGACCAGGTACAGAAACGCGTTTCAAACAATGCAGGCCTGTATATAGTTCATTTTGACTCGAGTGATCAGACAGTTCTTCACACCTAACATCTTCAGATGTTATATGTGTTCAGGCACATGCACGTCTCTACAGACATGGATCTCAAGAATACGGGAATCTTCACAGCTTACTGATACAAGCAGCCACATACATACATACAGACATTGATCCCAACGATCACAAGAAGGATCACCCTACTTACACATGTGAAGCTTGTATAGTGTTCAGTTACACAGAACACGACGATCTTCGTACCTCACTTATACGGGTGTTACATGCACATACATACCTGTAGATCCTTTGATCGCTGTGTACATAGGAATCTTCATACCTACATGTACAGGTACTGCAGACAGTACAAACTTGTACGCACGTTGATCCCAATGAACGCATGAATCTTCATACCCTAGATATACAGGTACTGTAGATCAGACAGTACAAACTTGCACACACTTTAATTCTAATGAATCTTAATATACTGGCACAGGTACTGCAGAGAGTACAAACTTATACTCCTTTGATCTCAATGTACATAGGCGTCTTCATACCCTACCTGTACAGGTACCGCAGACAGCAGATATTTGTACATCCTTTGATTCCAATGAACAGAGGAATCATCATATCCTGCCTGTACAGGCACTTGTACAAACTTTGATTCCAGTGTACATAGGAAGCTTCATACCCTACCTGCAAGGTACTGCAGACAGTACAAACTAGTACACATGACCCCAATGAACATAGGAGTCTTCATACTCCACTCCTGCAGATACTGCAGGCAGTACAAACTTGCAAACAGTTTAATCCCAATGAGCATATGAACCTTCACACCATATTCATACAGCTGTTACAAACATGTGCATGTTTCTACAAGTTTTAGTCCCGATGATGATACGAAAAAGAGAGGTGAACTAGTGTGTTCTGAGGACTTTACAATCAACAGGCATTACAAACATTAAAACAGAGCATTCCTCCGGTGGTTGTCACCTGGTGAATGGGCAACCTGCTGTTGACTGTACTCTGGGAGTATGTGTCTGTAGGTTTCATATTGCGTATGAAAGGCCTTTGCACTTTGGAATGTGTGTGTGTGTGTGTGTGTGTGTGTGTGTGTGGTGTGGTGGTGCGTGCGTGCGTGGTGGTGTGTGTGTGTGTGCGTGCGTGTTTGTGTGTGTGTGTGTGTGTGTGTGTGTGTGTGTGTGTGTGTGTGTGTGTGTGTGTGTGTGTTCTTAAATCCCAATGTGTGTGTGTGTGTGTGTGGTGTGTGTGTGTGTGTGTGTGTGTGTGTGTGTGTGTGTGTGTGTCTGTGTTTACATTCGAGCGTGCATGCGTGCGTGTGTACGGTTTGCGTGTGCATGTGTGCGTGTGTGTGCGCGCACGCGCGTGTATTTCTGCGGTGCTGCAGTCTGTATCAGCGAATTGATACATAGTGACATGCGCACACTGTGCACCCTGTGATAACAGAGATCTTTATACCACACAATGATGTGCGGCAGGGATTCCAACCATCAACGATTTCGCAGAAAAATATGACGCATCCAGTCATCATCCTAATGGTCGTTTCTGTAAGTGAAAGACTTCGCCTCTTTAAATCCACGATGACCATATGATGTCACAGCTGTCGCTCTCATCATTGTTCTTATGACTTGTCTCTTTTTTAATTCAGTGCTAAATACAAGTTTTATGAACGAGTAAGGGGCATTATATAAATAAACGGAGAGAGAGAGAGAGAGAGAGAGAGAGAGAGAGAGAGAGAGAGAGAGAGAGAGAGAGAGAGAGAGAGAGTTCGACAGACAGAAAGACAGAGAGACAGAGAAACACAAATACAGTGACTATTTTATATTGAAGAACACACACACACACACACACACACACACACACACACACACACACACACATACACACACACACACACACACACACACACACACACACACACACACACACACAGAGAGAGAGAGAGAGAGAGAGAGAGAGAGAGAGAGTCACATTTAATGAACACACAATAAATTGAAAAACGAAAATATAGACACTTAATCATTCACACATACAGACACACAGACACA
Organism: Conus canariensis; assembly: GCA_033310375.1. Classification (NCBI taxonomy): domain Eukaryota; kingdom Metazoa; phylum Mollusca; class Gastropoda; order Neogastropoda; family Conidae; genus Conus; species Conus canariensis. The sequence goes on along the minus strand of CM065720.1, from coordinate 60,163,555 downwards.
CAGACACACAACACACACACACACACACACACACACACACACACACACACACACACACACACACACGCACACACACACACACACATCCTGCATATATGTGCGAGCAAAACTCGCCCACAAACACGCACTACATGCAACTGTCTACGTTAGACTCACGCGCATATATTTTGGATCCATAGCAATAAATCAACGGCTGAGAGAAACTCTCGCTCTCTCAGGCACACACACACACACACACACACACACACACACACACACACACACACACACACACACACACACACTCGCACACACACACACACACACACACACACACACACACACACACACACACACACACAGACACACATACTTGCAATACGCACACGCACACGCACACACACACACACACACACACCACACACACCACACACACACACACCTCGCACACACACAGAGACACACACATACACACATACATGCAATACGCACACGCGCACACACACACACACACACACACACACACACACACACACACACACACACACACACACACACACACACACACAACATATGCAATACAAGAACTCACACACAGAGAATCACAGACAGACAGACAGGACAGACGACAGACAACACACACACACACACACACACACACACACACACACACACACACACACACACACACACACACACACACACACGTACGTTTACCTTTAAAATATAACGATCAATGAAAACTCATAAAGAAATGAACGAGAACGGTTGACAGCAAACGACACTATAAATCACAGAGGTGTTGACACCGTTGTGCCGTAGCACTGTGTGCAGATAGGTCAGGTACACCAGCAGATAGGTCAGGAACACCACCACGTGAAACCAGATTTCTTCCTGTCTGCCTTCGTTTAGCCTTCCTGCTTCATCCTTTTTATGAGTTAGATATTTAAGAAAAGAAGGCAATATTAAGCGAAACAGTCCCAAGAAAAACGAGCACGTTTTGTTCATTAAAATGTATGATTTGTCATCGGTGGAATACAAGATGCTCCACTACTGCCTGTATCACTGTATATACAGAAGATAAAATGAGACAGTCGGAAATAATCGTTGGAAGCTGAAATCAGAGTAAATGGAAAGGTAGTGATTCTGTTAGGCCTGTTCGTTCTTCCTATCAAATTCCGATCTTTCAGGAACCGAGTTTTACACATAGTTTTTGTAAGAGATGCTGTCATTCACATTTTTTGTTCTCTCACACAAATCAGGTGTGTTTGCTGTGTTATGAACGTAGGGGCATCGTGTCATGTTGAAACACAAGAGACCGACCATAACTTAAAAAAGAAAATGGTCACTACCTTCGTTTCAATATTATCATTTTCAATGATCAAGTGAACGAATTGATAAAGATGCCAATTACTTTTTTTTGTTTAAAAGAGGAATTTTATCTTCAAGAATTAGAAGAGATGTCTGCGACAAATATTCGACATATCTGGATATTTGTTTTGCTTAAAATACCTGGGTATTTGTTTCGCTCGCGATCTGTCAGCCGTGTTCAGTTCTTTTGTCTGCAGAGAAGTATGAATGGTGATTAGTGGAAGCGAATCTTTATCTTCAAAAGGCAAATAAGAGACTTAAATTTTCAGATGATATTTAGTCCAGTCCTGGCAGAGATAGTCCAGGCTAACTGATCCTTGTCTTGACCGCATTCGTCCATCTGCCTGCCATATGAACTCAAGAGACCTGAAGTGGTTCATTTCTTCCACTGACTGTGGTCAAAATGCGATGACGATTGTTGCTTTGCTCTCTCCCACCGACGACTTCAATACCATCAACAACACCTACATTGAGAACATACCACCTTCAGTTGAAAAGAGGACGCTGAAAAAAGTCGAAAAATTGTTGCATGCGTCACCGTTCTGATAGTGACTATCGTTTGTATATACTGGTTCTCTGCTATCAGGAATCCTGACAATTTTGGCGCATATCCATACGTCATCAAAGACGACGACGCCTTTTTCATAGCAAACAGAAAAAAGCCCGCTACTGAAGATTCAGTCGGTTGTACTGCACTTGAATATTTCTTCCGTCTGAATGTTCGGTCGAAAGCTTTGAAAAATGACACAGCTTGTTCCATGCCAAGAAAAAAGCGCATTAGTATGACCCACGCGCACACACACACACACACACACACACACACACACACACACACACACACACACACACACACACAACTTTCATAGAACTGGTTTTCAAAATGCCAGAGCCTACTGCAGCAGATTTCATTGCGTTGCACATGCTATCATATACCTCATACATAAACATGGCTGTTATCAGAATGCTTTCGTTCGTAACACTGCAGAACGCTGCATTTACCTGATCAATATCACCGCTGTCAGATATATCGCCAAAATCAATTTCTTTCTCACGTTACCATTTTGGCTGCAACAGAACGTTTTCGTTTGAGCGAGCTTCAACGGTACCGTCAAAACTGACATTACCTTTTTATCTTTTTTAAAGCTAGACAGTGTGTTGCAAACGTGGAATAAACAGTACAATATCAGAAAAAAAGTTCTGTAAAATTATGTACAGTGAAACCCCTGACCAAATGAAACATGGGTTGTGAATCAATGATATGGTCTACAACACTGGCATCATTTCATGTGCTCTTTCAACGATCGTCATGTTCTCTTATCTGTTCATCTGCAGTACACATATGAACTGTCGTCCAAGACGGCAAGACAGCACTGCCAGCATTGGTAACTGAGTTTTCTCTATATGTCCCTTCTGTTTCCCTCATGTTAACAAGGAACATGCCATCATTATCTTTAAAAACATCATTAACACAACTAGCCAAGAGCCAGTTCTAGTCTTAAAATCGCCAAGCTAACATATCAAAATATGGTCTAACAATAAAATAGAATTTTCAAGGCAAAGAACTGCATTTAGGACAAAGTCGGGAGGGAAGTAGACATAACACACACACACACACCACACACACACACACACACACACACACACACACACACAACGCACGCACGCACGCACGCACGCCCACACACACACACACACACACACACACACACACACACACACACACACACACACACACATCTTTTTCCTGAAGATTATGATTCATTTTAAATATTAGCACATCGCTGCACAGATGAAGAGCTACTTACCCATAATAACAATGGTGCGAGGAATCGATAATTTGTTTATCTGTCTTTTGATTCAAAACATGTATATACTTACGCATGTTTTCTTTGACAACTAACAGAATACCTCCGGATTTCCCGAGACCTATGCTTGTAAAAGGGCACGAAGCTGAGCGTATTCAGACTGTTGTAGTCGTCCATTTTGCTTAGACAAACAGCGACAATATAACAAAAAAATTAAGAAAGTTACAAGGATCAGGACTTGATAATTTACTCTTAATTCCCCGTACATATATGATAAAGACAAGAAATCAATTTTCCATCAGTTTCCGACAGTGTGGAATGGAGCTTCCTTGTATGTTTCTGGAATGTAAACGATGCACATACTCTGCAATTCTAGTAATATCAACTTTGCAGCCATCCTAGACAACATCAAAATCACCTACTCGAACACTCAGTTTATCATTTACATCTGCTTCTTTCGGATTGTTTGTTTTCATCAACACAGGATTCTCGCATGCAATATATTTCAATCCCCCAGTGGACTGGACATGGCAGCTTCTCTGAGGTGGCGCCGTCAACACAACAGACTGCCACCTGAACACGTTCCATGCAGCTGGCTACCAACCATCAGAACACATTCCATGCAGCTGCTACCAGCCATCAGAACACGTTCCATGCAGCTGGCTACCAGCCATCTCAACACGTTCCATGCAGCTGACTACCAGCCATCAGAACACGTTCCATGCAGCTGACTACCAGCCATCTGAACACGTTCCATGCAGCTGACTACCAACCATCTGAACACGTTCCATGCAGCTGACTACCAACCATCTAAACACGTTCCATGCAGCTGACTACCAACCATCTGAACACGTTCCATGCAGCTGACTACCAGCCATCTGAACACGTTCCATGCAGCTGACTACCAGCCATCTGAACACGTTCCATGCAGCTGACTACCAACCATCTGAACACGTTCCATGCAGCTGACTACCAACCATCTGAACACGTTCCATGCAGCTGACTACCAACCATCTGAACACGTTCCATGCAGCTGACTACCAACCATCTGAACACGTTCCATGCAGCTGACTACCAGCCATCTGAACACGTTCCATGCAGCTGACTACCAACCATCTGAACACGTTCCATGCAGCTGACTACCAGCCATCTGAACCCGTTCCATGCAGCTGACTACCAACCATCTGAACACGTTCCATGTAGCTGACTACCAACCATCTGAACACGTTCCATGCAGCTGACTACCAACCATAAGAACACGTTCCATGTAGCTGACTACCAGCCATCTGAACACGCTCCATGCACCTAAGAGCCGAACACGCTCCAAGTAGCTAACAAACATATCCCATGTTGTTTAAAGTCATCTGAACACACCCCATGTAGCTGAACGATAGCCATCTAAACATACCCCATGTAGCTGAATACCAGCCATCTGAACACAGCTCATGCAGATAAATAACAGCCGACTTTAATCACTATCAATTGGAGTTTATTTTCTGAAAAACAAAACAACAACAACAACAACAACAACAACAACAAAACTGCAGCTGAAATTAGTGCGTACAAAATGTCTCAACTATGACATGGAAACAGAAGATAGAAACACAAGGACAGTCGAGCTTGCAGTGACGAGTCACATAAGCTGACTCTCTACATCTTCCAGAGGTCACTAACACGAGAATGGTGCGTACCGGCCCAGCGTTGGTCGTTCCCATGTCTGTAAGTACTTGATTCACCTCCTTAACGACAAAGTTAAGGCAACTGCAGGAACAAACAGTGTGCATAGGAAAACAGGTGCAGGCAAACAATCCCGACGTCATTCAGACAATGAGGTTGTATCAGCTGCAGTGGCTCAGTGATTAGCGTCACGGATTCCCGGCTGGAAGGTCGCCATTGCAATACCCACCAGAGCCATTTATCTGGGGTATGTTTCGGCCCCGACCAGCTCCTACTCAACGATGATTGACTTTGGCTAAGTTGGGAAGACTGGAATCACACAGTGGAATTTAATCCTCTTGATGGATGCGTGTCCGAGAGGTTGCTCAAATTTCCTGACCAACACTACATGTGTCTTTGTCTCTCGGCCTGGTTGATGTTGGGACATATTAGGAAAGTATCTTAGATTACAGCCTTGCTATGCAGTCTCAGATCAAAATGAAATGCCAAATGAATTACCTTCATCACCTATTCTCACGGATCAGCACAGTAAGTCTAAATCATGTGGCCCTTCATGTCCTGTTCTCATGGTTACCTCAGCTTTGATTTCCCCTCCGTGTCTGTACTCGTGGTGAGTTCGTGTTGGGGTCGGCGTTATGGGCTAGCTAATGAGGATTGCTACTGGACGGACATGGTGGCGCCCTCCGGACGAGGACGCTCACTCATTCTGGCTTCACGACTAAACAATGATTGTTTTTCGAAAAGAGATTCTCGCCTTGTTGTTCCATGTCAGTAACTGAGATAAACACATCACTATGTACACTCTCCTGCAATACACTGGTGGTGAGTTTAAAGGCAGTCAAATTAGAATTTATGGGCTCCTGCTATTTTGTAAGACTTTAATGTTTGTGTTTGTGGACTTTGAGAAGAAAGAAGGTTTGAATAGTTTATTTATATCAAGCATACTGGTCCCCGTGTGCTGCAAATTTCCATGTCTGGCTCGTTTGGCTGTTAAAGAAAGCTTGATTTAACCTTTTTCTAATGGCGTGGGTAACTCTGCACCTGGATACGCTTTTGAACAATTAGAACTTGCCAGTTTAAGATTCTTCCTGGCGGAAATTTCATCATCATCTTTATCCATGCGCCCTTTTACTGTCAAAATATGTTTTTTTTTATTAAAAAGATAAAGAAATAAACAACCTAAGAAAATGAAGTCTAAGCATCTCTGTGTGAGCACAGCCCTACGTTATAAGATACAATACCATAAAAGAAGTGTAAGTGTGTGCAAGTTTTTTTTTTTTCATGAATTTCATCGTGTAGGAAACATGGGAGAGTATACATCCACATCATTCAGAAGTGATTTAGCTATGTGTCCTGTATTACAGTTCATGGGTGTATGGGCACCTGATGACAAACAATGCAAAATATTTTGTCATAATTCAGAAAAAAAGGCTGAACTGTTGTCTCTCGATTGAATAAAATCCATTTTGTTTTGTTCTTAAACGGTTTATTTTTCTGCTTTGCACACACATGGACAGAAACGAACCTTTTTAAGAACAAATCAAACAGGATGGTGCTCGATTGAGAGATAACCATTTCAATTTCCACCTTGAATCACTTCTTCTGTCTTCTTCCGCCGTACTTTTGCATAAACCCAAACACCGCACTCAGGACAAGTATCCACTGAGCTTTCATAAAGCTTCAACCTATTTCTGGATTGATGGAGCACACACATTTTCATTTGTTCTGAATGTTTATCCCTGTGGCTGGCTGAACAGCTTGACCAAGGAATTCCAGCTCTTGGAATCCAGAGTAAATCTGGCAGGTCGAGCTGTAACGCCGGCCGTTCGCAGGGGAGACACAATCAAGAGATATGAGAACATCAAAAGAGTGGAACATAGTTTCATCAAAGAAAGTAACAGCCACTAGGTCCAAAGACAAAATGAGTACGGCTCGTGCAAATGTCGATGTGACACACACACACACACACACACACACACACACACACACTGTCAAGGACGCTGAGTGGGACGTTCCACTCCCAAGTCGCCAGCACAGAACAACGAAGACAGTTTAGTTTTGACACAATAAAACTTTCTGTACATGAGCACGACCCTCTTTTTCTTATGGAGAAAAAAGATCGCAAAGCGCATATCAGTGTATCCCCCCTCCCCCCCCCTTTTTTTTTTTTTTTTTTTTTTTTTTGGTTAAGCGAGCGCATCACCCAAGTCCCACCATAGCTGAGTGGATATCAAAGCAGAATTATTCAGTTATCATCATCATCATCTTCCTCCTCCTCCTCACTTTTATTATTTTTATTATTATTATTACTATTATCATTATCATCATCATCATTTATTATTATCATTATTATCATCATCATCATCATCGTCATCATCATCATCATCATTTTTGTTGTTGCTGACCGATGAGAATGAGGATGATGAAGATGATGCTATGGATTTCCATTCCAGTCTGAGACTGCATGACAGGGATGTACTCTACGCTTACTTTCTTAAGATATCCCGGCATCAACCAGGCCCGAGAGACACAAACATCTGCAGTGTTGGTCAGGACATTTGAGCAACACTGTCAGAGACGCATCCATTTAGTGGATGAAACTCGACTGTGTGGTCCCAGTCTTCCCGGTTGAGCCCGTAGCGAACTCAACTGTGGATAGGAGCCGGTCGGAGCAGAAAATCCCGGATGGCTCTGATGGGAATCGAACCCACGACCTCCCAGCTGGGAGTCCGCAACGCTAACCACTTCGCAACGGTGGCTGGCTTTCATCATCATCATCATCATCATCATCATCATCATCATCATCATCTTCGTTGTTGTTATTTATCTATTTATTTATCTATTATTATTATTATTACTATCGTTATGATTATTATTATCAATATATTTAAGAAAGCCAGGCTCGGACAGGGTGCGATGTGTACAACGGTAAGCTGCTGTGTCCTCACCACGGATCACAGGAGCAATGCCCGGCCTAAGATTCCCTGTGCACAGCAGCTGTGTTGTCCCAAAGGGACTCAGTGACAGTACTGTGCCCGTTGACACAGACAATCTCTCTGTCTGTCTGTCTGTCTGTCTGTCTGTCTATCTGTCTGTCTCTGTCTGTCTCTCTCTCTTCTGTCGCTCTCTCTCTCTCTCTCTCTCTCTCTCTCTCTCTCTCTCTCTTTTCATGCTTCTTAGGCTGCGTTCACGCTAAGCCCGGCCAGTTGCCGACGACAGCCACCGTCAACTGGCCGGAAACTGAATGTACGGCATTTTCTTCTTTCCCGTCATGGAAGCCGGAGTTAGGCGTTCACGCTGGTCACCGGCTGGCACCGGTTTGTCCCGACCAGCTTTTTGCTTTGTCGCATGTACACAAAAAAAAAAAAGGCCGGCCGGTCCATCGCTCATGACCTGGCACATTAAATGATGGTATTCTCCATGTTCACTGCGATTCCGGTGAATGGGATGAACACCGTATTGCCGAGAATTCCGTTTCAATAATCTATTGTGTAAAATCCACCACAATAACATGCGTTTCTTCCGTCTGGAGGGCGCCATGTTGTTCCCAGTGTGGTGGCAGATATTTGCCGGACAGAAACTTGGCGGTGTAACCGTGAACAGTTTTGCTGTGACAAGCTGACGGCAACTGGCCGGCAGCAACGTGCCGGGCTTAGCGTGAACGTAGCTTTATCCGTCTCACCCAATGTGCGAATACTGATTTTTTTTTCTCCACTCGAACGGTTCTCATGCGCACTGCCGCGTGAGTAGTCTTCACAACCAAATGTTTGAAAATACGTGCTATCCACTTTGGTTAAACAACCGTGATTGATCTCTCTCTCTGTTTCGTCTCTCTTTTCTCGGTATCTGTCTGTCTGTCTGAATGGCTGGCTGTCTCTCTCTCTCTCTCCTCTCTCTCTCTCTCTCTCTCTCATTTTGCCATCCCATGTTGATCCCCTTCTTCCTTCTCTTGTCGTTTTTGACGTGGGGGGGGGGGGGGGGGTGATGATGTGTATGGAATTGTTGTTTGCTGCTGCGATGGGCATTTCTTGTGTTTTCAGGTCTTTTTGCTTTATTGCATGACTTGATTTTGGTACGACTCTTCTTTCATTGCATTTTGTCGTTTGTGATGTGACAATTTTTCATTTGCTTCTCTTCTTCTTCTTCTTCTTCTTCTCTCTCTCTCTCTCTCTCTCTCTCTCTCTCTCTCTCTCTCTCTCTCTCTCTCTCTCTCTCTCTCCCCTTGTGTCAGAGACTCCGTCTCTTTATTCTGTGTCTCCAAGTCCCTACCCACCTCTCTCTCTGTCGCTCTCCGTCCCTCCCTCCCTCCCACACTCTCTTCCTCTAGTTACATTATGCATTCTATTATTCTAAATTCCTATGTATTCATTGTTGTTTATGAGTTTATATGCAGTTCTATGCAATGTTTTCTTCCATATATTTGGATACTTTTCCCTTGTTTGAGGCCTGGATGAAAAAAAGCCATGACGTGCTTATTCCTTTCCCTCATTAAACAACATTTCGTTCGTTCGTTTGTTCTCTCTCTCTCTCTCTCTCTCTCTCTCTCTCTCTCTCTCTCTCTCTCTCTCTCTCTCTCTCTCTCTCATATACATAGACATAGTATGCGCTCAGCCACAAATGTATACATACTGACACATGTGCACTGACCATTTACAGTAGTTGTGCATCCAAACAATGATTCTAGATGCAGTTCTCGGGTCAGTATTAAGAGAAAATATTTTAATTAGTTGAAAGGAAATCGTATCAAAAGCGCAAACAAAGCCAGGGAAACTACGTGTCTGTTTCTGTGAAAGACACTGCAGACATTACATGCAATGAAACAATTACTGGGCCCTTGCAGGACTTTATTTCTGAACCCGACTACCCGTTTAGAGGAAAGGAACACAGGTTTTCTTACAAGCTATTTTTTTTCTCATGTGTGACAATTTTCCGGGTTTCCTTGCTGTTTTTGTTGTTAACGGTGAAGTAGAAGTAAGAACATGTTAGCTCATGACGTTGAATGAATGGGTATGCTTTAGACGCTCGTTTGCTCCGTAGTATGTTATAAGAGACTCCAGAACCGATGAGATTGAAAAGCAAGCAAACAGTTGACACTATTTTAATCAGAGCTATACAGAGGGACGTAAAACAATTCTGGAATGATGTAATTACGTTTTGTTTTGTTTGTATGTTCGTTTGTTTATTTGTTTTACAAAGATTCCCTTCAAGTTTTGATTTTTGACCGCATGGAATACGTCTGATACAGTGACGAGGGAAAAGCAGCATGTTGGTACAGCTTCCCAACATAACTCGTCGACATCTTCTTTCTACCCGAACGGAACATTTGGTGCCAGCCTTACAGACTCTGTGATCACTTTTCCTGTTTCCACTGGACCAGCCCGTGACCCTAAAACTGACGCGTGCTCTGTCAGTGAATTTGTGGCAAACACCAGCCTATGTGATACAGGCACGTCTCCTTCAAAGTTTCCAAGAGATGTCAAGCTCGCTATCAAGAGTTACAGAAAATGTTATGTTATTCAGGAAGTTCCAGCTGAAACAGTTGTTCGCATTACGTTGCATAGGTGCCGAGGTCCCAGTGCCACGGTCTGGCAATGTGAAAAGGGGAAACGTCTCCATGCACACATCACAGACTGGAATTGCAAACAGACATCATCCAGATCTTTGTCCATTGTTAAAAACGGCGAATCGATAAAGCACGTCATCATCGACATCACTTTTGGGTCTTCTTCCTCCTCCGCTTCTGAAATTCACTTGCGTTTCCTTGCCATTAACACGTCACGAGCACTGCGCATGTCAGTGCTTAATCTGTCATTAACGGCAGGTAAGTGAGATGCTGGATGTAACTAAAGTTGTGGTATAATCTGTTTCACAAAGTAATGTCGGTAACGCCAAAAAGACTTTAGCTAGTAATCAGTAAGTTGCGAACTGATCCCAAAGCAGAGCATGCGGCATGCGATGTGATGACCACCAGGACAGGCCCGCAATAGGCAGAGAAGAAAGTGGATAGTATTGATTTAAATGAAATAGCTAAAAATAGCTAAATAGATAAAGAAAGAAAGAAAGAAAGAGAGAGAGAGAGAGAGAGAGAGAGAGAGAGAGAGAGAGAGAGAGAAAGAAAGAAATGGTCAAAACAAAATAGCCTATTTGAGTCTGTGCTTGATTATTTGGGAAACAAAAGACTGAACGAAAGTTTTCTGAATTCGCAAAACAAAAGACAACACAACAAGGGAGTAACAGCAGTGTTAATAGTTAAGTTAATAGTCTGCGTTTCTGGTAGTGTGACGCGCCTAGTGTGCTAGCGAAGTGTCTGTATGCTTGTCACCTCTCGCTTTCAGCCTTCACCGCTGGTTTGCACCGCTGTGAACAGCACTGCGAAAAGAGAGTCTAGTGCGTAAGTCTCTTCCAGTACGTAGCCTCTCCACTACAAGCCCTATATAGTGCTTCCACGTGGCAACGCATGTCCACTGGATACCTTGCGGCCCCAGGCCAAAGTACAGGGGACATGGAGGAGGTTTGGCACCTAAACATGCAACATGCAGGCCCACCGGCGTGTGGACATGCCATGGCGTTCATAGACCAAACCCCCAGCTATGGGCAAATAGCAGGGCAGAGGGAGCTCTTCAGCCTCGGTCGGTCATCCCTCTAGGGGACGGATACTTCGAACAACAAAGCTGCACCTTCAGAGGCTGTCGTACACGTGGCAGCTTCATCACCTGTGAGGCAATGAGTTCCAGAAGGCGAGAGGGTGGAAGGAGACAGCACAACTCTCCTTCACCTTAAAAAGCCTCCTGTGCTGGTCAGGCAGGTACGCCGATAAACCCAAAGGCAACCCATACCAGCTTCTTCCTAGTGCTGCGGCGATGGATAAGTGGTGACGGGGACAGGCAAAGGATGTTGCTGGAGGTCCCTATCTACAACTCTGCACGTAGGCGGCTGTAGGCTGATGGTCGTTCATCGTACACCACGGCAGATGCGGTGCCCGTATCCTCCTACAGCGACAGAGCCGCCCTATTCAGGGACAGCACTGCTCTCCCCACATGGGGAGGGGGAGATAAAAGATCCCTAAACAAAGCCTGCCCTTCTCTGTACCTGACAGGTGACCGTACCTGCCTGGTCATCCAACAAACCGGTCGAAAGTCAAAACACAGGAACACGCAGATGCCTCTGACATTTGGGGCCGAACCTTACTGGACAGAGACAACAGACCAGAGCGTCGTACCGCTCTGATTGCCAAGATGCTAGGCCGTTACCAGACTGACATAGCAGCTCTGAGTAAACCAAGACTTGCGGGCGACACACAGCTTAAAGAAGTTGGAGTAGGCTACATCTTTTACTGCATTGGGAAGCCTGAATAAACCCAAAGAACTTCTGGCATTAGAGGGATAGACGTGATGTTCTAATTACACGCTGCATGAGGGGAACTGATTGCTGGTCAGATCACCGCCTGGTCAGAAGCAAGGTGTAGCCTCCTCCAGCTTGCCCTGAAGCACAAATCAGCCAGAGATAAGCCCCCGAGAAGACTGAGCATTGCTCGCCTGTGTAACAGCAGAGACATTCTGCAAGAAAGAATCCAGGAATGTCTGTCGAACATCAGCCTCATCAGCCTCATTGGAGAAGACACTGAGACGAAAAGACCGAGAGCTCAGCAAGCTCATAGACAAGCTCCACAAGACCCACAGAGATCACCTCAGCAACAAGACCTGCGAGAAAAAATAGCAGAAGTACCAGCAAGCCAAGCAGCTCACCCAACAGAAGCTTCGGCAGATGAAGAATGATTGGTGGGAAAAGAAAGCAGAAAGCCTGCAAGCTGCGGCTGACGTCAACGACATGAAGACATTTCACCATGGCCTTCGCACCATCTATGGACCAAAGACTAGTGGGTCAATACCAATTTGTGCTTCTGACCAGACCACACTGCTGACAGATAAGCCTGGAATTCTTGCTCGCTGGGCTGAGCACTTCAATGCCCTTTTGAAAAGTCTCGTCAATATTTGAAGAAGCAATCGCAGCGCTCCCACAATTGCCAGTGCAGGAATCTCTGGTAGACTTACCCTCCAGTGCGGAGACTGCAAAGGCTCTGAAGCAGACCACGTCCGGTAAAGCACCAGGAGCAAATGGAATTCCAGCAGACATCTACAAGAATGGAGGCGAGATACTCCTGGAAAAGCTGACCAACCTCTTACAGTCAATATGGGAAAAAGGAGAAGTACGCCAAGACTTCAAGACGCCTCTATTGTACACATCTACAAGAGGAAGGGTGATAAACCGTCCTGTGACAATCATCGTGGGATTTCCCTCTTGTGTATTGCAGGAAAGATTCTTGCAGGGTCATCTTGAACTGACTCATAACCCACGTAACAGAGTCTATCGTCCTTGAATCACAGTGCGGGTTTCGCGCAGGCAGGAGCACAACTGACATGGTATTTGCTGTTCGCCAGCTAAAGAAGAGGTGTCGTGAGCAGAATCAGGAACTCCACATGGTGATTGTTGATCTCGCCAAGGCCTTCGATACCGTTAATCGGGCTGGCTCGTGGAAGATCCTTCACAAGTTTGGTTGCCCGGAAAAGCTCATCTCACCGATAGTTTCATTCCATGATGGTATGCAGGCGAGGGTGCAAGAAAATGGAGATACCTCTGACCTACTCCCAGTGAAAAATAGAGTGAAGCAGGGATGCGCCTTAGCTCCCACCCTCTTAACCATTCTGTTGGCTGCAATGTTGATTGGCGCATTCCGGGACTGTGACAAGGAGGTATAGATCCAGTTACATTCAGATGCAAACTCATTAACCTTCGACGACTTCAGGCCAAGACCAAAGTATCTGATGCCCTTCTGAGATAGTTTCTCTTTGCAGATGACTGTGCACTGGCCGCACACTCCCATGAAGACGTCCAATGCATCACAGATCGCTTTGCAAGGGCCTGTCAACGCTCTGGACTTACAATCAGTCTTGGTAAGACCGAGGCCATGTTCCAACTTTCACCGTCCTCTGCTGGCAGTGCTCCGCCATCACATGTCGTCATCAACAACACAGAGATCAAAACTGTGGACAAGTTCTGCTATTTGGGCAGCACTGTTGGGCAGCACTGTAAGCAGCAATGGATCTCTGGGTGCAGAAGTGATGTTGCACATCTCAAAGGCCAGCTCTGCCTATGGCAGACTGTCAAAGAGTCTATGGCAAGACCATGGCATCAGAGCCACAAAGGTTGTTGTGTATACAGCTGTGGTTCTGAGTGCTCTCCTCTACTGTTGTGAGACGTGGACCACGTACAGCCGACACATCCAACAACTTGAACAGTTTTATCAACGATGCTTGCGCAAGATCTGCAGCATCAGATGGCAACACAGAGTGTCCAACCTACAGGTCCTGAAGAAGTGTAGCTTACCCAGCATTGAGTGTATACTCATCAAAAGCCAGTTCCGATGGACAGGACATGTTGTCCGTATGGAAGACAGCAGAATTCCAAAGATGCTGCTCTATGGACAACTGAAGGAAGGACAACGTGGCCAAAGAAGACCTCTCAAGAGATACAAAGACACCTTGAAGGCCAACCTCAGAAGCTGCAACGTCAACATGGACACTGCTTCCTGGGAAGATGTCGCCCTTGACAGAACACAGTGGAAGCAACAGTGTATCCAGAGCACAAAGAAATTTGAGCGCAACAGAGCAGCTGCCATCCAGGAAAGGAGGAATCGGAGAGGAACTCCATTCCATGCAATGTCTGTGGAAGACTTTGTGCCTCAAGAATTGGTCTACATTCCCACATGAGGACCCACATCAGAGATGACCTGCCTGCGTACTCATCCATCGGATACGATGGGAGAATCCATCATCAATAGTTAAGTGGCCTCATGCTTGAAGGCGACTGAATGCTCTATTTGAGGTGGAGACAGGTGATAGGAGGGGGTGGGAAGGCCAAGCTCCATAGTGATATGTTTTGAATAAGATGCGAGTGTTTGATTGCGGAAAGCGGTTGGTGCATTGACAGTTTCTCTTATTTATTTATAGCTGGATGTACGTATTTGCTGGTGTAAAGCCTTGGGCATTCAATTGACTGGGTATACGAATTAAAAAAAAATAATGATAGTAATTATAATACTGATAATAATTTCATAATGAGTATGACAAAAACAACACACGAAACAACAACAGCAATATAACAATACTAATCATCATCATCATCATCATCATCATCATCATCATCATCATCATACAAAATCATGATGATGACGATAATGATAATAATAATGATAATGATAATGTCAATACTAATAGTATTAATATAATAATAATAATAATAACGATAATAATAATGAAAATATTAATAATTGTAATAATAACAATAATATCATAATAATAATGATAATAATAATGCTAATAATAATGATAATAATAATAAAGCAACAACAATAACCACAACCATCACCACCACCACAATTATCATCTTCATCATCATCATCATCATCATCATAAGAATGTTTACACTTTATTACTCAGCTTTTTATCATTTTCCTGAAATAAATGCCAGACCGTATAGAAAAGTCGTCTGTACAGTTGATGACGTAAGTATTGTTCTTTTAACTCTTGAAATTCGAATACAAATTACACAAATGTTTGGAAATCTCTCTCTCTCTCTCTCCTCTCTCCTCTCTCTCTCTCTCTCTCTCTCTCTCTCTCTCTCTCTCTCGTGGTGACCTTACTGATACTTTTCTATGCCCACGGGGCCTAAAACAAGGTGAGGTGTGTTCACCTGTGCTTTTTTCACTGTTCATCAATGAACTAACTAAAGATATTAACACTTTTGGTAGACATGGTATTCAGCTTTCTCCAGACCTCATTGAACTTTTGATTCTGTTATTTGCTGATGATGTTGCATTATTTTCTGATACTGTTATTGGTTTGCAAACCCAACTGAATGTCTTGTATAATACCTCAAAACGTTTAGATTTACTTGTGAATCTGGAAAAGTCAAATATTGTTGTATTCAGGAATGGGGGTTACCTTGCTTCGAATGAAAATTGGACTTTTGGTGATGCTCAGCTTTCCACTGTTAACATGTATAAGTATCTTGGTATAACACTGACTACAAGATTATCTTTCCAACCAACTATGTGTGACCTAGCAAACAGAGCAAAGAAAGGAGTAACTGCTATCAACAGAATGCTATGGTCAATAGGTGAACATTCTCCTGGTATTTTCTTTAAGCTATTCGATTGCCAAATACAACCTATCTTAACTTATGGAGCAGAGATTTGGGGACTGTCATCTAACCAGGAACAAATTGAAAGGGTGCACTTAGCTGCTATTAAAAGATTTCTTGGTGTAAGTTTAAAAGCTCCTAAGCACTTAGTGTACGGCGAATCTGGAAGATACCCTCTTTATGTAAATACTTATGCAAAATGCATCAGATTTTGGCTTCGTGTTGCTTGTATGGATAATAACAGACTCCCAAAGAAAGCCTATGATATGTTGCTGCATCTGCAGAATCAAAATTATATTACCTGGACGACTAATGTTTGCTATGTTCTTTATAGATTCGGGTTTGGAATTGTATGGGAAATGCAAAGTGTTGGTAATGTGAAAGCTTTTATTGTAGAATTTAAGAAACGTTTAAGTGATTGTTACATCCAAGACTGGCATTCAGCTATTGAATCGCATGAGTTGTACGATGTTTATCGGTCATATAACCAGTCTCTTGTTCGAAGTCCCTACCTCTTTGTAATTAAACATGTTAACATCCGCAGGTTACTTTCAAGGTTTCGGTTAGGAATGTCGCCTTTACGATGCCACTTTTTACGATATACTGATCGCCATAGAAACCATGACATTTTCTGTCCACACTGTAAGGAAGCACCGGAAACTGAGCTTCATTTTCTACTGGTTTGTCCTTTGTACGAGAAGTTGCGCCTTGAGTTGATTCCAGCTAAATATTACAGACACCCTTCTCTATTCAAAATGTCCATGTTGTTAGCCTGTTCTATTGAGACCACTATTACGAGTGTTGGTAATTTCATTTATAGAGCTATGGCTGTTAGGAACGGAATAATTAATGCTGCAGTTGCTTCATGAATGTCTTCTTTGTTAACTGTGAACACCATTCAGCTGAGGTTTCGTTAAGAGTGGCTTGTACCGATTTATTTTGACCTTGTTCACTCACTTTGATATGGGCTTGTGGCCTGTCAAGTAAAATATTCTGAGTTCTGAGTTCTGAGTTCTCTCTCTCTCTCTCTCTCTCTCTCTCTCTCTCTCTCTCTCTCTCTCTCTCTCTCTCTCTCTCTCTCTCTCAACAAAACGTCCTTGGCATAGACACCCTTCCTCGTAGAAATGAGATCCTGAAATTGAATGTCATCATTCTCTATTCACAATTTTGCACCACTATATGAAACAATCAAAACAGTTTTCAATCTGGCAGCTTAGGGATCTATCATTTAAAAGTTAAAATGAATAGGATAACCACTGCTTGTTACAAAAACTCCGGATGAAAAGGTCTATATTTCCTGTAGCGTATTTCAAAAGCGCTCTCTCTCTCTCTCTCTCTCTCTCTCTCTCTCTCTCTCTCCTCTCTCTCTCTCTCTCTCTCTCTCTCTCTCCAGCTGTTCCGATGTTTGTGTGCTTCTTCAAGAAAAAAAAAGTCAAGTTTTTGATAACACTTCCATTAATTTTTGTTCAAACAACATTTTCAAAATGGAGATAAAAGACATCTCACATGGAATGTTAACCATGGAAATATCGATTGTCCTAAAATTTGACCAAATGAGCCCAGTTTCTGTAGGTAAAAATGAGTCTAAAGAACATGATAGAGACAGACTTCGATTGTCTCTCGCCCCTGAATATGTGCATTTCAGCTTTGGTGTAATGAATTACCCACTTCGCAGGAAGTTGACTTTAAACAAGATTAAGCTGGACGATGTTAACATAATTCTGGTTTGCTTTATGAATTTCTCAAACAGCTAAATAATACCAATATTCAAATTTTGTCAGGTATG
This sequence comes from Conus canariensis, assembly GCA_033310375.1. Taxonomy (NCBI): domain Eukaryota; kingdom Metazoa; phylum Mollusca; class Gastropoda; order Neogastropoda; family Conidae; genus Conus; species Conus canariensis. The sequence continues at coordinate 60,145,738 of CM065720.1, read as the reverse complement.
AGTTCGGATATTCATAGAATATGAACAAACAAACAAAAAAAATGATGTACAGTTCAGACGTTGACACAACCTTCTGCTGAACAGCTACGTCTCTGAACTCAATAAATTATACCACAGCAGTTTGTGATGATACATTGTGTAATGAAGCATGACAGATACAAGTCATAAGTGTTTCATATTTAGTCTTCAGGAGGCTTTCTTATAAGTAAATTAAACCCACTGAAAACACTATACCCCCTCTCCTCCTAACCCCCTCCCCCCCCACACACACATACACATCCTCTCCATCCTCACATTTCTTCATTTTTTTCCAGCAGAGGTCCAGAACCAAGAGTAGAAGTCGGACTCCACATATTCCTTATAACTTACCTCGTTTCAGCAGACACAACCATTCTTCTCCACCAGTATCGCTGAATTGTACAGTGTTCTATTATTTTCTTATTTCCACAGTGCTCTGTAACAAGTCAGTCTACTTCTGTCTATGTAAAGCTCGTCATTTCCAATGAGAGATTTGCCTTAGTGATTTTGAACATTACCATTTTGCATCGTCAAAAGCTGTATTTCACTCGAATTCAGACATGATTTGTATACTTGTAACAATATGTTGCCTCAGTAGTGTAGGATTTGGTGACTCACTGATATGGATTTTCTGGACTCGGTAATGCAGGATTTTGTTGGCTCAGTAGTGATGTAGGATTTTGTGGACAATGATGTAGGATTTTACTGGCTCAGTGATGTATGATTTCTTGACAATAAAGTAGGATTTTGGTAGCTCAGTGATATATGATTTATTGACAATAATGTATGGGTTTATCAACAATGATATAGGATTTTGCTGGCTGAGTAATGTAGAATCTTGTTGAGAGAACTGTAGGACTTTGCTGAGAGTACTTTAGGATTCTATTGACAGTGATGTTGGAGTTTGGTTGCTCTGTAATGTAGGATGTTGTTGACTCAAGTCGACTGCTACTGGGCTGTTTGGTGAGCTCTGTTCGAAAATGGGAAGACTTGAGCCCCATTCATGTCCATGTGCTTGATTTATGTACTACCGATAGTGTATCAAAATTCCTGACCAGCTATCATGCCTGGTTAACGCCAGGACATATTTCAAAGGGATTTAAAATCTAACCCTGACATCAAAACCCAAACAGAAAATCTCCAGACAGTCTCCGTGTACATAGGCATTCATCGACAGGTTCCGCGGGTAAGCAATGATTGTCCTCAGCAGGGGTTTTGAGTGGTTTCCTGCACACTGGATCAACGCAGGCACCACAGAACACCGCTGAAGTCACTCTGTAGTAGGTCTTCTACGCGAGGTTGTCACAAGACAACCTAACATTCATCGCTTCTTGTATACTACAAGAGCTGGCAATGCAAAAATGCGAGTCTGTGAGAGGTTGGTGATGGGTGGGGTAGACTGAGTGACCTGGGAGCAATACCACACATGCAGACACTCAATCACGCTGTTCGTGACAGTTGTATGTTTCTCCGGGTACCAGTTCTAGTGGGGGTTCCATCGCTGGCCAGTCTGTGGCATGACTTATCTACACGCTATTTACTTGCTGAATGCGTTAAGCAAACACTGTCTGAGTGGAGACAGTAAAATATTTTGAACGTAAATCTGCTGGTTCAACGACTGTAACAGAAATATCATTAGTCATTCATTATTGTAGTTGAAGATGGTACAGAGCGTCTTGTATCTTCAGGGTACGTGACGCTTACTGGCGACAGAAACTTTGGACAAGATGATCTATGTGATGCTGTATTCCTGCCAGCCGGCCGGTTCCTCTTCTTCAATGTGTCGGGGTCATCTTACGGGCGTCCACAACTGTCTTTTGGTCACTGTAATCTTGACATCCAGCACAGACGACGAATACGATATGACGATTTTCCCATTGTGCTGCCAGGTTGGTTACTGTCCATAACACCATTAGCAGATACGATATTCGCCAAATACCAAGCCGAAGGCGTATCAGTGTCCATCTCATCTTCACCATCATGGACGTCTACGATTTACTTTCTTGTTCTGCGTAACGAACCCCGTCGTGTGCGTTATAAATGGAACTGTTCCAGGTCTGTTTGGCCTGATCTGTATCGTCTGTTACCAGCCTGTGACAGGACAGCCCAGTGTGTGGACGACGAGGACGAAGCTGAATGTGATTTCTACTCGAAGGAATGTGGAGTGGGCAATGTATATTCTCTCTCTCTCTCTCTCTCTCTCTCTCTCTCTCTCTGCACCCCCCCCCCCCCCACATATACACGCGCGCGCACACACACACACACACACACACACACACACACACACACACACACACTCATACACTCCCGCACGCACGCACGCACGCACGCACACACACAAACACGCCTGCACGCACGCACACGCGCACGCACGCACGCACGCACGTACACACACAGACACAGACACAGATTAACAGCCATAATACGGTGATTACATAGACTCGGCTGCTTTAAACACGTGATTCAAAACTTTGCACCGATGAGAGATAGAGATAGATAGATAGATAGATAGATAGATAGAGAGAGAGAGAGAGGGAGAGAGACAGACAGACAGACAGACAGACAGACAGAGACAGACAGAGAGAGAGAGCGAGAGAGAGAGAGAGAGAGAGAGAGAGAGAGAGAGAGAGACAGACAGACAGAGACAGAGACAGAGACAGAGACAGAGTGACACACAGAGAAAGAGAGAGAGAAGTTAAGTATTTATTGAAAGTCATTCCCACCTACTCACTCCTTCTTTTTGAAAATGTTGAACAAATGTACAGCGCAGTCAAAAGCCTGCAGAGTCAATGTAACTTTGGGTGTTTGTTCCAGATGAACGTCAGAGGAAGCTGCTTCTTTGTAAGGTCATACCGGACATCGTTTCCCCTGGCAGAGAGTTACTGCAGGCGAAGAGGTGCATTGGCTGCCAGTTTTGAATCCATCAAACTTTGGCAGGATGTGGAAAAATTCTTTGAAAGTGATACCTACTGGATCGGCCTTCAAGCTCATCAGGAACTCCTGAGCATGAGCACGGACGTCTACACAAGGAATATGTAACTGAGTAGAAGTCCATTTCCTCATTCCCATCCGTTGAGACTGCTACAAAGCTTTGTTTTCCATCTCATCTCCTTCTTCTTTCATCTGGCGAGGAATTTCGCTAAAAAGACTAGAGCAATTTATTAGACTGCCCATTGTGATTTTCACATCTATTTCAAAAACCCTTCTTCACTTCTTATGCCCTCATGTAGGCTGCCTTAAGCAGTTTTCCATTGTAGTAAGGTGCTCCACTTTGAGAGTAGCTTACGAGTTGTGAAAATATGCTGAGTATATTTCCAAAGGTTCCTGCCCATGATTGTACTTCACTTAATCCCTGCATGTTTCAGGGATAAGAGTCCATTTCATTGGCGAGTTCTTTCAATTTTCCTGATGGTCAGAGTTCCAACACAAGATGTTTCTTCTGCCACTTGCTTACTTTTTGGTATATCAGCAGTGTACTTTTCACTTCCACAGCCATCGTGTGCCACGGGAGGTGAGGTCCTCGTTGACTTGGGCGACGACAGAGTCTGTATGAGATCTGATGGAGTTCTTCACGTGGTGGCTTCTGGGCATGTTGGAATTTGAGGGAGCTCAAACCTCTCCAGATCAAACTGTTCTGGTTGGGTTTGCTCCCCGCCAACGAGTTCTGGAACCGAATAAAATTTTATTGGAAAAAAAGAGAAGCTTCAACTGAAGGACACGAGATTTAGTCCAGCGACAGAGAAGATACGCATAAGCATGGTGCTGACTTCTTTGTTCATGATACCATTATGAACAGTGTCGTCAGTTCCCTCCCAAATTCCAGACAACATATTAGCATCTAATCAAAGGCATCACCTTTAGCATCACCATCATGCGAGCTTATGCCCCAATATCGGACTACGAAGACAATCAATGCGAGGAATTTTACGACCGCCGGGAAGTTACTGACCAAATACCCGAGAAAGATATATGGATAATAATGTAAGACTGATATGCTAGAGTTGGAGAGAATTCAAGAAACAACTAACTAGGAGAGGATGCCACAAAGAACTGACCAGTATCTTTGGGCACTTCTGCAATGTACAGAAAAATGATAAGGAAATTGGTCCTGAAATTTGCCAGCTAGAATGATTTCCTGTCGGCAAACAGGTAGGGCCTCCATAACACATCCAGAAGATAGGCATGACATCACGCAAACAGCGAACACCACAACCAGACTGACATCTTGGGAAAGGAAAGCTTCATTTTCAGTGTGGGCATCTCGAGGACTAGTAGCTTTTCTGGTGCAGACATTAGAGCGACCACAGTTTAGTAATGATGACTGTGATGCAGATGTAGGAACACCGAATGCTACATTCAATTCAGCGACAATAGAAACTTCATGAGGTGTCGTCGAGCAAAGAAACCGTGGATCACATCTAAGATTAGTGACCTTTGTGACGAAAAGAAAGAGCTGAAAAGCAAATATAGAAACCCTTAGAAAAAAAAAGACATACATCAACAGACTTGAACTAACAATGAAAGGCAGAAGAAGAATTGGGAAGACCGAAACGGTTGCTCCTAAAGGAAAAAAAGGCATACAAAAATCAACGTTGAGATAAAATGTACACCACGGAAGCGATGAAAATGTCGGTGAGCAAAGCGCAAACACAGTGGACAGCCCGAATAAAAGTCTAGTAGTGAGTACAACAGCCCTAATCCCCCCCCCCCCCAAAAAAAAAAAAAAAAAAAAAAAAAATTTTTAAGGAGCTCTGCTATCTTTCATTCAAACTTTTCAGCAGAGATATATATTTTTTTCCACTGACAGATGAATTCAGACTTCGTCCACATAAAAGCAGGTAACTATCATCGGAACATAACTTCTACAACCGACACCAAAAGCCTGTCACACGCTGCCTGCTTTTTGTACCATAAACCTGATTAGGAGTACGTGCTATTGATGTGTGTTTATATCCGATATACATCGAGAGTAGCATTGTGACGAATAAATCAGCGTCAGTATTTTTGTACACCTATTCATGGCATTTGGGCAGCGCACCAGTGTGCATGTGAGTGCGTGTCAGCATGCACAGAGAGAGAGAGCGAGAGAGAGAGAGAGAGAGAGAGAGAGAGAGAGAGAGAGAGAGAGAGAGAGTATGCGTATGCTCGTGTGTGTGTGTGTGTGTGTGTGTGTGTGTGTGTGTGTGTGTGTGTGTGGGAGAGAGATACACTCTCTCTCTGTCTCTCTCTCTGTCGCGCTCTCTCTCTCTCTCTGTCTCTCTTTCGATCTGACGGACGAGTAGACAGGCTGGCAATAGCCTGAATACGTAAGTTCGCATAAGGGAATGGAGGCCAGTCATCTCTGTTCACAAATGACCACGGACAACGGGGAAGAGTTCAGCGAGGCAGTGTCCCTCTCCTTCCCGTCCCCTTTAGCCTGAAGGGCAGTCTGTCTGCCCTGATGGCACAGCTTTCTCTGAAGGGCAGTCTGTCTGCCCTGATGGCACAGCTTTCTCTGAAGGGCAGTCTGTCTGCCCTGATGGCACAGCTTTCTCTGAAGGGCAGTCTGTCTGCCCTGATGGCACAGCTTTCTCTGAAGGGCAGTCTGTCTGCCCTGATGGCACAGCTTTCTCTGAAGGGCAGTCTGTCTGCCCTGATGGCACAGCTTTCTCTGAAGGGCAGTCTGTCTGCCCTGATGGCGCAGCTTTCTCTTGTAGGGTCTGTCAAGGGAAATAAGTTCCCAGTTGACTGTCCATGTTCTTGCCGCTCTTTCGATTGGTCTTCAGAGTGTCACAGTTTCTTACGTGAAGTCTGCCGCTACAGCACGGCATACTGGAGCCTGTGAAAGATCTTGCTGTCCTCAGAGTGTCACAGTTTCTTACGTGAAGTCTGCCGCTACAGCACGGCATACTGGAGCCTGTGAAAGATCTTGCTGTCCCCCAAGCGGATGACATTTCTGCCAATCGCAGCTGACTTCTGTTGAGTAGACACTGAATGTTTGAGAATCTATGCTTTTCGAAAACGTGAAGGTCGGACATTTTGTCTTGCAATTTTAATGTTCCAGATCTTGCGCCAAAAAAGCGGACGCAATCGTTTCAAATGTTGGATATTTTGTATTTAGGTGGCCCAGACCTTGTATCAGTATTCCGTACAAACAATTTTGGTAAGGAATTTGCGCTTTCATCTTCCATTAATTTGTTCGTAAGCTGGTCAAAGGCTATGCAGTTTTCAGTGTCGCCCCTGCATGCAAATATCCGTTGCTGCTCGCGATCCTGCCTTCCTTGCAGCTCTTGACTATGGTCTTGATGATGAAAACAAAAAGTGGATCAGGAGCGCTGGCAACCGTAATGGTAAGGGTTGAAACATGATCGCAGTGCCAAGACTGATTGTGAGGTCCGAACGTCTGCAAGCTGTTTCGATCATCGGGCATGCAAAACCATTTTGCATGGCATTGGATATACAGAGGAGGCAGACCTAGAAAGAGATGAGTGGAGCAGACAGGCCTGACGTGTTGCAATTTCCGGAAACCAGCAGAAAACAGACGAAGATAGAGGAATGTTAGAAGTGGTGCTCCAACGACCTTGGGGTGAAGGGACTGACAATGATGGGGATGGTAAATACAGTGGAGAGGATCAACTTTCCAGCATGGCCCATTTTTTTATATGCGTTAAGGATTCTAGAAGACCCATAACAAATCGAATTGATTTGAATGATAACATTGTTTAGTCATCAGTGATAAAACAAAAACTGGAATAATAAGTAGTACCTCAAAAGGGGACGTTATGTTTTTAACCGCGTTGTTTGTTTCCCTCTTGGCAAGATTAACTCCTGAACCTGTTTTAATACACTAGGTGGGACAATGGTATGCCGCATACAGACGTACCGGTCGAAGTTCGGTTGGATACTTGGATAAGATCCCTGTTAAATGGAGGATCCAGGATCCGTTTAACAAAATCACTTTTAATTTTCCACTGAATATGAACACTGTAGAGTTACTGGTTATGAATAAACAAACATTTGTGGAGTAATGCTTTTTCATTAAAAAAAAGAAATTCTTACTACACACACACACGCTAACATTTCGTATTTTTCCATATCCTGTTTAAAAAGTACCAGGGAAGTTACTCTCTCAGGCTGTGCCTATTATTACCTCCCCTGGCGTGTGTCACTGTGGAACCAGGATCTCTTTGACCTTGGGAGGAGTCTCTGCTTTCCCATGCGCCGGCCCTTCCTGTTGCTGATCTGTTCAGCTGGTTTTATTCCTGTTTCCAGGTACGCTTACACGTGGCGATGGAACCTCGGGCATGTGGCCTATAACTTTCACCATTCATTTCATCAAATGTGTGACAGATCTATGACCTTCGCTGGGTTTGGCGCCTCTGAAGTGATCACGGAAACCTGCACCAGTGGAGAACGCGCGACGGTAGGTCGTAGATAAAAGGAATTCTGCAAAGGTGAGACAAGGCAGGAAGGGTGATGGTAGATACACATTTAAAGGGAAAATTGCGATCGTTTTCACCATTTCTTTGTTGGTTTTCACACGTGTTGGTATATGTTTTTGTTGTTCTTTTTATCAGAAGTTGCACTTTCTAACGTGCACTTAATATCATCTCACTGTAAGGTCACATGCTATGTGCAGTCCTCTTGGAACTATACTGCTGTTTCTGATTATGTAGAATTTTGTGCAGGAAGTGGAGTTGATGCAGATGTTAAACGATGCTGAAATTAGTCGTTCTGCTGCGTATTTTTCTTATTTTAACCATTCCATTCTCTTCAGTGCGGGTTGAGTATGACACCAAATGCCTCTTTGAACTATCGGTACCTAAGAAGTACACATAAAGAGGCGTGATTTATTTTCTCCTGAATGTGAAACAAAAGATATGTTATCTACAGGAAGCATGCACCACGTACGTGCAAACACACACACACACACACACACACACACACACACACACACACACACACACACACACACACACACACACATGTGCTTTTTGCCATGAATGAAATTCTAACTTTTTGCTGTTAGTAGAATCCTAATTTTCATTTCCCATTTTGTTTAACTATGACGATCTGAATGGGAGAAGAGTCACAACTTCTGACGCTTTCGTTGTAAGGCAAAGGGCACAAATACAACTGGGGAATGTCAACGGACCAGACAGCAATATTTCAGAGACATAACGTAGAAAATCTTAGAGTACATCTAAAACGTGTTTGGGGATTGAAAATAGATCGGCACTGGGGCCGAAATAGCTCAACTAACAGAGCTCTGGACTAGTAATCCTGGTAATCCAGGCGTTGCGGGTTCGAATCTCCGCTGGGCCGTTTCGGTACAGGGGGAGCTTCTCTCGGAGTTCATTGTGACTCCATTTCTCGAAAGGTCCTTCGAACAAGACTATAAACCAACGTTCCGTGCGTGTACAAACGCACACACGTAAAAAAAAACAACACCACAAACTTTCGAAAAAGAAGGCCTGTTCGGCCGTTGGTATGGAAAACACATTATACATAGCATGGAGCCTGCGTGAGAAATCGAAAGAATGAAGGGAAAAAGCTGAGTGGGTGATTAATATTGATTGAATAACACGGGGAACGACTGTATGTAGCGCCAGCTGGCAGCTCTTCGGTCGGCTGTATCCAGGTCGGCAGTTTGTTATGTAAATGAGAGTGTGGACCGTAAGGCAATTAGGGCTTGGCCTCTGACCGAAGATGGGAGCTAGATGATGATGATGATGATAATAATAATAATAATAATAGTTGATCTTCCTAAAACGGTCCTTATAAAGGTAGAAAATAGACCACAATAATAACAATAACAATAATAATAATAGTTAATCTTCCTAAAACGGTCCTTAAAAAGGTAGAATATAGACCACTTTCCCTGAATGTTTAAAAACAATAATAAAGTATTACGGAATATGAGAATTAGACAAAACTTACCTGAAGTCTAAGTTTAACTGAAGTTATTTCGAGGATGTTGTTGGGTATAGGCATACACATAAATTGAGCGCGCATCAAAATGCCAGTATTTAACTGCAGTGTGGTCCTACTTGAAGGGAAAGAATGAACTATTTCGAGCACCTTACCCGCCGTGAAATGTTGTCCGTTGAGGCAGCCCTGTACAGCTCAACACAGTCATAAAGAGTTTTCCTTTCGTAACATTGTGGCCTTGTCTATGTACAGTTTTACGTCATGAGCAATACACAGCTTTGTATTTTAAAATGCGTCAGTTTCCAGCGGCCTTAAATTAAGAACCTGGTCTGGGTTGAGTAGCGAACTGTATACAGGAATACACATGGGTGTTACAGACTTTAACAACCTCAGTAGTAATCCATAGGAGTCAGCCGTTCAACATAAGGTCATTCAGCTAATGTATTAAGGACAACATCCACATCCCATGTTTCATAAATTTTTGTAAGTGATGACCTGGTATGAAATTCACATATCACGACTCGACATTCTGCTGTGTGTTCACCAATGGAGCCTGCGTCTTCTTGTTCAAATCAGCAGCAACAGCACTTCTGGTAAGATTGTTGGTAGTATAATTGCCGCCAAAGGAATACAACTTTGTTTACGGGAAACAGGAATATACTAAATATTTGTGAGCTTGTTGTCTGTGCGAGTTCTGCCCCCTTTTGTTTGCATGTATGTATTGTATGGTCTCTCTATATAAGGCCTCCATGAATTTAACACTTGGTCTGTGCATTCTCTGGTTAAGCCGGATTTTTCTAGGAACGGCCAGAGTTTTCACAAACCTGCAGGTCTAACTGATGTTTCTAACGAAGTGGGTGCATAGCGTTTGGTTGATAAGGGAAATAAAAAGCCTGCGACGACCAGAGTTTCGCTCGAGGGCTGCTCCGGAGGCGATTCACTACTGGGTATGACAGCTGGGTTCCTGGTGCTTGTTCCAGCTGAAACCGTCTGACGATTCTAAAATGAGAGAAAACAGAGAAATTTAGGTCTTTACTGGACAGTGAAAAGGCATCAGTGGTTTGAGCTTGAAGGTCAGGCCTGTAAGAAACAACGTTTCATATGTTAATTGATCCTGGAAGCAAACAAATCAATTTTAGGTGCGGCTTGTGGTAGTTCAAAGGCAGCTTGTAACGATGTTTCCTGCAGCTTCCTTTCTTCGTCCAAATACGTACACTTAGATTTCTTGTCTACTCAAAGTCCAGTATTTCTAGAATATGGGCTGCACTTTGCCAAACTTCATCCCATACACACCGTGACCAGGTTATGAATGAAATCTCATTATAAGCATCAGAATGGCTTGCTCCTGTTTGTTTACGTAGTTCACTATCTTAGTGTTATCTGTCATCAGTCTAACATACTTTTTCACTCCAGCCCATAAGCATTTCCAATGCAAACAGCACCGCTTTAAATCCCAGGTGACAAAAAATCCGGACAGACCAGCTACCGACCTTTTGAGACTACTCTTTCACCGTGGCAGCCCCATCCTATGAGGCTGGCACCTGCTGTGACCTCAGTATCAGGTTCAAGCCCACAAAAATAACTTTCTGTTTTCCCAACTTTTCCAGCTTACTAACTTAACTTATCACATCTAGTTGCAGATAACGGTATGAACCAATCCAATTCCCCTTACTTTTTACACAGCTGCTGTGTTTGTTTTTTGTTTTCCTTTTCAAGCTGGCGACAATGCTGTTGTGTTTGTGTTTGTTTTCTTTTTCAAGCTGGCGACAATGTACTGGTCCAAATTTCACGGCCAGAAGACTGGCAACTGTTTTGCCTGTCATCTGAGTTCAAGTCTCTGACTTTGCACTTGTTTTTGCTAGCAAAGGTTATGTAATCAGTCCGTAAACTTGTCCTTCTTTCTTCATTACGACTCAGTTTCATAGTCATTGAGTTAATTACCACGCTCAATAAATGAGTTCTTGTTGTTGATTTCAACGCTGTCTTGTTTTTTGCACTAATCCCCGCGTTTTGAAAAGAGTAGCGGTGTCAACAATTGTCATGCAGATCTCCGAGAGTAGCGGTGTCAACAATTGTCATGCAGATCTCCCAGAGTAGCGGTGTCAACAATTGTCATGCAGATCTCCGAGAGTAGCGGTGTCAACAATTGTCATGCAGATCTCCCTGGTAGCTCCTACTAGCAATGAATCATGATAAAAGATGTTGATGCTTAGCGGTGTCAACAATTGTCATGCAGATCTCCCTGGTAGCTCCTACTAGCAATGAATCATGATAAAAGATGTTGATGCTTAGCGGTGTCAACAATTGTCATGCAGATCTCCCTGGTAGCTCCTACTAGCAATGAATCATGATAAAAGATGTTGATGCTTAGCGGTGTCAACAATTGTCATGCAGATCTCCCTGGTAGCTCCTACTAGCAATGAATCATGATAAAAGATGTTGATGCTTAGCGGTGTCAACAATTGTCATGCAGATCTCCCTGGTAGCTCCTACTAGCAATGAATCATGATAAAAGATGTTGATGCTTAGCGGTGTCAGCAATTGTCATGCAGATCTCCCTGGTAGCTCCTACTAGCAATGAATCATGATAAAAGATGTTGATGCTTAGCGGTGTCAACAATTGTCATGCAGATCTCCCTGGTAGCTCCTGCTAGCAATGAATCATGATAAAAGATGTTGATGCTTAGCGGTGTCAACAATTGTCATGCAGATCTCCCTGGTAGCTCCTACTAGCAATG
>CM065720.1:60116572-60129072 GCA_033310375.1 Conus canariensis | reverse complement strand
GCCTCCGTCAGTACCTCCAGGATTCCGACCTAAGTAAACGAAGAAGAAGACCATCATTGTGATACTGAGAACCGGGCACTCCAGACTATGACATAACATCTCTGCAATACTCCACCCTGGCGGGTCTGCAATTCATCCATGCAGCCCCAATGACGGTGGAACAGTCCCAACAACACCAAAAGAAGAATCCTGGCCTGCCAACACACTGATGAATGCAAAACCTTATTGACCACTGAAGGGCCTTCACCATACAGAAGCCCTTGCCAGTACCTCCACCATTCCTGCCTAAGGGAACGGAGAAGAATCTCTTCCTACACTACCGTTGATCTCATATGATCATCACCCATCAGTGACTGATTGATGATAATAATTTTTACCCTTTTTTGTGAATGAGTGTATGTGTGTGTGTGAAAACTTTCCACAGTTAGTCTCATTATGATCACATGATCTTAACTCACCCAGAACATTGTTTACATGTGGTCCCCCACCCCCCCTTTTGTGTGTGTGTGTGTGTGTGTGTGTGTGTGTGTGTGTGTGTGTGTGTGTGTGTGTGTGTGTGTGTGTGTGCAACACATGATACCCTGTTTTTCATTGATCACTGCTATCTTCTTTCAACAAACAGCAGCATATTGATGCCAACACATTATTTCACCTGTTACAATGAACATCATCCCACAGCATTGTTTGCTTTTTTTAAACAACACTATTTATATGAACCTCCCAACCTCCCACCCCACCCCCACCCCCCCACCCCCACCCCATAGTGGATGAAGAGATATGAGCTCTCCTTCTCTTGCCCCCCCCCCCACAAACACATTACCCTCCTCCTTTCTCTCTTCTCTCTTCTCTCTTTTTTCTTTTTTCTTCCTCACCCCCCCCCCCCCCCCAATCATACCTTATCACCCATTTATCTTCCATCCCCTTCCCTCCCTTATTAACATTACCCACACACCTTTCACAACTACCCACGCATAACTACCACCACCTCTTTCATCACCCAACGAAATCATTTATTTTATTCACCTAAACTTTCTTTCTTCTTCTGTTCATGTACTTATTTACCCCTTCTATATATAATTTTTTTTCCAGTTTCCCTCCCCCCCCCTTACCATTATTATCAGTCCACCATTACCACAACTGTCACAAAGATATCACACCACCCCACTAAACTAGACACACAACCCTATCGTATCACACAACCCCCCCTCCCCCCACGCAACCCCCCCTCCTTTTCCTCTCCCATAATCCCCCTTGTCATTTCCGCCTAGCGGCTATTCTCCCCACCACATGGACAACAACAGATGAGTCATTTTTCGTTCTTTGTTTGTACTGTCTTAAATGTTAAATGTGATTTTTTTTCGCCTGAAGAAGACCGAAGAGGTTGAAATGCATCGTGTCTTGTCATGTGCTTTGTTTGTCAATGTCATTGGCGGTAACTAACACCCTCTCTTTCTAAATTTTACTGTATCAATAGTCTGACCACACGGTAAATTCACCTGCTTTGACACCAATTCTTGATTTCCAGAATCAATGATCTGACATTCACTTGAGCTAAAAGCTTCCATTTTATTACAGGAAACCGCCGTCAGTTCCTGAGCTTCCCTCTTCGTTCCTTAAATCATCAGTAAACTGTCAGTGTCAGATGTGATCTTATAATGTCAATGCTGAACAAAGTAACTTTTCTTCAACAAAAGTAGCAGTTTTGTTTTAATTGAATGACTAAAACGGGAAATGCAAAGGGAAATTCCCTCTGGTGACCCATGTCTACCGTGTTTGGAATTTCTACTGTCATTTGTTGTAGGCATTCTGGTCCAAGCCTAAGAAAGCCCCTTGTCAACTTTTTTTTCTGGTAGAAAGCTGTGATATCTGCTTCTCCCTTGATTCGGATATTGAAATCGAAATTTCCTGTCCACCTGGGAGAGGCTTGCAATGATGCTGTCCATTTCTTTCACGTCTTCCAGCGTCGGGACGGATACGATTCAGTTGCATTTTGCCAACGAAGGAAAATCTTTTGCACTGAATGTCCACACAGTACAAGTGAATCTGTACAGCTTATACTTCTGTTAGTTTCGCACTGTTCTTCGTGTCTCTAGTAGTCAGTAGGATTCCGGCTGCACAGTTAGTTCCAGCTTATCGCGGCTTAATTGAAGTTGTGGAACTTCAGATCACTTTCGGCTGCCTTTTGAAGTACCTTAAACCCTATTAAATTCAGGTGTGCCACAATGTTGGGAGCAGTTTTCTTGTCTGTTACAGGTTTCAAATGTTATATTTTGAATATCAATCCCCAGCTTTGACTTGAAACGACCATTGACTACATCTTTTTACACTTTTCTCCATTAAAAAATATTTAGTTCATATACTGTACTATCTAGCAGATCTGTATTTTCGTTTGTTTCTGTGGTGTCGTGCTCACTTTCACGAAGTTTTTCATCTAATCTGTCGAGATCTCTCTCTCTTCGGTTTTCACAAGTGTGTCTTTTTGGTGGTTTCGGAACCTTTTCTCTAGGCACCTTTTTTCCAGTCCAGCATAATCTTACACAGAAGTCACACTAACTAAAAAAAAACAACTAGAATCACCAACAAAAGTGACATGAAACTTGATATTGTGCTCTTTGCCAAGGCTGAGAAGTACCCTAATCTATCCATCAGCTTGAAGGAATCCGGATTCCTAGCCAAAGTTCATGCCTCAGACATCGGATCAGAAGGCTGCAAGCACCATCTGCCAATGATCTCATGAAAAAGTTCTAAACTTTGGGGATGGAAATGAGACATGAAAGCAACGGCAGAAAAAGCTGAACACAATTCCAGCTAGGTCTGGTCGAGAAGGGACAAAAGTAAACTTTAAAAGACTGAAGTTTCACCAAAGCTGACAACAGATATCTGACAGCTTAGTGGTTTACATACCCAACACCAGGCAGCTTAGCACGGAGGTGCTGAACTATCGTTGAGGCAGAGATTCGAATCCAGGCACTGACAAAAAGGTGATAGCATAAAGGCGTCTAGGAGTGATGACTTCGATGCATCCCAGCGCCCCTGAAATGTAAAGACTTGAGGGCTGTAACGCTTGCCAAAGGGGAGCTTCTGCTGCCGTCCCGAGTTTCATCCTACTGCTGTCTAAATTTGTTTTCTGTCTTCTTTGCAGTGGGACAGCGCCAGGGGCATTCTATGTCGAAAAGACTTGACATCAGATAAAAACAAGAAGGTAATCGCCATCGATACCAACATCAACATCACAGACTCACCTGTTCCATTAGTGACGTGCCGTTTAGGACACGTGACACACTTGATACTGGCCTGTGACTCCCACAGCCGATGTACGGAGAAATTAGAAGGCCGAGGCCTGTCACAAACTGCCACATGCAGGGCTACTGTGACACAGACTGTTCCTTATTTCAGATGTGGTACTACGGAAGAATACATTCCGTACAGTTTGGTGTGTGACTGGACAAGGGACTGTGGTGACAGCAGTGATGAGTCGTTCTGTCAGTTCCCGCCCTGTGCAAAAGGCACCTTTGATTGTCACCGAGGACAGGTTGGTATTCTTCTCGTCCATATCCGCCTGTCTGTCTCTATGCCTGCCTGCCTGCCTGCCTGCTTGTCGGTCTGTGTGTCTGTCTCTATGCCTGCCTGCCTATACACAATGTTGTATCCCTATCTATCTATCTATCTATCTATCTATCTATCTATCTATCTATCTATCTATCTATCTGTGTGTGTGTGTGTGTGTGTGTGTGTGTGTGTGTGTGTGTGTGTGTGTGTGTGTGTGTCTCCCCACCCCCACACCTCCAGCCCGCAATACTCTCCACAGACACGTTACCAGACTACTCACTATTTACCTCTTGTGTAAGTTACAGCTATCTTCTCCCGTCCCTTCACTATCTGTGTTTGCTCCATCATCCTGTTTTTAGTCACACATCAATTTGCTCCCTTTTCTTTCTCTGGTTTTCTTTCAGTTACATATACTCCCTCTTTTATACTTACTTCTCTTCTTACTCTCCCCCCCCCTCTCTCTCTCTCTCTCTCTCTCTCTCTCTCTCTCTGTGGTTCCCGCCCCCCCCCCCCGCCCCCTGTTTCAATAATACTGTCAGCTTCTTCTGTTTACTCACCAGTCATTTCTATTCTTTTCCACTAATTATCATTATCATAATCGTTATTATCATTATCCTCCTCCTCCTCCTCATTATTATTATTATCATTATTACTATCACTATTATTATTATTGTTATTATCATTATTATTGTTGTCATTATTATTACTATTATTATTACTACTACCAGTATCAGTATTACCATTATCATTGTTAGTACTATTATCATCGATGTTATCATCATTATTGTTATTGTCATTGCTATCACCATCATCAGCATTATTGTTCTCATTATTGTTATTGCTGTTATCATTATTATTATTACTATCATTATGATTATAATTACTAATACTGTTGGCTTACTATTATAAATCCTATCAGTAGAACTTGTGGTAGTAGCGTTAAATTTGCTGATTAATGTTCTCATTACCAGTTTACCTACTACTTACTACTAACTACTACTACTACTACTACTACTACTACTACTACTAGCATTTGTATTGCTACTATTCTGATGAGTATCACTGTGGTTATTATCATTATGACTAGTACGGCTAAAATGATTACTGTAATTAATGTTATGATTGTGCATGATCATACTTCTTACATTTCCACTTACTCTCTTTCCCCATTTCCTATATCATTACTACCATTAGCACTATTTTCATAATCATGATCGTGATTATTTTCAAAACCATTATAGTACATCTTGGCTTCTGTCCCATGATCAATATCCTCCTCCTTCTCAATATGTTTCGACCTCTCCTCCCCCTCCTCCTCTTCCTCCTTATGAATGTTCTTCTTCTTCTCTGTTCTTCTCCCCCCTTACCACCAATACTCTCATCATTGTCACTGTCAAAGCCATATTGTCTAACTATCGTCTAACCCCTCTCCTTCTCCTCCTTCTGTCAGTGTCATTATGATTATTGCTACAATCACTATCATCATCTTTGTTTTATTATTTCTGTATGAATTTAATACCATTGTTATCAATACTAGTAGGGTAATATTTTCTTGTTATTGTTGTTGTTATTACTATTGTTAATGCTACCATTATTATAATTATTACTATTATTATTTCATCATCATTATTATTATCATTATTGTCATTGTTATTATTATTATCATTAGTAGTAGTATCATTATTATTGTTGTTGTTGTTGTTATCATTGTTTTTGTATCATGTTATTATTATTATTATTATTATTATAGTAGTAGTAGTATCATTATTATTGTTATTGTTGTTGCTATCATTGTTTTTGTATCATGTTATTATATTATTATACTTATTATTACTATTATATCATATATATTTATTGTTATCATTATAATAATAATATAATCATTATTATTATTGGTGTTGTTGTTGTAGTATTGATCATGATCATGATAATGCGATGATGATGATGATGATGATGATGATGATGATGATGATCATGATCATGATCATGATGATGATAGCCCGTATTATCTGTCTGTCCTTCCAGCAGCCTTGTTTCCATTTCACTTCCTTTATGCGCCGCCCAGTTTAAGGAGAGAAGTGATTTTTTGTTCTTTCTTCGTTTCATCGTCATGATTGTTGTTTGTCCTGCCTGAAGAAGACCAGAAAGGTCGAAACGCGTATGGTTGCTGATGTTCATGCACGAGCTCTGCCTCTGAGGATTACACCCAGATTGTAATTTGTTTATTCTTTCGCTTGGCGGGACAAGAATTCCTTTTCTTGATGTCAAAATCACTGCATGTCAAACAGCTGTACATTTCAGATTCGGATTGAATGCTCACAGCTTTTGGAATTGACCGACCATCCACGCTAACACAGTATATAGGTGATTTATACTGTGACTGATTGCTTGCTTGCTTGCTTGTTTTTAGGCAAGCGTAACAAATCCATGACCAACTCAAAGATGATTTCCCCCGAATCTCTTTTTACCACGGTAGTGACAAAGTAAATCCTGGACATAATCTTTGTTTTGCTTGATAATTATAGGGAACAGTCTGAACTTTCCATATTTGGTCCTGCAATCATGAGTTATCAACAAATATGACAGGAAGAACCAGTTGTTATGCTCACATACACGACCTGTTTTAGAACACAAGAGTTAAGGAACATGTTTTGGCAGAAACCACTGTACTTGCGTTGAAGTTCACATGTTATCCCTGCTAGATAGAACATCTTGGCAGGGGAAATTGGTTGTCAATATTCACATATTATTAACTCTGCGTAAAGGAGGTCAAGCGAAAATTAGCAAGCTGCAAAGTGAGGCGACTGCAGGCGGAAATCTAAACAAATTTTAAATATTAGTGTTAGCGCACCGTCAAAAAAGCATGGACAAACGAATCACAAGACAAAACACGACGCGTTTTGACCCTTAGATCTTCTTCAGGCAAGAAACAAAACAATCAGGACAACGAAAATGAACGAGCAGTCACTTATCTTCATCCACTTCATGTTCAAACTGGACGGCCGCAGGCGGGCTCGTTCATTTTCGTTGTCCTGATTGTTTTGTTTCTTGCCTGAAGAAGACCTAAGAGGTCAAAACGCGTCGTGATTTGTCTTGTGATTCGTTTGTCTATGTTGTTTTGGCGGTGCGCTAACATTAATATTTAGAATTTGTAAATCAGCCAGTTTTGAACAGCAGAAGTCGTTGTTAATGTTCATGTATGAACTCTGCCTTTGAGGATTACAGCCAGATTCTACCGATGGCAGGGAGAATCGGTTGTGAATGCTCACATATAAGCACTGCCTCCAGGAACTACAGGTAAACACAAGTCATGTTCTACGGCCAGCATCAGGTGTTAATGTCAAGCTACTAGCCCTGGCTCATGACGCTTAAGTAAAATATTACTTTGGAGCATGAACCGTTGACAGCTTTGGGATTAGATTTAGGAAGCATTTTGCCTATTACATGTTTGTACGTTATGACAGGTAAGTGTCCGGCAAAATGGCATGGTTTAGGTTTTATTGCTAAGACTTGTTTGAAAACGATTCAGAAGTAAACTAAAACAACAACAACAACAACAACACCCTGTAGAATTGTGATGCTCCGTTTTTAATGGTGTCTGATTTCAAATTGAACAGACGAGTTCAAAAATTGATATCTAACACTTTTGAGCGCGAAATTTTGATAATACAGGATACTCAGAAGTGAACCGCTGTAGAATTGCAGTGCTTCGTTGTCAACCTATGCTAGAGGCCACTTCAACAAGGTCTGTCTGTCTATTCACTTTCTTGTCTGCTGTTGATTGTTTTCAGTGCATACACATGGAACAGGTGTGTGATTACATAGTCCATTGCAAGACCCAGTTTGATGAAAAGCAATGTGAAACAAAGGCCAAACTGAAGAAGAAAGTCATTTTTAATGTGACGAACCCACCTGCGGTCGTCCAGTTTGACAGACCCGGAACGTTTTCTTTAGTGAAGCTTCCGCCAAATGAATCGACCTGTCCAGAAACCCATTTCCAGTGTCCTGGTGATGGCCACTGTCTACCAATCTATACTAAATGTAACGGCGTGATCGACTGTCCTGGTCATGAGGATGAAACTGAATGTGAGTTGTACACATGCGATGGACTTTACAGGTGTCGCGGAAAGAAAAGGATATGTATGCACGTGCAGCATCTTTGTGATGGTTTGCCTCAATGTCCAGAGCAGGACGATGAACGGTTGTGTGAACTGACGGGATCTTGTCCTGATCGGTGTGTCTGTTATGGACCAAAGTTTTCCGATATTCTTATTTTCCAAGCTGACTCTTTCCCAAAGCTTCGCTATGTGGAGGGCAGGGGGAGTGGTCTGACCTTAGATGTCATCAGAAATGAAACCATGCTAATTTACCTTGGTGCCGGCGCCTGTGGTTGGGCAAATTTTAGTTATATTCATCTTCCTAATCTCCATGTATTAGACATGAGTGATAATTCGCTGCAGTATATCGATATTTCTCAGATTTCATATTTACGTAACCTTAAGGAGTTGGATCTTTCAGGCAACCCACTATCCTATAGATTTGTTGGTTTAAATAAAGGTCAGCGTTTCGAATCCCTGTTGTTACTGAACTTTTCCCGAGTTTCCAATCACTTCTCTCAACTGCATGCTTTGTCCAGTTGGGTGCCTCAGCTAGAAATTATTGACTTTTCCCACAGTGAACTGAAATCTCTTCAAGGAATGGAATTGTTTACCAGCCTGAAAATATTAAGCCTGCAAGGTTGCCTTGTGTCTGATTACAGGCGTGATTTCATGAAAGAAATGGAACATCTGCAGCAGGTGTTTTCAGAAGATTTTAAACTTTGCTGTCCTGCCATGCTGCCGGACGACTTTTTGGGAATATGTGTGGCACCAACTGACGAAATCTCTTCTTGTACTAATCTGTTGAAGTCGGGATCTTATCGAGCTGCCCTCGCTATTTTTGCTGTGGCTGCTTTGCTGGGGAACTTCTTTAGTTTTGTGTACCGCCTCTGGTTCTCGCAATCAAAACGCAAGGTTGGTTATGCAGTGTTTGTACTTCAACTGTCTGTGTCTGACTTTTGCATGGGGGTCTACTTGATGATCATTGGACTGGCAGACCATCTGTTTGCAGGCAACTACATGTGGAAAGAATCTTCCTGGAAAAAAAGCACAGCGTGTAGTGTTTCAGGATTTATCTCCCTTTTGTCTTGTGAGGTTTCCTCAATTCTCATCTGCCTGATCAGTCTGGATCGGTTTCTTGTCATCCGTTTTCCTTTCAGCCAACTTCATTTCAGAACTATGTCGGCCCATGTGGCCTGCATCGTCAGCTGGGGACTAGGGATGATCCTGGCCTCAGTACCTTTACTCCCTGTGACGTCCCACTGGGCCTTCTACAGCCAAACAGGAATCTGCATTCCTCTGCCAGTCACCAGAGCTGACTTTCCTGGTCGCCATTACTCTTTCAGCGTCATGATTGTATTCAATCTGGTCGTGTTCCTCTTGATTGCCGCGGGCCAGGCTCTGATTTTCTGGACAATCAGAACCAACACTATGCCAGATGGTGGATCAAAGACCAAAAACAACATAATTGCGAACGATACAACCAGATCCAAGGAATCTGCCATTGCTCGTCGTCTTCTGGTTATTGCCATGTCAGACTTTGTGTGCTGGTTCCCCATTGGTGTCTGCGGACTCTTAGCAAACCTGGATGTCCCGGTTCCTGGAGAGGTTAACGTAGCAATGGCTGTTCTTGTACTACCATTCAACTCAGCTCTCAACCCCTTTCTCTACACATACACGATCTGGCGAGAGAAGCTTCACAAAGAGAAAGAAGCTAAACTTCAGAAGTTTATCACAGCACAGATAAAGAGTCCCTCGGCCACTTTGAGTCACTGATTTAACAAAACCGTGTGCTGTCTGAAGGGAAATGATGGTTTAATTTGTAGTTAGAGCCAGAAAGCACGGAATCATCTTTGTATTGCTTAGCACGCCCTCCCTCTCCATCTTGTCTCTGTTTCTGTCTTTGTCTGCCTCTGTCTATCTGTCTCTGTCTATCTGTCTTTCTGTCTGTCAATCTCTGCGCACATGCGTGCACGCGTCCGTCCATGCGTGCGTGCGTGCGTGCGTGCGTGCGTGCGTGCGTGTGTGTGTGTGTGTGTGTGTGTGTGTGTGTGTGTGTGTGTGTGTGTGTGTGTGTGTGTGTGTGTGTAGTGCGTGTTTAGTCGTTTAGTGTGTGTGTGTGTGTGTGTGTGTGTGTGTGTGTGTGTGTGTGTGTTGTGTGTGTGTGAGAGAGAGAGAGAGAGAGAGAGAGAGAGAGAGGAGAGAGAGCAATGTATAAGTTGATAGTTACTTCTTTTCCTTTATTTTATTATGATGATCAGTACTGATAGCTGTAGTAATAGTATCACTGCATTAGTATCCAACAGCAGTAATGATAAATAGGAGTGTCTACAGCATGAAGCTAACAGTGCCATCAACAAATGCGGCTCCAAACCCTGTCGCAGAAACGCACACTAAACTCTCAAATCCCCGTTTCTGTTGTTGCAATAGGCTTTGGCAGTTGTGCTTCCAGTTTTCTAGTTATGTGGATTTGTGCGAGCGAGCATAGCTAAGTGATAGAAGGGAGGGAAATGATGCCGAACCACGTGGCCCTGGTCATGTGGTCAAATTATTTGAGAAGAGCGGGAACAAGAAAACTCAATGAACATAGCTACTCGAACTTACCGTGTGAACTTCAAGGTAGAATATATCGTCGACAGTGGGGCGGGGAAATGGGAGGGGGTGGTGTTCAGATCAGTTGGAGAAAGCTCTAGTGGTGAAAATGATGTCCAGCGGGTGTGGAAAGGGAAGGCGAGGAGGGATGGAATCGGAGGGGGTTAGAGGACGTTAGGGTGAGGGTGGTGATGCGTGGGTATGGGCGAGACATCAGCACTCGCCAAAAGAATCTCGAAAAGGGATGGAGAAGGAGGAGTTGTGTGTGTGTGTGTGTGTGTGTGTGTGTGTGTGTGTGTGTGTGTGTGTGTGTGTGTGTGTGCATGTGTGTATGGAGGGGGGGGGGGACAATAAAGAAGATCACTGTGTTAGTCTAACATCCTTTGCAGTGTTTGCTAATGACGTGTCTTTGTGAAGATTTGTTTCTTCCCCTCCCTCCTACCAATAAACACACAGGTCCTCAAATCGCAATCATTTTTTACTTCTTTTACAGAATTGAGCCCACGAAGATGAAAGAAGTTAGAGGAGCAAAGGTAACTCGGGGATATGGAACCCTAAGAATTCCGCCCGTTCCCTGCCCCATTTCACTCCAACCACCCTTCCCCCACCCCCAATCCTGACCTGCCTTTGTATTCTCCACATCGTTATGTTTAACTTTTGGTTTACTTTTACACACACACACACACACACACACACACACACACACACACACACACACACACACACACACACATACACACACACACACACATATATATATATATATATATATATATATATATATATATATATATGTGTGTGTGTGTATGTGTGTGTGTGTGTGTGTGTGTGTGTGTGTGTGTGTGTGTGTGTGTGTGTGGTGTTGGGGGAGGGGGGGGGGCTCCTAGGCTGACAGCAACACCGTATCCTTACATCAGTCCCAAGTATAGCATTTTGCGTTTATGTTCGTCACTTATATCAATTAATCACAAATATATGTATTGTAATTGATGTGCTAATTATGGACTCCACCGCAAAGGAAGGATTTGTAAAAAGAAAACACGATCTCTGTAATGAAACACAGTAACGCACCACTACTCCACTCCACTCTCCCATCCCCGCGAGAAGCGGGTCAGTGCCTCTGTGTGCTCTGATCACTATGACAGAGAAAGTGAAGCATGCCGGCTAAGAACTGTAAGCAGCTTCTTCCCGTGTATAGGAAATTTGGTTAAGGCCCGCGACAGCTGGAACTGGTGCTGTGATGGACAACACGTGCCATGCGCACGGCTGAGGGAAAGAATGGGTAGACTACATCCGCAAGGGAGTGTGCATAGCTGTTAGCTTATGGTCCGCTGTAAGTGTAAGGGGCCCACACACTGCTGTTGCTACTACTACTACTGCTACAACGACTGCTGCTGCTGCTACAAAGAATTCTGTAAAATAGATGTGCTGTCTTTGCTTTCAGATCTTTACTGGAAAGGCTCCTCTGTATTTCATCTTAGCTGCTTCAAACCTACTCTCCATCCGGAATTCTTCGCTCTTCTACAGACAATAGACCAGTTGGCAAACCCCCTACGTTCAAAAGAAAACAACACGGTGTGTGCGTTCTCTGTGTCTTAGCCAGCCACTTCTGGAATCCACTGCCTTTTTTCTGTTCGCCATGGCTCTTCTCTCCACACCATCATATTGAACATGAAAACCAACCCTTTCAGGCAAGTTTTTAAATAGCTCCCAATGGATTTTCTATTTCTGCCTTTTGTGCATGTTACGGTTTGTGAACATGAGTTTGGAAGTGGGGGCGTGCATGTGTGCATGTGTGTGCGTGCGTGCGTGCGTGTGTGTGTGTGTGTGTGTGTGTGTGTGTGTGTGTGTGTGTGTGTGTGTGTGTGCGTGCGTGTATGTGTGTACGTGTGTGTGTGTGTGTGTGTGTGTGTGTGTGTGTGTGTGTGTGTGTGTGTGTGTGTGTGTGAATAAAAGCGTTTTATTACTTTCATGCGTGCAGAAAACCTGAAAGACCTAAGTGTCCACTCTAAACTAAACAAGATTGACACGCCTTATTCACAGTTTTTTCCCTGCTCAAAACCCAACTGCAGAATCTGTCCTCTCACAAAGACAGACACCATCCTATAAGGTTGCAAAGGCTTGTTCAAAATTAAAAGCACATGTTCTTGTCAGAGCTGCAACACTGTGTATGCTATCTACAGCGAACTATGCGGTAAGGTCAGTGTAGGTGAGACATCTGGCACACTCGAGACGTGCATCGCTGAACACCTGGCCGACAAC
>CM065720.1:60104072-60111572 GCA_033310375.1 Conus canariensis | reverse complement strand
CTCAGTGACATCTCATATTACTGAAAAAAACAAATTGGTAAAAATAAATAGTCAGATATCTTTTACACCAGGGAGACTATTCTGCCATGGCCTGGCGTCTTTCTCTCTCCACCACTGTCTCTCCTCCCCACAACTCTCGGCGATGTGAATCGTTGAAAGATCTGTCCCTCTCTTTCTTATGTCCCTCGAGGGTTGGTGACATGTCCACTAATTACCAACTGCCAGCACTGTCATGAAGACGACAATGGTCAGGAACAAGAGAAGAGAAAAGGCACGGAACAGAAACCGTTCCATGATGTAAGCCACCGTTTTCCACGTCAGCATCTCTTGCTCAACACCGGAAACGGAAACGATGTCCTCGCCACATGAGCTGTTGTCTCCTTTCTCCGCAAAGAGTGCCTTAGGGGTTTCGTCTGCCGGTGCCACCTGCAGATAATTAGAGTCGTACTGACAGTGTTTGTAATGGCATTAGTAGAGGTATCATGAGCAGCGACATCAAAAATAAAGAAGTAGTAGTAGTAGCAGTAGTAGTAGCAGTAGCAGCAGCAGCAGTACTACTGGTAGTAGTAGCAGCAAGAGTAATAGTAGCAGGTGTAGTAGTAGCAGTGGCGGCGGCGGCAGCAGAGCAGCAGATGTAGTAGTAATAGTTGTAGTAGTAGCAGCAGTAGTCGTAGTGGTAGTCGTAATAATAGAAGCATTGGCAGTAGTACCAGCAGCAACAATAGCAGCGGAAGCAGTATGTTATAAATTATCTCGCTTTCACAACACGGACAGGTACAGTTGTGCAGGTATAGTAATTAAGGTCTGCAGTATAGGTCATTTTCAGAGGTATGTTAGCAGTTATTGCCCTTTCTTTTCTTACATTTTTGTAATTATATTTTTTTTGCTGTTGTTGTAATTGTTGTTATTGCTGATATTGATTATCTTTAAACCATTGATACATAAACAAGTCCAGGTACTGTTCCTTATTTTTTTCAATCTTGTTGAAACCCAGAATCGATTTTGATCGTGGTAGAGGGAAAGGTATATAGGTTGGTTCACAAATCTTCTTACACAGTTCTGGGGTGTCAAGACTAGAAATTCTTCCATTTGATTTTGATCTATCGTATGTCGGTATCATCTGCCTCGCGTGCAGATAAGCCATGGAAATTTATCCTTTCAGACCGCTGGTGTCTGCCTTCTGTATCTGCATTCAGAGAGAGAGAGAGAGAGAGAGAGAGAGAGAGAGAGAGAGAGAGAGGAGAGAGAGAGAGACAGCGTGCTTGAGGGCATGTGTGTGTGTGTGTGTGTGTGTGTGTGTGTGTGCGCGCGTGCGTGCATGCGTGCGTGCATGAGCGCGCGGTGTGTGTGTGTGTGTGTGTGTGTGTGTGTGTGTGTGCACGTGCGCGCGTGTGTATGCGTGTTTTATCCTTTGCTCTTTGCCCCATAACGTTTGACCTATTGACCCCATTCTTCTCCACTATCTCCTGGTTTCAGAGATGCCCGAAAGAAACCACTCACTGACCCTCTGTGTGTCATTCAACAGATCATTGCTAACCTTGCAAAACAATGCAGCAATCTAGGAAGCCACAAGATTTCATGTCCGGCGGGCAAAACGCCTGGATAGGGAGGACGGATGGGGTTTCCTCCCAACTTGACCCCTTGCCCACTGTGTGATGAGAGGTGATCTTGACGCCGGCCTGTGAGCTGACACTGTAAACCGACGTTCCGTGCGCAGAATTCGCATTAATCAAGGACTGGCAACATAATTTCCGGGAAGGACAAAACACGCCACTTTACGCAAGTTATCGTTCTTAGGATACCCCGGGCGGAATCCCGAACATAAGACATCCGATTCGAACAATGCAGTAGCGATCACTGAGCTCGACAACAAAATTCAATTATGATTTAAAGACTTTCCGTGATATAATGGCTTCTTGCGCTTCGTGAGGAGTGTGAGAAAGCCGGGAGCGAAGATTGATAGGCAGGAAGACAAGCTTCGCAATGAAACGGAAGAGGATAAACTGAGCGAAGCTCGTTAACCCTCAATAGGTCTGTACCGTGAACTTATTAAAAACCACTATCGCCAGCATTGTTGAACAGGGTCCGCGGATAATTTCTTTGTTTTCATATCAAAATCTCTTGAAGAAAAACCTCGAGTTAAGGAGTATATTTCATACTTTATTCATTACATCCATGTTAGTTGGATAAACTCTTCAGAATTCGCGTGTTCGTATAGAGGGCAATGTTGTATGCTCACCTCGTTCCGGTCTGTATTAAGGACATTTTGAAATATCTTTAGCACTGTTTTAACTATGTAGTTACTATCGGATTATTGTACTTTCGAGTGGTATCGTTGTATAGCTGTATCTCTGTACCTCTAAACACTACAATGTACTGTATCCCCATACACCACACACCAATATGCTATGCCTCATTATACTACATCGCAACAGATATACATTGCCCACTACATCGTTTTATACGTGAGGTATAGATCATGTATCACTCACAGTCGCTTTCCTGGGTCCTTTGCACAAGACAGCTCGCAAGAAGACCACGATTCTACGCAGGAACCGTCCAGGCGGATCGGCGTCATCCCGGAAGTGCAGATTGAGGATCCAGACAGAGAGGAGGACACTGATGGCCGTCTGGCCCAGCAACAAAGTCAGAAACACCGCCAGCATGGACACCTGCAAGTCAAGGATACATAAACACATGAACGTCTCACACCAGCCGCTCCAGCCAGATCAGGTACACCACCAGTATGGATACCTGTCAGGCAGGACTTTCCTCTCAACCAGCGTACAGTGATCAGCATCACAGGGATCTGTTTAGCGGACTGAAGGTAAGGTGAATCTAGTTATTCAGCGCAGGCTTTCCCTTTCGTAAAGTCGTTGAGTGTGCTAAGGTCCCTGATGCAGTCTGCTAAGGGTTGGCTTTGGACGACGTAGACAACAGATCCGAGTTTTATCCATTTAATAGATGTGCTAATTTACAACGCTGAAATGTGCTGTGCTGTCACATAGTGTCAAACCTGTATGGAGCTCCTTTACCTTTATCCGAACTGATCGTCTTTCAAACCATCTTGAATACCATGACCGTCATGTCCTGGTCTCACGGTGACGTCAGTTTTTATCTCCCATCCATGCCCTCATTCACGTCCACATCCATGTCTGTGGGCCATGGCAAAGTCTTTCGTATACGCTGCTTCATGAGGGCTGTCTCTGGGTGGATATGGTGGTGCCCTTTGGAGAGGGACACTCAATGATAACACACGCATGCACGCACGCACACACACACACACACACACACACACACACACACACACACCACACACACACACGCACGAACGCACGCACGCAGGCAGGCACGCACGCACACACACACACACACACACACACACACACACACACACACACACACACACACACACACACACACACAAGAACAATATTTATTCCTTTTGCCCTTTTTGGTGTATGGAGGAGGGTGCGTTTAAAGCAATAACATGAAAAGGAAAACAAACAACACACACACACACACACACACACACACACACACACACACACACACACACGTACACACACACGTACACACACACGCACACGTACACACATGCACACACACACACACACACACACACACGCGCGCGCGCGCGCGCGCGCGCGCGCGCGCATACACACACACACACACACACACACACAACACGCACGCACACACACAACACGCACGCACGCACGCACACACACACACACACACACACACACACACACACACACACACCACACCACACACACACGCGCACGCACACCACACACACACACACACACACACACACACACACACACACACACACACATTGACAGACTGACCTGCACGGAGGTCTTGGGCATCTGTTCGGACACGATGCTGAGGTAGACGGCGAAGGCGAGGAGGACGGTGATGGAGGTGCCCATCTTCTCCCCGGAGTCTGCGGGCAGAGCGAAGACCAGAGTGGAGGTCAGCAACAGGAAGAGGACAGGGATGATGATGGTGACCACGTAGTACGTCCTCAGACGTCTCATCTTCACAGTGAACGCGATCAGGGTCCGATCACTGTAGGAGGAATGAAGAGTAAAAGAATGTGTTAAGCCTTTGGTTCGACAGGTTCTTTTCATTTTTATTCATCATAAGAAAAAATGCATTTCATGGTTGCTGTTTCTTCCGCATGTTTCATCACGTGACACTTCAAAGAAATGTCTACTGGATGTACTTAGTTTAATAAATTTATGCAAAGTACTCTGAATAGCCCTTGCAAGATAAACATGGGGACTGTCTACAATTTTCAAGCAAATGCATTTGTGTGTATGCGGTTTTCTTTAAAGTTCATGTTGATGACCGTTTGCTCAATGTCATAAGCCTCCATGCCTCAAGAGGGAGGAAAGGAAATGAACAAAAAATGTTTGAATTTGAAGCAAAAGCACACTTACGTTACAGACACAGTAAACTGCATTGGAAACTGTTGTGGAAGAGATGAACTAAAGGAAGAAAGCCAATAAGCCGATAAAGAAAGGAGAAAAGGAACAAAAATATAGAAAAAAAGAAAAAATGAAAGAAGGAAAGCAAGAAAGAAAGAAAGAAAGAAAGAATAAAAAGGAAAGTACAGACAGACCGACAGACAAAGAAAGGGAAGAATGAAGAACAATGAAAACTGTTGTGAAAGTGATGAAATAAAGGCAGACAACCAATAAGCCGGTAAAGAAAAGACGAAAAGGAACGAAAATATCAGAAAAGAAGCAAGAAAACATGAAAGAAAGAAGCAAGAAAGAAAGAAAGAAAAGAAAAGAAAAGAAATGAAAAAAGGACAGACAGACAGACAGAAAGGAAGGAAGGAAGAAAGAAAGGACTCCTCGGGCAAAACACAACATAGCACGTGAAGCGAAAAGAGTGAAGAATAAAAAGAAAAACAGACCTGGTGTCGTCCACGTTTCCCACGGTAAAATTCAGGAGGTCCCAGGATCCGGAGGGACTGTACCACTCCATCCTGACAGAATCCTGTGGGGAATAGTTGACGTCAATTTCCTCACGTGTAGACACCATGGTGCTGATGATGACATTGCACTCTTGCGTGTCAAAAGGGTAATATGTGATGTCAATGTCGCAGGATGTCCGAAAGACACCTCCGACCAGCCATCGCACGATTCCAGAACTGGATATGCTGTGGAAAACAAACGAACTGGATGTGCTGTGGAAAACAAACCAGGTCCATTGTGTTAAGAACCTAATTTATTCTTCGATCAACGTTTGTCATATCATTCGTAAAATTACAACAAATACAAAAAGGAATTGTAAAACAAGCCACTACCACCACAACAGCAGCAGGAGCAGCGGCAGCAACAGCAGCAGCAGCAACAAATAACAACAACCACAACAACAACTAACGTCTAAAACAAATGTTATTATCCATCTATCCTACGACAGACAGTTAATGAAATTATTAATCGCTGTATGTAAATTCTTCAGGACAAGGATAGAGGTACAGATAGTTTGCTGTTGTTGATGATGATGATGATGATGATAATGATGATGATAATGATGATGATATGTGTGTGTGTGTGAGTGTGTGTGGTGTGTGTGTGTGTGTGTGTGTGTGTGTGTGTGTGTGTGTGTGTGTGTGTGTGTGTTTTCAATAGAATCGAGTGGACATTTTGGAAAGGGCTTTGGTCAGCAATTAAATAAGATGTTGCACGCAGGAAACCCACTAATGTGTTACCGGGTACGCTTTAGTGACATGAACATTAGTATTGAATGCTAAGCCGCGAAATAAACCTAATAAAGACTAAAGTAAAGAGCCTAAGCCTATTGATGTTTATTGAGCCACCTATGAGTCAGTAACATCACTCTCATCCTTTGTCATATTTAACTGCCTCATTGAAAGAGATACAAACGTATAAGCAATACCGTTCTCCACAAACGCACACGCTCGCGCGCGCGCGCACGCGCACACACACACACACACACACACACGCGCGCGCGCGCGCGCGCACGCATGCACACCTGCACACACACAAACACACGCGCACCCATTCACTCATAGAAACACACGCGCACACACACACACACACACATGTGCGCGCACACACTCGCAAACACATACATACACCTATAATAACAGGTCAGACAATGTTAGGTCAGTTACAAAGGTCTGGCCAGGATGTTGGGTCAATGCGCAGGTCAGACATCTGCTAAGTCGTATTAATGAGACCGTCGTCTTAAATTCTTTCATCTTAGTCATTAATTCAGTTATCCAGTAGCTGTGAGTCCTGTGCACTGTGGTCTCGTAGCTAGGCAGCGGGTGGTGCAGCATATATGGAGTAGACTTCACGAAGTTACACCTCCATGGGAAAACTGAAACTGACAGAGAGGATGTATAATAGACGTCAATGTAATTTTTAAACTCCTGTAACTATTTTAAGAATTTCAGGTTATTTTGCAGTTAATCTACAGTATCAGCTTTCACTATTTTCATTTCCCCCATGCCCGGTTAACACAGAGCAGAGACAAACAAACATTGCTCACCTCTTGATCTCTTGGGACTTGAATGTGAATCAGCCCAACTGAAAGTGGCAATCTGTCTGTCCCTTCTCGTAAGTGTGTTTGTGATTGGGGTTGTAGTTTGGGTTTGCTAGTCCTTAAAAAAGCCCTTCCCCCTCTACCACACCCCCCTTTCTCATTTGTAGCTATGTTAGTTAACATCAGCTCGCACACTCGTCTGGAGGCTGTCCGATTCTTTCATGTCTTTCCAAGGGTCGCCAAGCTGTCCCCAAACAGATTTGTATGTACTACTGACTCCCAAGATTTCATCACACATTCGTGCAATCGATGTATTTACTCAAGGTTTCAATTCACATCGCCTGCAGAGGGAGATTTCCATTGATGCGTTCCGAAAGTGAAACGGCTGACTCTCTCTTGTTGGCCTCCCGGTGGAAGAATTTCATTCACAACCTCAGCGACAGTTACTGCGGCCTTGACAGAGCTCGCTGAGTGCGAACAGCCTGCTAATCAGTGCGTTGGCAACGTGCTGGAAGTTGGTGCCAGATTTCAGGATGGTGTAAAGGAACATGGAGGGCCATATGTTTGTCCTGTTTTGTTTCGTTTCGGGTTTGGTTTGTTTGTTTGTTTGTTTGTTTGTTTGTTTGCTTGTTTGTTTGTCCATTTGTTTGTTTTTGCATCCACGTTCCTCTGCCTTTGTTCCTCTGCCTTTGTTCCTCTGCCTTTGTTCCTCTGCTTTGTTCCTCTGCCTTTGTTCCTCTGCCTTTGTTCCTCTGCCTTTGTTCCTCTGCCTTTGTCTCAAGTTTGCTTTTAAAAGATCTACCGTCGGTAACTTTGGCGTATTTGTCCGGGCATCTTGTCTTTTGTGCTCGTTTTCATAGCAGTCATGCTCACAATCTTTCAGCTAATATCCTTCCCCGCTTCTGGTTGGACTTTGGGAAAGACATTGCCTTTTTCCCTTCATCATCAAGCTTTCTTTCCTCAAGG
>CM065720.1:60091572-60099072 GCA_033310375.1 Conus canariensis | reverse complement strand
CGACAATGTCAGAGACTCACTCTCCAGCTCCTCACTATACATAGATCCTGCCATAGTTGAAGTCCGTGATGAAGCAGAACTCTTGAGAGAAGAAATTCTTGGCATACTAACATGTTGGCCATGGAAACTGTGTCAGGGAGTTGGTTTCAGGGCTACTGACAGCCGATTTACATGAACACAGTGAGAGTCTCTACACACAGTTGCCAGGTATGCCGCTTACGCTGAGTTTGACTGCATACATTGGCATACTAAAGAGGAAGAATTGTTTCTCATTAATTCTGGCACAATGATGACAATCTTGTACTCTTTCGCTCACCACGAATCTCTCCATGATTTTTTAACGAAGATGGAAGACACAGCGAATGTTAGGAATCTTCAAGTCCTAAAACCTCACGAAAACAATCTGAAACATGGCCATTATCTTAAAAGCATCAGTCTACATCTTCGTTGAATTGTCCATGAAGTGAAAATAGATTCATTCCGTTCACTCATTTCTACCCACTAAAATATGACCAGTGTTCACTCTAGCTTGACATCCCACAAGAGAGGTGGAATTGCACGTGCAACTGACAGTATGCCTATGACGGTGAATTTCTTCTCGTATTAAACGTGCAAAGGGGGGATTGGGGGGGGGGGAAGTTTGGCGCCTGAAGCAGGGGTAGAGATTGGCGACTGAAGCAGGGTTAGAGATTAGTTTTAAAAATACATTCATTGATTAGTTGGATACAACCTAATTTGTCTAGTAAGTTAACAAATCATTTGAATCAGGGATAGAGAAAATCCAAGTGGTCTTTCTTTCGAGTTCATTAACCACTCAGCTCATCATACAAAATCTCTCTCTCTCTCTCTCTCTCTCTCTCCTCTCTCTCTCTCTCTCTCTCTCTCTCTCACACACACACACACACACACACACACACACACACACACACACATACACACACACACTCTCTCTCTCTCTCTCCGTCTCCGTTCTTACCTCCCCCTTCTCTCTCTTTCTTTCTCACACACACAAATAGACACACACATCTAATTATCCATCTGTCGATCTATCTATCTATATACATACATGCGCGTGCATGCACACACACACACACAGACACACCGCGCGCGCACACACACACACACACACACACACACACACGCACACACACACACACACAAAACACAACGCACACACACACCACACACACACACACACACACACACACACACACACACACACACACACAGAGAAAGAGAGAAGAGAGAAGAGAGAGAGAGAGAGAGAGAGAGAGAGAGAGAGAGAGAATACCTGTATAGAGGACAGCCACATACTCATGTCGACACCAAGCGCCTCGCTGCTGTCCCTCACAGGCCGCAGTTCCTTGCGGTAGTTGCTGAACAGAGCGTTGGCCAACAACCTGTAGTCCTCAAAGGTGGCACCAGAAGTGGGGGAAGAGAGGACAGCCACCCCCACTATCACCATCACCATCCTCACTGAGGAGATCGTTCCTCGTCCAGTCATCCTCGCCGTCCTGAATGAAAGATTGACTGATTGGTAGACTGACTAAATGAACGAATAAATGAATATAACATCAGTTTTGCTGTCCCATCTAGTAAAAAAAAACAAAAAAACACCAAACACACATACAAATATATATTTAAACCAAAATGGTTCGGTTATACAAAATATCTTTTCAAGATATACCAACGGGCACAACACACACACACACACACACACCACACACACACACACACACACACACACACACACACACAAACAGACAGAGACAGAGAGAGAGAGAGAGAGAGAGAGAGAGAGAGAGAGAGAGAGAGAGAGAGCAAGCACAAAGGCTGTCCTACTGTTGAACTGTGGATGCCACTATTGTCACCCTGTACAAGGCTTGGCAACAACAGCGAGTGACTGCATTTCACTTCAGACATCCATCGATATCCTGAATGGTGCAAATGATGACTACCAATCAGTACAGAAAACAGGTTATGCTGCACAGATAAAGGATAAATAATGGTGGTACATTTTACACCTGGTCCCATCTCCTCTCTAACCTCTAGCCATGTATCTTGTCCGTGTCAAAGATGGAGTGTACTACAGGCAGTACTGACAATGAATGACTTGTTTTCATCACTCTTTTATTTGTGTACGTTTGTACATGCCTGCGACTATGTGAGTTGCCAAGCTGTCCAGTTCATCGTGATTGGACATTCAATTTGCGTTTTCCCTTCCGACATTGTGTGTTTCTTTTCGGTCTGCAATGTAGCGTGCCAGGCTGTTTCACTGGACACATCAATTTTTACATCACAGTCCAAACATATGGGAGAGGCTGGAATGCGTCAGAACAATGAAATATCTGACATAAAAAGAACGTAATAATATTACAGTAAAAATAATATACAAAAGAAATGAACGCAAAGAAAAAGCAGCACGGACGTACCTGACGGTCGGTTACTATAATGGCACACTGTTCTGTGATGTTCAGCCACTGACAGTCCTGGCCTCAACGTGGTTGACTGGTTAGCGTCACGGCTAATGAACCGCAGGCCATGACATCATCTGATCATGACCATGCCTGTGACATCTTCTGTTTCTTTAGGGGGCAAGGACTAAGAATATACCCCTCCAAAAACTGCCCTAGGGAGATTAATATATATCATTTTAAGGACAACAGTTAATACATATGTATCTGAAACTTATTCTGGTCATCTTAAGGTTTATACTGACAGTTCTGTGCTAGAAGATCATCATGCGGGCTCTGACTTTGTTCTTCCATCTTTCAAAGTTGTAAAGGCTTATCATCTTGACACAGACAATTCGATTTTTACAGCAGAACTAATAGCTATTCTTATGGCTCTGTCATATTTGATTAATCTGCCACTAAATCTGTTAAATGTTCTTTTTTGTGTAGATTCTAAATCAGTCTTGCAATCCCTTGCTTCATCATTTAATTACAAGAATAATGTTATCTTTGAAATAAGATATTTAATTTATTGCATTAAATTGAAAGAGTCCAATGTTGACTTTTGTTGGATACGATACCGTTGTGGAATTTATTACAATGAATATGTTCACCACCTCGCAAAATATGGGGCGAGAAACACTTTGAATGCTATTGAACTGCCTTGCAGTTTATCTTCAGTAGAAATGTGCGACATAAATAAAAATGAAACGATACGACGTTTTTTCTCTCTGGGACAAAGTATTTTTCATTATTGAATACTCTATGTGCAAGTAGATCAATTGTTACCATGTCGTAAATGCTTTAACGACAAAGTACTGTAAAGACATTAAGTGTGTATGCTCTAAAGAACTGACAATTGAGGATATACTGGTAAAATGTGCCGCAATGAAAACTTTCCTACCTCCTGGAAGTCGTAGAATGGATTTTGCCTGTTTGCCTGTTTCTAATGTTAAGTTATTTTGAGATCAGTTTAATCTTTTCAACCTTTCAATATTTAGATTAGCTAGTTATTTGTTATACTCTCCCCTCTCCTCTTTGAACTTGCCATTGACTGGAGTTTGAAACACGCAACCCAAGGAAGGGGAATCAAGTGGACAGAAGGAAACAGCTTCTCAGTCCTGGATTTTGCCGATGACATTGCCGCTCTTGCAAGCACCTTTCAAGCTTTGCAGGTGCTTGTAGACAATATCAGCAAGTTTGCAGGCATATTGACCTCATTATCAGTGCCAAAAAGACTAAAAACATACTTACCGGTAAACACCAAGGGTCAACAGACGTTATCATCAACCAAAAACAAGTGGAAGAAGTAGAGAACTTCTCATACCTAGGCAGCTCCATCAACAACGCCAGTGACCTCGACCACGAACTGAAGTGTCGTATTGGGAAGGCAACATCAGCATTTAATCAGCTGAATAAAATATGGAACAGCAAGAAATTCTCCGTTGGAATCAAACTGAAATTGTATAACTCCAGTGTGATTTCAACGCTATCAGATGGCTGTGAAACCTGGCAACTGAAGACCACCCAGGAGAAGAAACTCGACGCTTTTGATACTAAGTGCCTAAGTAAGATCTTGGGCATCAAATGGTCAGACTTGATACCTAATGAAGACGTCAGGGAGAGATCCAAACAGCTCCCCGTGTCAACCATCGTCTGCAGAGGGCACCTCCACTGGCTGGATCATGTCTTGAGATTACCCCCTCCAAGACCTGCAAACCAGGCCATTAAATGGACCCCAGCAGGCCAGAGAAAAAGAGGACGACCCAGGATGAGCTGGCGACAGACAGTGGAGAGAGACATCAGACTCGTTGACAGAGGATGGAGTGACACTAGCAAACTGGCTGAGGACCGTGCGCAGTGGAGGGCTTTGACTCCCTCATGTGTCGCGAGACATGGGAGCATCTAAGTCTAAGTAAGTTATTTGTTATGTAGTCTTGTTTCTCGATTCTTGTAACCTCCTCTCTCTCTCTCTCTCTCTCTCTCTCTCTCTCTCTCTCTCTCTCTCTCTCTCTCTCTCACTCTCTCTCTCTCTCTCTTTCCCCCCCATTTTTTTTTTTTTTTGATGATGTTAAAAAATCAACAAAGTTTTGCTGTGTTTGATGCTAGAGTCTAAAATCATCGATACGACGAAAAGACTTTAAATAAAATAACAAACTATTCATATCACAGGCACGAGTAGACAGACGGACGAACGGATGGACAGACGCACTCACACACATAAACACACACACACACACACACACACACACAACACACACACACACACACACACACACACACACACACACACCACCACACCTACATTTACACTCAAACACACACACACACACACACACACACACACACATCACGCACGCACGCACGCACGCACGCACGCACGCACGCACGCACGCACACACACACACACACACACACACACACACACACATACACACACACACATGTTCTACCTTTCCTTCATGAATACACTGCTCGCTAAGTCATATTTGTTGTAATACATGCCTAGAACTACCAGCTCACCAAGATCAGAAACGAAACTGCCATACCATGAACAAAGCAATCTCTCTCTCTATCTGTCTGTCTGTCTGTCTCTGTCTGTCTGTCTGTCTGTCTCTCTCTCTCTCTCTCTCTCCTCTCTCTCTCTCTCTCTCTCTCTCTCTCTCTCTCTCACCACAATAGTTCTATTATAAACGACGATTTTGGACCGTTTGTAAACATTGACTCGCTAAATGTGGCCGCTACTATTCAAAACGATCTTACTCACTGACCACAGCCGGACTCCCTCTAATCGCAGCAGATACAATATTTATTCAGTGAACACTGGCGAGTGGACGAGCGTGTGAAGCACAGTGGAAAAATCAGAGAGAAGGGACGGGAGTAGGGTGTGGGAAGAGAGGGATGAAGTGGGAGGGGGGACGTATGGGGACACTTTCTGATACAGGTTTTAGAGTTGATAAGATCTCATGCAACGGAAACTTCGAGTTTTGACAAGTTTTGAAGACCAATACTAATCTTTGTTTTCTCGAAAACACACACACACACACACACACACACACACACACACACACACACACACACACACACACACACACACACTTTGCAAGATACTTATGTCAATAAAAAGTTCACAATAATATCATGTGATATGCTTGTAATTGATGGCGGTGATCAAGATCAGGTACAACGGTGATGCTTATAGCAGTTGTGAGCACCAGGTAAACACTGATTAATTTCAATTATCGACATAACTATTGCAATCATTACGACCACAATTTCAATTATCGACATAACTATTGCAATCATTACGACCACATCTACCGTTGCTGGTAATTCAAACAGCCCAGTCTAAAACAGTATAGTGTACTCCCGAGATTCCGTGAATTGCTGTGGAAGTTGCGTGTCTTTTGGTGACATGGATGGTGAACAGCATAATGAGGTAATGAGGGTTTCAACGAATGTGCCTGAAAAAGCCAAACTGGTTTTGAACACGTCGATCCTAGTACTTTTTGAAATATGATTGTTACAGCTAGTTTTAAAAAGACATGGTGTTAGTTCCGCCAGACGATACGGATACAAAGACTACAAGACAAAACAATGCATTTCGACCTCTTGGGTCTTCTTCAGGCAAAAACAAACAACATCTAGAATGAAAACGAAGAATGAGCAACCACTTATCTTCTCATATTCAGCGCAAAATGGGTGTGGGATGAAAACGAGACCATTGAGAAGGGGATCATGGGAGTTGAAATAGTTATAACAATAATAATGACAATAATAATAATGATCGTAATGATAATAATAACAATAGCTGTAGTAGTGACGATGGTGAAAACATGTAAATAATAAGAGGAATACTGGTAATGTTTTGGTGATAGTATGACGGTAATAGTTGTAGTGTTAATAGTTGTAGTGTTAATAGTTGTGGTGTTAATAGTGGCTAAACACTCAAGGGGAGAAAGAAAAGGAGTTGGAGGAAAGTAAAGAGTAGGGTTTGTTTGTTTTGTAATTATCGTTTACTGGTATGATGTATTAGTGATGGTAGGGATTATGGTAGATTGATGATAGTGATTAGTGGCAAGGGAAAAACAACAACAACTACAGGCTGGTGATTATGATGATAGTAGTTATATGTGGGGATGTTGGTAATGATAATCAGTCATTCCCTTGACCGCTGGGGTCGTTGGGGGACGTGATGAGGCAGCTATAGTAATGATAATAATGATTGGAAAAGAATGGCCAAACCATCAATGTTCCCGGAGAGACCGGACAAGTTCTTGGTGTGTCCACAAAGTGTAACAGGTCGCCCGAATCCCTATTTGTCAGAATGTGCAACGGAAGATCTGTGCTTATCTCTGAGATTGAACTTCTCAGTAAGCCGTGTTTGCTTGCTTCTGTCATTCAGTCGGCTTTG
This sequence comes from Conus canariensis, assembly GCA_033310375.1. NCBI lineage: Eukaryota > Metazoa > Mollusca > Gastropoda > Neogastropoda > Conidae > Conus > Conus canariensis. The sequence goes on along the minus strand of CM065720.1, from coordinate 60,092,205 downwards.
TTCGCTTTTGTTTTTGTTGTGTCTGCGTGTGAGGGGAGCTCTTTGTGGTGTTGGTTTTGAGGTTTTGTTTTCATGGGCAATATTGGTAGACATCAGGCCGTGGCTGGGATCACCTGAAGTGGCAGCAGCACAGCCGTGGTGGGCTGTGGAATGCTATCGTCAGGCTTACATCGGGGGTGCTGGTTGTCCCGTTATCCTGAACTGAGGTTCGGCAAGTGTTTGCCTTCTTTAAAGGACTCAGCTGAGTGGGGGGACAAAAGGGAATGGTGAGAGGAGGTGGGCTGGTTTGTTCACAGGGAATGAACAGCGGGTCTGTTCACTGCCCCAACAAATGTTCTAGCTGGGTTACTTTCCACTGTGTCACATGTACTTTGTAGATATTGACACTGGTATGTCAGACGGGCCACCTTCTGCTTCAGATGATCGTTTTCTGACTGCAGACTGTCGTACCACATATGCAATGCACCGATATCAATACAAACGGCAGCGTAATGTTGTCGTATCTGCTGAAGTTGTGTTAGAACTTCATCATTTGTGACGTGCTGTGATGGCATTACGTTTAAGCTGCTAGAGGAGGCAGCGCTGGGAACGGGGGAACGCGCGGAAATGGAAAGCCTAACATCGTACTGGTAA
>CM065720.1:60071572-60084072 GCA_033310375.1 Conus canariensis | reverse complement strand
CGCGTCCCCCTGTTTAACTCCTGCTGTGCATCTAAAGTAATTAGAACGTTTACAGCCACATCTTAGTCTACATTTTACATATTCATACATAACTTTGATACACTTGAATAACTTACCATTAATGCCCTTTTTTAACAGAATAGGCCATAGCAGATTCCTATTAATCGAAAGAAATGCTTTTTTAAAAATCTATGAACGCTACATGACGTTTTCGGTCTCATGAAAACAACTGTTTTTGTACGAGAGCTAACTACCGTAAATATGTTATCAAGTGGCGAAGAGCCTTTTTTGAAACCTACTTGATACTCACCTGTACTATTGTTCTCATTTATCCATTCTTGTGTGTGTGTGTGTGTTCGTTCTTCAATTTAACGTCTATTCACATAAAGTGATTTTAGACAGAGTTAGGGAAATAGCGTGTGTATGCATGCGTACGTGTGTGTGTGTGTGTGTGTGTGTGTGTGTGTGTGTGTGTGTGTGTGTGTGTGTCTGTGTGTGCGTGCGTGTGTGTGCGCGTGTGTGTGTGCGTGTGTGTGTGTGTGTGTGTGTTTGATGCACCGATAAGAGATTTGTTACGAGCAGTTAGCTATATATAGTGATTCATACTAACATTCTTTACAACTAGGCTAAACATTAGCACAAAGCAAGTATTAAAACACAAAAGGAGTACAGGATATCTGGTATAACCAAAATGTTAAGCGCTCATGTCTATAGGAACACTTGTTACAAAAAAGAGCCCATTGGACTAATCATCAAGGAATTAACAAAAGAAACAAGACCTTGTAAGTTCTGGAAAATACACGTGCCATCAGGTCGCAGGCAGTCAGGATTTTCATTTTTGAAATATGCGCAGTGGAAAAGAAGATGCTGAGTTGTAAAACTTTCAACTGCTCCGCAGATGCAATTTAAATTTTTGCGGAATTTTGTACGGAAAGCGTTTAGCTTAAGCCTGTAAAACAGGGATTCAAGTTTTCGGTTATTTTTTTCAAGTACGTTTATGTTGGCCAATTGATAGGTAATCTTTCCACTTTTAGCCGCGTTGCTAGAAGAAAAAGTAGCTGACTGGGATTTGTCACAGCAGAGCAGTTTGGAGTGAGATAGATGTATTTTAATAAGAACCAAGTTTTTGTAGGCTTCATAAACCTTTTCAATACACGTCTTTTTTAAGAGACCATATCCTTCGTATAAACAGAGAGGAATGTTGATTTCTATGGATTCATCGGACTTTCGTGCTCCTTTTCTGGCAGCCCGGTCAGCCCACTCATTACCAGAAATCCCACAGTGAGACGGGATCCAGCAAAAATCAACTGTTGTACCTCTTGATATAAGAATACTGACAAGATGTTTTATTTCTAAAATCACCTCTCCTCGATTTTTTACAGCAATAGATTCAAGGCCTTGTAGGACAGATTTCGAATCCACACAGAAAAGTGCTTTGTAGATAGTAAGTGGAGTATCAACAAGAAAGTTAAGCGCCATTAGAATTGCCACCAGCTCAGCCGTGAAGATAGAATACCCCTTCCCGAGATGAAAAGATTTTTCAACTTTAAGGGTAGGAATAACAAAACCACTTCCAGCTTTTTCATTTAGCAGTGATCCATCGGTGAAAACTTTAAGGTGGTGTGAATAATTACTATCGATATGAGATTTGGCAAGAGAGGACAATATATTATTGTTAACATTTTTTTGTAGATCAGTATACTTATAATCAAAACGTGCAGTGTGCAATTCCCAATTTGGAATCGGGGATACAGGAAAACGATCAGCAATATTCTTGGGATCAATCTCAGCGTCTTTCAGTAATTTTGAGGAATATGTCATTATAGTTGTATTAGATTTAATAGATCTAGCTCGCTTCGGGAAATGGAAATCTGATCGTAAAGCTAATTCATCTTTGCTTGAGTTCTGAACAGCTGAGCTACGTAAGATGAATTTAGCACAGGCCAAGTTTCTATAGTCGTCAAGGGGCAGAACTCCGGCTTCGTAATACGTTCCTGATGCACTGGCATGAAATGGAACACCTAGTGCGAGTCTAAATGCCTTGCAGTCTATGCTTTGCAACTTTTTAAGTAAGTAGTTTGGTGCGCTGAAGAACACTTCTTGTGCGTATGATAATTTTGATCTTACGAGAGATGTCGAAAGGTGTACTAAAGTTTGTGTATCTGCTCCCCAATTTTGTTTACTGATCACTTTAAGAAGATTAAGAGATTTGCTGGCTTCGTTGATAATATGTTCAATATGGTTGTTCCAAGTTAACTTAGAGGTAATATTTACTCCTAAAAATTTTATCTCGGTGACATAATTCAATACATTGTTATCTACCTTAAAAGTAGGAATATTGCAAATACTTCCACCAGCATCAAATAACATCATGTGGGTTTTTTCTGCCGATAAACTAAGGCCGTTTTCAAACATGAATATTGCTATATTATCTAGGTCACGCTGATATGTTTTTTTAATGAAATTGACAGATCTGACTGAAGTTTTCTTCTTTAAAGTTACGTTCATCCACATGCAAATATCGTCAGCGTATTGCACCAAGGAGCAGTTTTTAGATAAATGCTTTGGGAGATCGCATATTAGAATATTAAAAAGTAGCGGAGCGATTACCGATCCCTGAGGAATGCCCATTTGTAAATATCTCTCTTGCTGGAATAAACATTTTGTATCTTTGTTTCTATACTTCTATTGGTCAGAAATGCTTTGATATAGTTATATACATGACCAGAAAGGCCAATGGTTTTCAGTTTATATAGAAGTCTCTCATGCCAAACATGATCATACGCTTTTCTGACATCAAAGAAAGTGGCGAGGACATTTTTTCTTCGTGCAAATTGTTGTTTTACATGAGTCGTCAATTTTACCAGATGGTCTGTTGTTGATCTGCCTTTTCTAAAGCCTGCTTGTATAGCCGGAATTATACCACGTTTCTCACAGTGATATACAAGCCTACTTAAAACAATTCTTTCCATTAACTTACACGTGTGAGAGGTGAGGGCAATCGGACGGTAACTATTTATGTTGGATCTAGGTTTGCCCTGCTTTAAGATCGGTACGACTACAGATTCTTTCCAAACAGAAGGGATACTTCCATCTTGCCAGCATTTTGTTATGATGTTATGAAGTAACGATACAGAATTATCTGGCAGGTGTTTTAGCATCTCATTCGAAAGTGCATCCAGACCAACTGATGTTTTTTTTGTTGGTAATAATATTATTGCATTTTTTAATTCCTGTAGAGTGATATCTGCGTTTAGATAATGGTCATTTTTTTCTTCTGGATCACAGTACATATCGTTATTCTTTGAGTTTTCCCTCATAGTTTTGCATTTATCAGAAAGGCTATTTGTGGAACTATTCTTTGCAAACAGATCTGCGAACGCCTCGGCTTTTTGAGCAGCAGTTGGAAATTGCTCATTTTCTAAAGTAACTGGATAAGTTGGAAGATTCACTCCCTGTTTCATTTCATGGACCTTTGTCCAAACTTTTTTAACGTCGTGATGATCAGAGACTTCGGTGAGACAAAAGGACGACCAGTGGTCCCATTTAGCTTTTTCAATGACTCTGCTGCTCATATTCTTGGCCCGTTTCATAGTGACGTTGTTTTTCGGCTTGTCTTTAACATATTCTTTGTATTTTAGTTTCTTTTCATCAACAGCACGTTTGCAGGATTCCGTCCACCACACATTTCCGCTATGAACTGATCTTCTTTTGTGGTTAGTTTTTGGAATGGATTTGGTTGCAGCGTACAAGACCGATTCAGAAAAATGTGTGTACATAGTTTCAACATCCTGGTTTTCAAGAGTTGTTACATTAAAAGACATTAAAATAGATTTGAATTTCTCCCAGTCAGCTCGTTTGTAATTATATTTTGGAATTTTATCAACTGTGTTGTCTTGTGCAACTGTAAAACCTCTGAGGGATATGGTAATAGGGAGGTGGTCACTTCCCAAAGTATCTTTATCAACCTGCCAGGAACAGCTAAGAGCTAAAGATGGGGAGATGAAAGAAAGATCAATTGCTGAGGGTCTATGGTTAGGAACATCTGGCAGTCTAGTGACACGCCCATCATTTAGAAGGTAAAGGCCAGAATCAAGAATATTTTCTACCAGGCGATTTGAGCTAACTTTAGAGCAACAACTGTCCCAGAAGGGAGCATGTTCGTTGAAATCGCCGGCGATCAACCACTTCTGATTTTGCACGTCTATAGTACGTAACCAGTCAGTGTTACAGTCAAACACTCCTTTTGGGAGGTATATAGAAACTATGTTGAGTGTTAACGACTTATCGAATCTTACACACACTGCGCATGAGTGAATATTTGCTGCATTTTCTGGAACCGGCGACGTTATAAGGCGGTAAGACAGATGTTCATGTATGTAGATGGCTGTAGACACTTTTTCGCCTTTAGCAGTCTGTTGACACACTGGGGGATAGAAAAAGTTTGCCAGTCGTGGTAGTTTATATCTAGACACATTTAGTGACTGCAGAATTAAAACGGAGAATGAATTATCTGCAATGTGCTCTTGAAGGTGGGAGATGTTAGTTGCCACCGAGCGACAATTCCACTGCAGTATGTCTATTTTGGGCTCTTTAGCCATAAAAAGTCAAAACAGTCACAAAAATTACTAACGCTTTTAGGGAAAAAAAAAAAAAAAAAAAAAGAAGTAAAATAAACAGATGAATGCAAATGGGTGGAAACGAAACTATTCCACTAGAGGAATCCGCAAAGTCATGTACTTTGGTGGGAGAAATCAGTTTAACTGGGGACAAAAAGATATAACAAAAATGACGATGTTAAATGCAATCAAAGCATTGACACAGTTGTCAGAAAGACAGTCATGGAAACCAGCGGAAGAAGCCACGCCGTGGCGGTGGCACCGGAGCCATGTAGCTGTAGTGGTGCCGGTACTGTCGCCGTGGACGGGGTCCATCATCCCTGTAGGGTCTGCTGGGGGCAGGTCGTGCAGGTCGTCTTGGTTTGGACCAAAACAGGTGGTGAAGATGACGACCCAGGTTCCCAGCAAAGACACTCAAACCTCGTTTTGAAGGGTGGATGTTGTCCCGCATGTACTGGGTCTTGTTGCTGACATTTTCATGAGATACAAACGATACGTTCTTATCACCATGAAGACTAGACAGTACATGGGCGTTGAATATTTCACGTTTTGTGTTTAGGTCTGAAAGTCTGGTAGGAGCGACCCGGCTGATGATGATAAGCATTTTGGGATATTTCTTTCTCAGACTTTGAACGAGCTTGACGAAGTTTTTTGATGTTTCCTGAGTGTCTTTTGTGTTTTTGAGATCGTTCACACCTACATGGAGTACAATGGCATCTGTATAATCCACTGTATTGTCCAACAGAGTATTCTTACATTCCTTTATTGTGTAGCACTTCTGACGTTTAACGACGTGCAAACCATACCCCAAACCTAGTCTCTCTTCACATATGCCGTTTAACACAGAATCCGAGACGATCAAAACTTTGGGGAGGTCGGAGTTGCTGCCAGTTTCATATCTCTCCGAATTGTTTGCTTGTAGAATTGAAATGTTGTTTACAGCTGAGGGGTGGCAAGGTTTGGGGGAACACTTTTTATTAGTTTGTTGGGTGTTTCCTGTACTTTTTGTTCTTTGGACAGTATCGATATGGGTTCGACACTTGAGATCAGGATCTTTCTCGTGACGTGATATCTTTTTTACAGCCTGTTTTACGTCATTTGTTTTTACGTCACTCTGAATGTCCACTGTATGTTGGGCAGATTTCTTAACTTTTACAACATCAGAAAAAGTTAGGCCCAGTTTGCATATGTTTTTGTCTGACACCGGTGTTTTTCTTTCGTTTGTTGATGTCACAGACTGTGTCTGAGTGACACTGTCCTTTGTATGTGTGACCTTGTTGTCTTTCAGCCGTATGATGGAACACAGCTTGTCCATTCTGTCAGTGATGGTAGATTTTAAATCTGACATAGAGATATTCATTTTTTCAATAAAGAAATCTGTTTTTGAAAAGCCTTCAGCCGAAACATCTTTTAAATGACTAGAACACACACCTGGGACCTCTGTCTGTTCGTTTTGATCTTGACAACGATTACCGACATTACGAATATCTGCCATATCATCTCGCTGGCCTGCATTTTCTTGCCCATTTTCATTTTTTTCTTTCTCGATCTCCGACAGAAGCTGAGGGGTCATAAATCTGGAGGCACATACCTGACACATGTATTTTCGGTGGGAGCGAATAAAAACACACAACATATAGTCCGGTAGATAAGTTCTTGACCAAGGAATCAGTGTAGAACACTCGGAACACACGAGCGTGCGGCCACTGGCATTACCGTTACCTTGGGAGCGTTCACCCTGGTTCAATTTTTCATTGTCTTTTTGACACAAATCTGAGGCTGCATCAGACTTGTTCCGAGACACAGCTGTAACTGGCATCTTACTGCACACATTGGAAGTTTTCTTGAAGCTTTTTGAGCCCCGCGTTCTCCCCATGACTGTCTTCTGACGGGAGCAGCTAAAAGAGAATGCCGTCCATCGCCATATTGTTACGTCATCTTCCTGTGTGTGTGTGTGTGTGTGTGTGTGTGTGTGTGTGTGTGTGTGTGTGTGTGTGTGTGTGTGAGAGAGAGAGAGAGAGAGAGAGAGAGAGAGAGGACGATCGCAGTCGCCGGAACCTTATCCCAATCAGGCCTCTGTACGTTACCCAATAATTATGTTCTTTCTAGAATGACCACATTCACCTCCCCCGCGCCCCTCCTCTGACTAGTCTTCACACACACACACACACACACACACACACACACACACACACACACACACACACACGCACACACACACACACACAACGCACGCACGCACGCACGCACGCACGCACGCACGCACGCACGCACACACACACACACACACACACACACACACACACACACACACACACATACACACACATCTAGCTTGCATACTCGGCAAAGTGCCGTGATTTTGCTCTGAAACACAAACTCACTGTGAATATTTGTGGTATTGTTGATCGTGGGTGTTGGATTAATTACGGATTTTCCGTCCGCGCTGACGATTATGCCATCCCGTTTCTAGATATGCACGCAGAGAGAGAGAGAGAGAGAGAGAGAGAGAGAGAGAGAGAGAGAGGGAGAGAGAGAGAGAGAGAGAGAGAGAGAGAGAGAGAGAGAGAGAGAGAGAGAGAGAGAGAGATTGTGAAGCATACATTCAAGGACCACAGCACACAACACCATTAAAGCTACCTATGGCAAAGCATTGAGCCAGTACCATGTGTTTTTCCACGTACCACTCGTGCTTATCCAATTTAGCCGGTTCCGACAACATAGAAGCACCAGGTGATACCGCTTTGGGATGCTTTACGCAACAGAACGGCGGCCAGTGTCCTCCCAGTTACATGGAACCAACCCGTCCTCCCTGCTCCCAACTCGTTCCAGCGTAAATGTCATTTCCAGATTACTAATACGCTAGGAGTGTCATGAGAATAAAATCAGGAAAAAAATGTTACCTGCTTTTGAGCTGTAGAGGCATTAAGTGTATATATAGACGTGGTGTCGATTTAACACACGTTTGGGTCCAGTGTGATGTTTGTTTTTGTCCTTCCCCTCAGGCTACTCAAAAGGAACGACACTTTTTGCTAGAATGGACTCCATACTAGACTCCAGTTTGGACCAATTGCAGGAATGCCCCCCCCCCCCCCCCCCCCCCCCCGCCAACCTCCATCCTTATCCCACACACACAGAAAGGGAGTGAGGGTCGGGTTAGCCAGGGTCTAGTGAAAAGGTACAAGAAGGGAAGCAGAACATTGTTTTGTTACTGTTCTTATTGCAGATTTTTTTTTTTTTTGTGCAAGGTGTCTTCTAGGTGACAAGACTCCTACATTGCTCAGACCAAGTTTCCCGTACACAGCTGCACTCAAGACAGTTATATGGCAGTTTACGAGGATCAATCAGCATCATGTTGTAGAGTTTAACCAACCAAAAAAAAAAAAAGACATAAAACGGTTTCTGACTCATTTCAGTGGTGATCAATGGCACATGGCCCGACCCATGATAAATAGATACTGAGGTCTGTACTAAAGACACATTACTTCGTCGTGAAGCCCGCATGATTGAGCATCCTTTAGAGTAATAAGGCCACGACGTCCATCCAACGACAGTGCGCATGAACCCGCCTACACTAAAGACTTTGACAGGAGTTTCTCACACTCATGGATATGGGGCAAATTAAACCTGGTGTCGGCACAAGAACAGAAAATAAAGGGCCACAGAATGGAAGACTTTTTTTTAAAAGACGATCAATGAGGCTGACGAACATTACTATAGCTGTGCAGTTTCGTTGCATTCTGAGACCACATAGCAGGGCTATGCTTGACGCATCCTTTCTTAATAGATCTTGGCGTCTACCATGCCTGGGAGATACTGACACCAGCAGCGTTATCAATAATCTGAGGGACGCATCGACTGTCTCATTCCTGTCCACTAGACTGAGTCAATTACACGTTCAGTCCCTTGCAGCACCCCCAAAAATCTCACATGTGAGCATCAGATGGGACTGAAACTACGGCTTCCCCTAATGCTAAGCATTGCACCACTGGGAAAACTAGAAGCAGGGAGTAGGGTAACGGGCAGGGTGTTGGGAGAGCTTGGGTCAAAGGACACGTAGTAGTTTCTGATAAGTGCGTATACTGATTTGACAGTGGAAAAGCGATAACAAATTAGCCCATGAAACAAACACACTTATACGCAAAACTATCACTGGCAGTCTACAAACCGTTATGTTCTGAGTGGTCACACACACACACACACACACACACACACACACACACACACACACACACACACACACACACACACACACACACACACACACACACACACACACACTCGATAACACCATCATTCCATGGAAAACTGTACACAGCTAAGCTCCGGAAGCTATGCTTCATTTCCTTTCTAGGGAAAGAGCAAACGAGAACAGAGTACATATAGGTTATGGCAGCAGATATAGAGCTGAAAACAAGGTAGAGTGCACTTGTAATGCAGGCATTCAAATCCTCAGTTTAAATTGTTCAAAGCCCAAGCGACCGCATTAGCAAAAACCACCTGTAACTCCTCGGGAGAAAAGTGAGGGAGATTAAGCTGAGGGGCTGGGTGTAGGGTGAGAAGAAAGTGCCACCGAACAGATGTAAAGATTTTTGTCAACTAAGTTTTGGATCGCAGAGCAACCCATGACAGTTTCATGATTTACACAGGGGCAATACATGTGGGAAAGAGATGGATATCCCAACATGTGTCCCTCAACATCCCTTAGCGGAGATCATTGTCACACTATTCGATACGCCAGCTTGTCCTAGTTTCGCCTGTTCTAACACGCACACGGCCGTAATAAATCCTTCTGAGTTTGTTGTTTATGCTTTTTTTTTCATTTATTTGTCACGTTTTTCCAGAGTTAATGTTACGTTTTTTTGTGATATTACGAATATTTCGAAGGTTCAAAATCAGGCATCATGTAATCTTTCATGTAAATTATCATCTCTTAATGACATAGTAATCACACTAAGGGGAGCTGATGGCCGAGTAAAACACGGTAAACTCTTGAATGACGACACGTGGGTCTACTCCATCCTCTCCTAGGGACCAAATCCATAGTTGCACCCCAGAGTTCTTTTCAGTTCATGGGCAAGCCTCGTCAGTAACCCTGACAGTGATAGTGATTATTCACTACGCGACCTGACAAGTGTGTTCTTATCTTGGCTGGATAAAATCACGACCCAGAAGTTTCCTAATGCAGTGAAGAACATAAGTGGAGATTGAAAAGAAAGGAAATACAAATTTGTTGGGAAAATTGCAAATATAGACAAACAATACGTTTGACCTAATGCATGAGAATGCGGCTGAATGGAAAGATGATGAAAATATGTAAGCACTACAAGCGTATTCAATATGCCAAGCACGATTGCCAAAGGGATGTTGAGTCAAACCTCTTTCTAAAGCTCCGTAAGGCCCATTCCTCAATCCTAGGTATTGCCTGGTGGTTTCAGGTCTAAAAGATCTTAAAAGAAGAAAAAAGGTATCTATAACTATGGTCACGTTTGCAAGAGCGTTAATATTCGCCGGTCGTGTTGGTGGATATATCCGCACGCAGGGGTTCAAATAATCAACTGCTGTACAATCGATGCTAGAGCTGGAGCAGTCTTAGGAATCTAAGACCTATCCAGGAAGCAGCATCTCTCCAAACGGCGTGGAGTGTCTTGGTGATGAAATATGAACCTCATGCTGTGCCGTCTGAAGAAAGAACAGGACATGGTGTTTGCAGAGCACAAATGCACAATTCATCAAACAATGATCTTAACAATTTCCCACTTGAAAAATTTCCCAGGGTTTAAAATCGAGTGCACCTGCTACTTCTTTACATTCATTGAAATAAAATGGCTGTTTTATCAAATGAAAAAAAATCTGTGTTTGTAGATTCTGTCGTGCTACACCTTTTGTCCACAAAATTCCAGGACATAAAGACTACTGTTTAATCCAATGAAATTTCCATCCTGCATTTTTCCGCATCCCTAGCATACGTTGTCTGTGTTTTCTAGTTGCAATGGTGTTTATGATTAGCATAAGTGTATTGTAAGGATCCCCAAATTTGTTGTTGTTGATTTTCAATATCCCTCCCCCCCTCCCTCTTAACTTCATCCTTAAAACTACTAAACGTTTTGGGTGAAAAACAGTTTTCCATATTTCAAAGATCTGTTTTCCATATTTAATGTCTTTTTCGTTTCTTCAGATTAGCGTCACATTTCTGTATAAGCAGCCGACATGGAACTACGGCGATCTAGCTCTTGTTTATTTCCAAATGATCTCAAATTATATCTTTGTCGTCTGACCTTGGAAAACTACGTCGAATGATGTGCAAAAAGACATGGCTAGACCGCGGCTGTTGCAAGAGAGTTTAGCAACATATGTTGAAAAAGACTGATCGTGACAGACTGGGATGAATGAATATCTCGTCAGTTAAGTACGAGGAATTTCTCAGCATTATGTTTCAGGCAGAACGTCTTAAGTCTCAAGGTCAAAGTGAAAGTGGCCGACCATTGAAACAGGCGTCAAGATACAGTGTTCCTCTCTAGCGTTGTTAGGGACAAGCGTTTGCCTTTTTCTGTATCTAATGTTGTGTTGTTTGTTGCAAATGACTGTATTCATCGGGAGCTTCTGTCACTTTACTAGTTACGAGTATTTGTGTTTGACAGTGTTTTATCATTGTTTTGTTACTAGGGAGTGTTTGCATTTACTTGGGTTTCATTCTTCTTTGTTTGCTGCGAGCGTTTGTATTCGACTAGGTTTTGTGATGTTTTGGTTTGTTTTAAGTGTTTCAAGCGCGTAGTTTCGAGCACGCGCGCGAGCGTGCATGCAAAGCGACTCCTTAATTCATACATGCATTGCACACTTGAGTGTGGATTGTTGCACCCACAACTTCCCCTGATTGCCTAAGTGGATAGAACGCTCTCTCTCTCTCTCTCTCTCTCTCTCTCTCTCTCTCTCTCTCTCTCTCTCGTTGTGTGTGTGTGTGTGTGTGTGTGTGTGTGTGTGTGTGTGTGTGTGTGTGTGTGTGTGTGTGTGTGTTTGTAGTACAACTTCCATTCATGCGGAGACCGAATCACACATTTCCAGTCCAAGTGTTAAAGACAGAAATGATGCTATGGGTCTGATTACCAGGTATGTTACACCTAATGAAACATGTTTATGTGGAAAGATCACTCACCTACCAAAGACCCGTCAACCCTTCAACAGGCATAGGCCACCTGTGATAGTCTGCCAGAGAGCCTGGTCCTAAGCCAACATTTCTACCTGTTTACACGTATGTGCTCTCCACCTCAAGGTCCAAGATGAAGGCATCCTTTGCACCACCTCTTCTTTTGACCAGGGGGTCCCGAAAGAGCGACCACTACATGGTGCGCGCATCGTATCACCGGTACAAACTCAGCCTCCTCCCTTTCTTTATTTTTCTCTGCAGGTCGTTCATCTGTGCCGTTCCAGAGCTCGGGGATACTGACGGTGTTTGCTCACTGTCTGCCCAAGATAGGCCTCACGCGCTTGTAAATAAATGTCTGTATCTTGTTAATGGTGGCTTTGGCTGTTTTCCGGTTGTCTGTTCCAGACGAAAACGCCAAACTGCCATTGGATTTAAACCCTGTTTTTGATCAGCGACTAAAGACCATGGCGCTTCATGTATTTTTCAGTTAATGAAATGTTGCTTTCCTTGCCAGTCCTACCTCTAAAATCTGTATTTGTCTGCAATTCTGTATCTGAAAATATCCAGATATATGGAGGCTTCCATATCCTCATGTCCAGCAGCAAAAACAAAATGCTATTATCGAGCTGTGTCAGCGTCTGTGGCTGAGGAAAATCATTTTCAGGCTCAGATTCTTCATTTCTGTTGAACGCCATTAGCTCATTCTCTAAGAACTGGTTCAAGAGGAAGTCGCTGGT
>CM065720.1:60036572-60061572 GCA_033310375.1 Conus canariensis | reverse complement strand
GTTCGTGTGTGTGTGTGTGTGTGTGTGTGGTGTGTGTGTGTGTGTGTGTGTGTGTGTGTGTGGTGTGTGTGTGCACGCGCGCTTGCATGATTGCTTGCGAGTGGGCATGCATGTATGCAAGCATTTGCATGCGTGCCTGCGCGCGCACGCGTCTCTCTCTCTCTCTCTCTCTCTCTCTCTCTCTCTCTCTCTCTCTCTGTGTGTGTGTGTGTGTGTGTGTGTGTGTGTGTGTGTGTCTGTGTGTCGTTGGCATAGGAACATGGGGAGCAGAAGGGGGAGGGTGATGGGTGGGAGAGGAGGATGGGTGGTCTCCATCTTCCTTAAAATTTTCGAAAGGGAAAAACAGAAAAACCCACCGAGATAAAACGGAAGTGGAAGAGAAAGTACTGTGTTTAGCTGTTGGTGCTTTGGAGGTGATGTTGTCCAGTGGCAGCCAGCGCCACAGGAGAGACAAGCCAGTCTCTGTGGAATGTCCGACTCCGCAACAAATTTGACTTATGCAGCACATTGTACTCGCACACGCATTTGTTGGTAACATTTTCGAGCAAATATCCGTCAGTCATACTCTTCCCCTCCAGATTCTTCAATCATGCTCATCCTCCCTGATTCTGATACATAACATATCTCCCTCCTGAATCTTCAATCATAACCATCCCTCCTGAATCTTCATCATAACTTCCTCCTGAATCTTCAATCATAACCATCCCTCCTGATTCTTCAATCATAACATCCCCTCCTGATTCTTCAAATCATAATCATTCCCCTCCTGATTCTTCAATCATAACCATCCCCTCCTGATTCTTCAATCATAACATCCCTCTGATTCCTTCTCATAATTCCCCTCCTGATTCTTCAATCACAATCATCCCCTCCTGATTCTTCAATCATGCCCTTCCCGTACTGATTCTTTTGCGCGCGCGTGTGTGAGTGTGCGTTCTCAATTCCTAAATCTGAATGAAATATGACAAAAAAATGCAGTTATGCCTTCACGAGGATGTGTGTGTCGTCCCGTCTTATTTGGGATACGGCAGCTGTGACAGAATCTGCTTTTCAGGTATTGCAGATCAGGCTGCAGGATACAGTGGAGAAAGGACATCTCTGAGGAGGGCGGAACCCTCCCTGGAGTTATGAAGTCAAGGACTGGAGTGAACGTAGGCCTAACTCTGGTGACTTGTTGCATGTTAGTGAGAGCTGTGCAGATAGCTGGCTGTCTGATCGACCTGTCAGACTACACTGACGACTCATGTGCACGACACAGTGCCCCTAAGTCTTCCACTTCTCTTCCTCCAGGAACTGGACGAAATCAATCAGCAGCTGACCTTCTCGGCGCTATTTGATGTCCATTGGGAAGACACCAACTTGAGATGGAACAGTTCCGACTACAACCAAACCAACTACTTCACGTACCCCCAGAAAGACGTTTGGATACCGGACATCACCATTTCGAACTCTGTGGAATCCATGACAGAGCTGGGCTTCGATAGAAACTACATGACGTGAGTGTAACCAGAGAGAGAGAGAGAGAGAGAGAGAGAGAGGAGAGAGAGAGAGAGAGAGAGAGAGAGAGAGAGAACAGAGAGACAGAGAGACAGAGAGAGAGAGAGAGAACTATAGAGTCGAGACTGTAACACTATTGACATTAAGTCTCAACCATACACAGGGAATATTTTAGCACGTAGCTGGATATGGATAGAATATAAAAACAATTAAAAAAAACAAGAGGGAGAGAGAGAGAGAGAGAGAGAGAGAGAGAGAGAGAGAGAGAGAGAGAAGGAGAGAGAGAGAGAGAGAGACTCTATGAAATATGCGCGAAAGCCAGGCTTGGATAAAACTCTCACTTTGAGTGTTACCAGTGAGAGAGAGAGAGAGAGAGAGAGAGAGAGAGAGAGAGAGAGAGAGAGAGAGAGAGAGAGAGGGGGGGGGGGACGAACGGGGACGGGGGCGGTCCAATCCACAGAGAGAGAGAGAGAAAGAGAAAGAGAGAGCGACACACACACACACACACACACACACACACACACACACACACACACACACACACGCGCGCGCGCGCGCGCGCGCGCGCACACACACCATCAACAACAAAATACTGGTACCTCTAACCTTGTCCTGAAGAATTTACATAATGTGGCTAATGATTTCATTAACAGTCTGTCGTAGAATAGATCGTTGATGAAAATTGTTTTAGACGTTCGTTGTTGTTGTTGTTGTGTTGTTGTTGTTGTTGTTTATGATTCCACTTCGTATTTGTTGTAATGCTTTGATGATATGGCCTGAAACCTTGACCGAAGTATAAATTAGGTTCTTAAAACCATGGGCATCGTCCGTTCTCCACAGTATAGACAGTACCGGCAACGTGAATTGGGTCGTCGGCGGGGTGTTCCGGACATCCTGCGACATTGACGTCACATACTACCCTTTTGACACGCAAGAGTGCCATGTCGTCATCAGCACCTTGGTGTCTACACGTAGTGATATTGACGTCAGCTTTTCCAAACAGGATTCCGTCAGGATGGAGAAGTACAGTGCCTCAGGATCCTGGGATCTCCTGAATTTCACCGTGGGAACCGTGTCTGACACCAGGTCAGTTGTTTTTATTCATTCTTTAAGTCTTTTTACTCCATGTGCTTTTTTCTTTTTCTTTTTTTTTTTTTTTACTTTGCCTAAGCAAGCCATTCTTCCTTTCTTCCTTCCTTTCTTTCTTTCTATCTGTCTGTCTTTGTCTTTTTTTCTTTTCTTTTCTTTCTTGCTTTCTCTCTTTCTCTCTTGCTTTCTTCCTTTCAATTTTTCTTTTTTTTCTGATATTTTTGTTCCTTTTCTTTTTTTCTTTAACGGCTTATTGGCTTTCTTCCCTTAAGTTCATCTCTTTCACGACAGTTTTCAATGCTCTTTCTTCTTCTTTCCTTTCTGTCTGTCTGTCGTTTTCTTTTTTTCTTCTTTTTTTTTCTTTCTTTCTTTCTTATTTTCTTTCTTTCATTTTTTCTGTGTTTTTTTCCTGACTTTTTTGTTCCTTTTTTCTTTTCTTTATTGGTTTCTTGGCTTTCTTCCTTTAGTTCATCTCTTTTTCAATAGTTTCCAGTGTAGTTTACTTTGTCCGTAACGTAAGTTTTACTTTGTCCGTAACGTGCTTTAGCTTCAAATTCAAACATGTTTTATTTCCTTTCCTCTCTCTAGAGGCATGGAGGCTTATGACATTGAGCATATGGTCATCAACATGAACTTTAAAGAAAGCCACAGACACACAAATGCATTTGCTTGAAAATTGCAGACGGTGCCCATGTTTATCTAGCAAGGTAATAACCCATCTACACGTAGGGCTATTCAGAGTACCTTGTGTGATTTTATGAACATTAGTACATTCAGCAGACATTTCTTTAAAGTGTCACTTGATGAAACACACGAAGGAAACAGCAACCATGAAATGCATTTTTTTTATTATGATGAATGAAAATGAAAAGACCCTGTCGAAGCAAAGCCTTAACACATTCTTGTCCTCGTTCCTTTCTGTTTCCCACCAATTCCCTTTCCTGCCGAGAACGTAGGAGACTGTCATAGAGAGCTGGTTGTGTTGTGCCTGTCTTCCATGCACTATTTCCCACGCAAAAATACGCAGATGATTGTGCCGAAAATGCACTTGTTTGAATTGACCTTCCCATCACACCCACCCACCCCACCGTGCCACACAAACCACCTTCTAAGTTGGTTTCAAAGAATATGATTAATTTGAGCAAAACAAAATCCGGTTTGAGTCCGCATAATTCATACTACAGCCCTGCAAAGACGCAATGTGACTTTTCTTTGATAGAAAAAGTATGGCTAAAAAGTAATGGACATTAAGGAAACATCTTTTTTGTGAATAGTTCTTATTGGTGACGCATTTCCGTTTGGAATGGAAACAAAATGAATGAAATAAAGTTGTCCATGACGTGATCAACGAAGAGTCGTCATTGTGATCATCGGTAATGTTCTCTCACTGTTACTGTGGGATTTGGACAGAGATCATGTTCATAAGTGATTCAGATATTTTTATCATTTTTTAAAAAATATTTTTTTGTTAAGGCAAATTCAGCTATGTTTCGGTGGAATGTGTTTGTTTGCACACATTGCTTGAGGGATTCAATAACTGATTACTTCTTTCTTTTTTTTTTTTATAACTCTTCCTATTTGTTCTCTGTGCCCGTTGTCTACGTGTATGCAAGATGAATGGGCGTCATTAGCAGCATCTTGTGCTTTAACTGTTTCACTGTTGATGCAAAAATAATCTTCCTTGTTTATCGTTTAGGTCCACAAAGTTTCTTATCAGTAATACTATCACTGAAGCCTCGTGCTTTCTATGCTACCAATCTTCTTTTTCCTTCAAATTCTTCATCTCTTTCTCTTTTGTAGTTGCTGTTGCTGCTGTTGTTGTTGTTGTCGTCGTTGTTGTTGTTGTTGTTGTTGTTGTTCTCCTCCTCCTCCTGCTCTTCCTTCTTTTCCTCCTCCTCCTCCTCCTCCTCCTCTTCTTCCTTGTTCAGCTCCTTCCTCTTCTTTCACTCTTCATTCCTCCTACAGTGATCGGACCCTGATCGCGTTCACTGTGAAGATGAGACGTCTGAGGACGTACTACGTGGTCACCATCATCATCCCTGTCCTCTTCCTGTCGCTGACCTCCACCCTGGTCTTCGCTCTGCCCGCAGACTCCGGGGAGAAGATGGGCACCTCCATCACCGTCCTCCTCGCCTTCGCCGTCTACCTCAGCATCGTGTCCGAACAGATGCCCAGGACTTCCGTGCGGGTCAGTCTGTCAGTGTGTGTGTGTGTGTGTGTGTGTGTGTGTGTGTGTGTGTGTGTGTGTGTGTGTGTGTGGGGTGTGTTGTTGTGTGGTGGTGTGTGTGTGTGTGTGTGTGTGTGTGTGTGTGGTGTGTGTGTTGTGTGTGTGGGGTGTGTGTGTGTGTGTGTGTGAGTGTGTGTGTGTGTGTGTGTGTGTTGTGTGTGTGGTGTGTGTGTGTGTGTGTGTGTGTGTGTGTGTGTGTGTGTGTGTGTGTGTGTGTGTGTGTGTGTGTGTGTGTGTGTGTTGTGTGTGTGTGTGTGTGTGTGTGTGTTGTGTGTGTGGTGTGTGTTTGTTTGTGTGTGTGTGTGTTGTGTTGTGTGTGTGTGTGTGTGTGTGTGTGTTGTGGTGTGTGTGTGTGTGTGTGTGTGTGTGTGTGTGTGTGTGTGTGTGTGTACGATCGTCGAGCTTTTAACGAATTCGGTTTTAAAAAACTGCGTTATATCTGGCTTTGTTACAACCGACGCACCGGTTACAACGAATTTCTATATGGTTGCTTCGTTATGTCCGGCTTGGCGTCTCTCTCTCTCTCTCTCTCTCTCTCTCTCTCTCTCTCTCTCTCTCACCCCCATCCACCTCCCACCCCTACCCCCACACCCCCACGTCCCCACACACGCTAACGTGCTTCCCAGCAGACATGGGCAGCTATGAAGCTCGTTTCCTCGGCTGTTATATACTTTAATGAAACGATTACAGAAATGTTTCCAAATATGGCTGTAAACAGATCGCGTAGCAATTTGAAGGGTTAGAAACCGATAATAAGTAAACAGGCGTACACAATTCACTTGATTATTCTGAAGATTTCAGAAGAATAGATTGTCAGAAGAAATAATACAGCGCCACGATTTGAAGGTGGGAGGGGAAATGGAGGATGTCTGCACTGTTCCTTCACATCTTCACACTGTTAGGTCAGTGGACTATACAATTCTATGGAAACAAACACTGAAGTAACTGATTTTAAAATACACGCACCCTGCCGTATTGGAGAGCATTTTTGTGTTTGTCGTAGCTTGACAAGTAATCGCAAGAACTGAAAATGATTAGTGTCTCAATAAGGCCCTGAAAAGGGTATGACAACATTTCTTTTACTTTTCTCCATCATTGCAGCGAAAGTCTCAGATGTGTTAAGTTCTTAGTGTATACAATCAAGAGTTCTTTATTGTTAGCAGTACACATTAGGTCACTCATGCACAGTTAACAGAATGGTAGTTATGTCTGATATGTAAATGTTCACATTCGATAAAACAACAGAAAAGGATGTTTGTTGCTACACATTGACGAAAGAAAATCCCTCAAAGGATCCAATTCTGTAAAACGACAGACAAGAGTGAATTATGCCACACTGGACGAAAAAAAATCCCTCAAATTCTCACATTCTGTGAAATACAGAAATAGGATGATTGTTGTCACAGCTGCACACACACACACACACACACACACACACACACACAAATCCCTCAAATTCTCACATTCTGTGAAATACAGAAAAAGGATGATTGTTGCCACAGCTGCACACAAAAAAATCCCTCAAATTCTCACATTCTGTGAAATACAGAAAAAGGATGATTGTTGCCACAGCTGCACAAAAAAAAAAAAAAAAAAAATCCGTCAAAATTTTCACATTCTATGAAACAAAAAAAGGGATGATTATTGTCATACTGGACGAAAAAAAAATCCTTAAATTTTCACACTCTATGGAATAACAGGTAAGTGTGATCGTTGCCCTCCAATGTTTCACTTTTTGACAGAACAGATGAGGTTGAATGTTGCCACAGCTGGATGAAAAAGAAACAACTCAAACATGAACAGTGAAGAGAATGATCTAAAAAGAATAATAATTCTGTTTGCATCCTCGTAACACAGCAGTCCACATGATTACACAAATTCACCCCAGTAGTTCTGTCAAACATCTCGTTTGATTCTCTCCTATAGGTACCTAAAAGTGAGTTATGGCGTGCTGCGGTGTCCTCATCTCCACAAGAATGACTTTTACACTTCTCTTTGGAAGCCAGAATGGTTGCCAATGTCGACGACGCAATTTTCATATTCTTTCGCTTTTACCATCTTCTGTTCAGCTGGACTTCTTTCAACTTCCTACAAAATTTCAATTTTTCGCTTTAGCGACAGACCCGCGCTACAGGCGGACGTCATGATGAAATGACCTATTAAATCAAAGCCTGACACCCTCCTTCCCCTCCATCCCACCGTCGTCCCTTTAACATCTCTCCTCGTGCTGAAGAAGCTGAATTTGACTCCACATGAGTCGACTGCTCTGCCTCGACAATTACAGGCACTCGCAGTACAGGACACTAAAATACGTTTTGTTGCTTGTGAAGTACAGAGGTGACGGTTACCATACAACAAACAAACAGTAACAAATACTGTGTACTTCAAGCTGCCAGTGTGAAACAAGCTTAGATTATGCAGCTAGTCAAACACGTGTAAAACGTGTGATTTCTATTTAGATCAACGCATACAAAGTTCTACATTTCATGTGCTATGCGCACATTCCTCCGTCTCCCTAGAATAGCAAGCGACCGTATGAAGCGACATACATCGTAGCGAACTAACCAACCATTTCCGAGAAATGGTTTCCGAACACAAAAGTAACCACTTCGTTATATCTGGCTTGATCTCTTTATGGGGCCGAGCATACGATTTGCTATAGGTGGCTGCTTCGTTATAACCGGCGTGATCGCCCGCTGGGGAGCTCAAATCCGTTTCGCTATAAGCGGTATTTCGTTACATCCGACTTTTTTTTTACATCCGACGTATTTTCAGTCATGTAAAGAAGGACTTTTGCCGGGACCAACCTTTTGATTCGTTATATCTGGCATTCGTTACATCCGACTTCGTTTTAAGTGGCTTCGACTATATATATATATATATATATATATATATATATATATATATATGTACATAATATATGTATGTATGTATGTATGTATGTATATATATATATATATATATATAATATATATATATATATATATATATATATATATATATATATATATACCAGTTAGGATAAATGTAAAGGAGCACCGTACTGGTTTGACACTATGTAACCGCACAGCACTATAGATTGTGAAAAAAAAAAACACATGGCAATCTCCAAACACTTGCGGCATTGTTTGGAAAGTTAGCACAACACTCAGGTAGACGCATCTATTAAACGGACAAAACTCGAACCTATAGTCTAAGTCGTCCAAAGTCAACCCTTAGCAGACTCCACCAGGGACCTGTACACACTCAACAACTTTACGAAAGAGAAAGCCTGCGCCAAGTAACTAGATTGACCTTACCATCAGTCCGCTAAACAGATCCCTGTGATGCTTACCACTGTGCGCTGGTTGAGAGGAAAGTCTGGTCTGAGACGTTCCTGTGTCCATGTATCTCTGATTGCAGGTGTCCATCCTGGCAGTGTTTCTGACTTTGTTGCTGGGCCAGACGGCCATCGGTGTCCTCCTCTCTGTCTGGATTCTCAATCTGCACTTCCGGGATGACGCAGATCCGCCTGGACGGTGCCTGCGTAGAATGGCGGTCTTCTTGCGAGCTGTCATGTGTAAAGGACCCAAGAAAGCGACTGTGAGTGATACATGATCTATGCCTCAAGTATAAAACGATATGGTGGGCAATGTATATTTATTGTGATCTGGGGTATTGAGGTGTAGCGTATTATTGTGTGGTGTATAGGGATACAGTACAATGTAGTGTGTAGAGGTATAGACATACAGCAGTACAACAACACACACGAAAGCACTATAATATGATGATAACTACATTGTTAAAATTGTGCTAAAGATATCTCAAAATGTCATTCCTTCAGACTGGAACGAGGAGAACATGCAACTACAGCCCTCTGTACGAACACGCACCATATGAAGAGATGATCTAACTGACATGAATCTAATGAATAAAATACGAAAAACGTTCCTTAACTCGAGTTTTTCTTCGAGAGATTTTAATTTGAAAACAAAGAAATGATCGGCAAAGCCCGTTTAAAAATGCTGGTACTCAAAACGATAGTGGTTTCAGTAAGTTCACGGTATAGACCTATGGAGGGATAATGACCTTCGTTCAGTTTATACTCTTCCGTTTCATTGCGAAGATTGTCTTCCCGCCTATTTACCTTCGCCCGAGGTTTTCTTACACTCTTCACGAAGCGCAAGAAGCCATTAATCACGGAAAATCTTCAAATTATGGATGAGTTTTGTTTCACTGATCTGGTCGAACTCAAGGATCACGACTAAATTGTTCGAATGGGATGTAATTATGTTCGGGATGCCGCCTGGGGTCACTTAAGAACGATATCTCGCGAGAAGTGGCGCGTTCTCTCTTTCCCGGCGTCAAGATCACCTCTCATCACCTAGTGGGCAAGGGGTCGAGTTGGGAGGAAACCCCCATTCGTCCTCCCTATCAGTGCGTTTTGCCCGGCAGACATGGAGTCTTGTGGCTTCCTAGACTGCCGCATTGTTTTGTAAGGTTAAATATAATCAGTTGAATGGCACACAGAGGGACAGTGTGTGGCTTCTTTCAGATATCTCTGGAACCAGGAGATAGTGGAGAAGAATGGAGTCGATAGGTCAAAACGAGATGGGGCGAAGAGCAAGGGATAAGGCACACACACACGCTCGCGCGCGTGTGCCTGCACGCACGCGCACACGCACACACACATACACAGACCCCCCCCCCCCACACACACACACACACACACACATACCCACAAGCGTGCTCTCTCTCTCTCTCTCTCTTTCTCTCTCTCTCTCTCTCTCTCTCTCTCTCTCTCTCTCTCTCTCTCTCTCTCTCTCTCTCTCCCTCTCTCTCTGTGAATGCAGACACAGAAGGCAGACACCAGCAGTCTGAAAGGACAAATTCCCATGGTATATTTGCACGTGGGGCAGTAAGTACAGAGATATGATAGATGAAATTCGAGTGAAAGAATTTCTAGTCTTAACACCCTGGAGCTGTTCAAGAAGATTTGTGAATCAGCCTATATGCCTTCTGCTCTGCCATGTTCAAAAGCGGTTCTGAGTTTCGACAAGACTGAAAAAAAGGAACTCTCCCTGGACTTGTTTATGTAACAATGGTTTTGTTTCTGTAAGATAATCGATAACAGCAGCAGCAACAACAATTACAACAGCAAAAAATGTTTTTTTAATGAAAAACAAAATGCAAAACAAAGAAAAGGCAATAACTGTTGACATACCTCTGAAAATGACCTATACTGCGCAACTGTACCCTTCCGTTTTGTGAAAGCGAGATGATTTATAACATACTGCTTCCGCTGCTATTGTTGTTGCTGGTACTTCTGCTAATACTACCATTTTTACGACTACCGCTACGACTACTGCTACTACTACTACGACTACTACTAGTACTACTACTGCTGCTGCTGCTGCCGCCACCACTGCTGCTGCTACGAATACTGTACCTGCTACCATTACTATTGCTGCTACTACTACCACTAGTATTGTTGTTGCTGCTGCTGCTGCTGCTATTACTACTACTACTACTTCTACTACTGCTGCTGCTGCTGCTGCTGCTGCTACTTTTACTTTTGATGTCGCTGCTCATGATACATGTACTAATGCTATTACAAACACTGTCAGTGCAACTGTAATTATCTGCAGGTGGCACCGACAGACGAAAAACCAAAGGCACTCTTTGTGGAGAAAGGAGACAAGAGCTCATGTGGTAAGGACATCGTTTCCGTTTCCGGTGTTGAGCAAGAGATGCTGACGTGGAAAACTGTGGCTTACATCATGGATCGGTTTCTGTTCCGTGCCTTTTCTCTTCTCTTGTTCCTGACGACTGTCGTCTTCATGACAGTGCTGGCAGTTGGTAATTAGTGGACATGTCACCAACCCTCGAGGGACATAAGAAAGAGAAGGATAGATCTTTCAACGATTCACATCGCCGAGAGTTGTGGGGAGGAGGGAAAGTGGTGGAGAGAGAAAGACGCCAGACCATGGCAGAATAGTCTCCCCTGTGTAAAAAAATATCTGGCAATTTTTTTTTAATAATTTGTTTTTAGTAATATGAGATGTCACCGAGCCTTTCGCGGGATTTTTACATGACATTGATTCTTTGACGAATTTACTTTCTGAAGAGTTTAATATGACCTTGATTCTTGTTTTCTGTGTAATTCTTTTAGTACAGTATAATTTGACTCATGACTTTAATTCTTTGTGATAAATTCCCTTTTATAATATGGATTGTAATGTAACTGAGAATTCCTCTCCATAAAGATCGTGACTGTACATCAATTCTTTTTTCATGTGTTTTATCAAAGTTGAGACGTTTCCTATAGGTAAAATATAATGAATTTGTTGAACTGTTTTGAAGATTTTGTCCGTGTTGTGACATTTGGGGATTTTTATTTGCTTATTTGTATTGTCTTCCTCTGTTGTATTATAGGAGATGAATATTCTTGGTGAAGCGACTTGGATTTCTTGCTCAAGTAGGGGCCCATGGATACAAAGACATTCCATTAAAAACACACGCTTGGTTATGAAACAAAGAAGAAAATGCCGTAAACAATGACAGTCTCTCTCTCTCTCTCTCTCTCCACACACACACACACACACGCACGCACGCACGCACGCACACGCACGCACGCACGCACGCACGCACACACACACACACACACACACACACACACACACACACATGCACGCACGCACGCACGCACGCACGCACGCACGGGAATCCATTAAATAGTAATGTTTTCAGATATGCCTTGGGTCTAAGTGTTTTTTGTTCTTCCATTACCCTACTTTGTTCGTTCTCTTAATTTTTTTAACACGTTATTCATTCTTCACTCTCAGCTACCTCACCCAAATCACCACACTCAGGCTTATTCTGTGGCACGCCTGGCCCCTGCAGTGCACAGGGAGTTCCACAGGAAGGTCACCCACAGAGGAGAGCCTGCAATGTCACTGACTTTGTCTTTCTTTGGCTCTCCGCCTGTTTGCTTGAGTATCTGCCTTGACGACTAAATGTTATCACACTGATCAGGGAAAGGGGGAGATGCAGGTGTAGAGAGAGGGAGGGGGGATTCAATGGTACTCGGGGATCTGCAAATGTCACTGTAACCGGGGGATGGCGTTCCAATTCACGACAGCACCAGGTGAAAAGAACTATTCTTCTCTGCCCCTGTTGCTAAATGGGACAGAGTAAAACAACTGGATGGAACTACGGATGATTATATGTTTGGGGCCAACCACTGGAAGATACAGATTGTATATGTCAGTCAATCCGTTCTGTACTAGAACAATCAAACATATTCATTCTCTCAAAACCCATTCACTTGCAGTCTATAAAGCCAACGCTCTTATTACCAATCTAAAAAAGCACACAAACAAACAAATCAATAGGACCTCATGAAATAAACACCACACATACCTCATCCGATCCCTAAAAGCTTGCGCTCCCTTATGTAGTTGAACCTCTCACACTTAAACAATGAGTGTATAGAACAAAGTACATTCCCACTGACCTTAAAACAGCGAAAGCTAGCTCACGGACAAGGCCAAGAGAATTCACTGACTTAAACAGTTTTAGACTTGTTGCAACGCTCTATGTGGCATGACATCTTCTTGAGAAAGAATGCAGCTCTAACACCCGATGCAATATCTTGATAGCAAAATAAACCTTTCAGCACCATAGCTTTCATTAGCGTCCATGTCGAACCGCCCTAGGCCTTGGATGTTTTTTTCTCCAGTTAACCAAACCCAAATAGCGAATGTGGTTTTCTCAGTTTGAAGGCATTTGGGCTCACCTACCAGAAAATTCAACCCCAATTAATTAAAGTTATGTATCCAAAACCAGAGCCCAATATGCTTCCTTGAATCCTATTTTCCCAACAGATTATTGCAATTTCTCAATCACGATTGAATTAAAAAAAATAACAACCTGGGGTGCCCAAGTGGTCTATTCTAGGGTCAATTCTGTTTCTCTGTCAATAATGTTTTACCGTCAAACTCAGATCCCAGTGTCTAGTCTGATCTTTTTGCTGATGGCACTTCCCTCTGCTGAACAAGCGAAGTTACTTTATTCTAAACCTGCCTGGATCATGTTGTTCATTTCATCATTGCCAAGGAACAAAACAGCGGACCGAGGAAACCTGCCGTTTGGGTATCCAGATCAAACTGACCATGTATACGAAAAACGGTACCAAATCGTCTTTCTGCCGCTTGTTTTTTCTGGTATTTAGATACCAAAATAGCAGGCTATTTTGCACACACACACATACACACAGACGCGCGCGCGCGAGCACAGAGAGAGAGAGAGAGAGAGAGAGAGAGAGAGAGAGAGACACACACACACACACACACCCACACACGCACGCACTCACGCACGCACGCACGCACGCACTCACACACATACACACACACACACACACACACACACACACACACACACACACACACACACACACATACACACAAACACACGGGCGCGCGCACGTTTTAATATTTGGGACCAGTTCAATATCGAGGTACCAAAATGCTCACAGAATCCAAATTGCAGGCTACAGCCTTTTCGGAGGCAAACCACTTGAAATGGAAAGTATGGAGCTAACGCTGTCACAGTGTAAGCCGATGCGCCATTCTCTCAAACTGTGAAAGCACTATCAGTGACGAATAAGAGGCTAAAAACAAGAGCTTACAAGAATTTCACTGTGCTCCAAGTCCAGGCTCCAACAGGTCTAACGTTAACTTCAGTCGACGTGAATTCCCAGTAATAAGTAATGAGAGCAGGAGGATTCAGTGTTTAAGTTTTGTGCAATCACGACAACAACATCAAAAAATCTAAATAACCACTCTGGCAGCTATATTCCAGAGAAGAGGACTATGTTGGCATTGGCTGAACCGCCATATTGATGAGCCGTTTAAACCCTAAGTTGTCGGCTGGGGCTGGCGGAATGGTTGTGAGCGGCAGGATGAGGACCGTGAAAGGTGTAAAGGCAGCCCAGAGTTCCGTGCAGATGCCTTAGGGAGAAGGTGGTACAAATGCAAGACCACTTGTGAAGCCTGCAAGTGGCATGTACACAGAGATTGTGAAACAGATCAGAAACAGAATCTGAAGCTTTCTTTCATTTAGCTATGGGCCGCTCAACTGAAAACAGGACGTTTTGAAGTAGTTATTGTTGTACACTTCGCGCTTAGCTTTACATGCAGAACATCTGGAGTTTGGGTACGATAAAGATCCTATAACTGGCTCCTGCACGTGTGTGTGTGTGTGTGTGTGTGTGTGTGTGTGTGTGTGTGTGTGTGTGTGTGTGTGTGTCTGTGTGTCTGTGTGTCTGTGTGTCTGTGTGTGTAAATGGCTCCACCTTCAGTTATGCTCGCGTACAAGTTAAAAACAAATCTATATGTGTGCGAAGAAAATCGTCAAAGTTATCCTCTCATGCGTTGTTCTTGTCTTTTTTTCAGCTCCACTCTTCATAGAGCTTTTTTTTGCGATACAGGACTTCAAATTTTCTGACAAAACAAGAGAATCCAATCGCCTCCGCCTTTCTGTTCCCACCGCCTTTCCCTTTGCTGAGTCAGTTTCCTCTCCACACACACACACAACACACACACACACACACACACACACACACACACACACACACACACACACACGCACGCACACACGCACGAGCACATGCGCACATACACGCACACACATTCTCTCTCCCTCCCTCCCTCTCTCTCTCTCTCTGTCTCTCTCTTTCTCTCTCTCTCTCTCTCTCTCTCTCTCTCTCTCTCTCTCTCTCTCTCTCTCTCTCTCTGTCCGCACTTTCTGCGATCCCCTGGGAGGAACTCTCAAAGTGCTGGTTGTAGCCATGCAGAGCAAAGAGGAAGATAACGACTGTTTGATGGGTGATGATGCTAATGTAGCCAGCATTCAACCCCCGAAAAAAGAACGTGCCTGCCTTTTAGGCAGCATAAAACAACCATCAACGTAAAAGCCTCGTGCTAGGATACATAGCACACGTGACTTGCATCAACACCTTTTTTCTCGCTGCATATAGTGCTACGGATATCAATGACCGATGTTTGTTCACGTTTGAAACGACTCGGTTCGCCATTCCCAGCCCACTTTGAGGCAAGCCATATCTAAGCAAAGTTTTGAATATCCATCTTCCGATTCACCCTCATTATCACATACTAACAACACTTAGCAACATCTCAGTCACATTTAGGTGGAAAACCCATGTGCCCTTCATGTGAGAAAGCAGCTGGAGATAGCCAGTATGGAGAGGGAGATTGCCTAATACTACACTGACATCAGCAGAGCTCATACACATCAATATGGGCAGCAAAAAAAAATGACAGTCTTCAACTTGGACGCCAACAGAATTCGAAGTCGCAACCGCTGATTGTAAATTTGCTGCTGTATTACTCCACCAGCTCCTTGTAGAGGCTCGCTGATTCCTACCAAGAAGTGACACACGGGCGGCATCATCAAGAACCAGCTGCAAGAACGTTAACAAAATTCGTGAATAATGTCCACAGATACGTATGCAGCTTCTGTGAAATAAAGACAAAAAGATGTCTTGAAAACAAAAACCATGTTTCAACAACTTAGTCTGATTCTTTTGATTTTCCCTTGAAATGTATCTAATCTCCAATAAAGTCAATGCTATCCTTAAGGGTTACAGATCAGAACAGAAAACTGTTGTACAACCATTATGGCTTTCCAAGCAGCATGAATAAGAACATTTTGTAACTGGCGGATGAAATTATCAGAATTCTCACTCTCACCGGGGAGAATCATGTCCCCAAATCGGAAATGTACAGGAAAAGGCTGGAAGGCGGTAACTTCATACAGAAAAACAACCAAAGAATGTGAGCTCATACTGAATTGACAGCAACAAGCATGGCTATGTTAGGTATGAAAAGTAGACTGACCAGGCCACAAACGAATTCGTCATGCTTCAGTAAACTTTGGAAAGTAGTAAGAGTAAAGATTGATTTCTTTCACATTTCTATGTCATGGCGGATACATTCACCCCAACTGATCGCCGAGAAACTTTTATCCAACTTCTCAGAAGTTGAATGAGTTTGTTTTTCGAGTACTGGCCTACTCACTGGCTGCATTTACAGGAAAGCATCTAACTTTTGTTGAGAAAATGACAGAGGAGAACGCACGTGGAACTTTGCTCCAAACCTGATAACACTCCCATTCCCCAAACGATCCCTTCTTTGCCTCCTCCTCCACCTGTCCCGTTTCTCCTCAATTCCCTACTCCTCCATTCTCTTTGGGGTATGAAAGGTATTTTATGTGCCGGGTGGACATCCTCAATAGCTGCTTTCTGGAACAGAGAATATATGCATGGGAACAAAGACATCTGGAATTTGTACCCCCCCCCCCCCCCCCTCCCTGCGATCTGATAGCGAAAAGATCTTTTATCACAAAATTTATCCTTTGTAAGACTGTTGTTAATATTTTAATGCGTTTCGGCTGGCGTCAGTTTGAAAGAAGAAAGCGTGCAAAAATGATTTTCTTTTCGATACTTTTTCAGTGAGACATATGGTTATGGTAAGACACTGACCTGTACAAAGTGTTCGTTTGGATTTACTGATGTCGTTTTTGTTTCTCCTAGGTGTTAACATCTTTAATGTACGTCCACTTATTTGCTAAACTTCGTTTTTGCACTGTGTTATTTCATTCATATGCCATTTCATTATCCATATCTCACTGGGAGGTTGAACCTGTTCAATTGGAATCATGTCAAATCTTTGTATGTACATCTAAAACAGGTTTCGGATGTTTTTGGTAGGTCTACAAATCACGTGTCTTGAAATATGCATCACACTGTCTCATCTGTATCAGTTAAATGTTAGAGCGAAAATTAAAAAGAAAAAAGATGTTAGAAAATCGTCATATATTACTTGAAACACTGAAAACTGCTCTGTTTATTTTTTTTTTTCCAGATTCACAGTTTGAAGCATACATAGAATGCTATCGGAATGGGGGTACATGAGATATTTTTCAATTTCTAATTTCTAATTTCTGGAGTGCAGCAATCATTTTAACGATTACTTTAATAGTAAAATAAAAAGGCTCTCACGGTAAGTGGTGGAAATAGTCTCATGATCTTGGCTGAAATTAAACAAAATGATTCTCTTTTCATAAACGTGCAAGGACCAAACAGGGATGATCCAGAATTTTACTATTCCTTGAATTAGCATTTTGGGGCTTGGTCAATTGATCACAGGTGGCGTTTTTTTAATTTATAGCTTGGTCATGTGAGAGTTTATCATAATTGTAAAAATGTTAACAATTCAGAAGCTATGCACGTGGTGGATCAAAATCAATTTTGAACTGAATTAAATGGGGAAGCAGTTAAATCCAGGCTTTTGTAAATTATCATTTGGAGAAAGGAACACATCTTAAGCAGGCAAGACCCGATCCACTTCTCTTGTGGGTACAAAATAGATTTTTCTAGACCTATTACGTGAACAAATACATACTATAAAATTCTAGCTAAAGTTATGGCACATAAACTAAGTGGTGTTATACAACATCTGGTCTGCGAAGACCAGGTTGGACACATTAAAGGTCGAAATATATCTACAGTCATTCGTACCATTGACGATGCAATCAATTACGTACACAAAACAGGTAAATCAGGTTTTATATTAGCGCTTGATTAATTAAAAGCATTCGATTCCACAGCAAAATCGTATGTATTGAAAGCATTCGATGCTTTTGGATTTGGTCCCGATTTTTTAAAAATGGATTCGAATCTTGATTAAAAAAAAAAAAGGCTGTAAATCACATCATCATGAGGGCTGGATATCGGAGAGTTTTAATGTTAATTGTGGTATTAGACAAGGATGTCCGTTTTCCCCTTTAGCCTTCGTTTTGGCTGTAGAACTGCTAGCTATTAAGATTAGAAATAGTGACATTGAAGGAATACAGATACGAAATGAAACAAACGCATGCATGAAAATTCAAAAGATGGCTGACGGCACAGCCCTATTTCTAAAACACCAGAATGATATAACAACAGCAACAGATATTCTCAGACAATTTGCATGTTTCTTCGGCTGGAAACTAAATATACACAAAACTAAGTTCTTGGCAATAGGTGATGTTGATGAAAGATTTCTTAACATACCCTTTGAAAGAGTGGACAAAATAAAAATTGTAGGAATATCCTTTGCAAAAGACAAAATGGCCAAAGAAATAGAAGACAACTGGAAAAGTAGGCTGAAAACTCTAACAGCTATGATAAAAGAATGGAGCTAAAGAGACCTTAGCATACGTGGTAAAATAGTGATCATGAAGACATTTTTGACCAGCCAATTTATCTATGTTATGCAGTCGGTTGGATTGCCAAGGGAAATACTAATTAAAGTTAATACACACACACACACACACACACACACACACACACACACACACACACACACACACACACACACACACACACACTTACGCACGCACACGTACACATACACACGCACACACAAACAGTGGAGTCGGGATACGAGGAAAGGGAAGGAGGAGAGGTGCAAGTGTGTATTTAATTTAATTAAAAGTATACTATGCAGCAAACATGGCGGAATGAAATGTCAGTGCACGACACATCAGTACATGAATAAACCCAGACACTTTGTATCAAACGCCAAAACATTAAGATCAGCAAAGGAATGTCGATCAGTTGAAAAAAAAAACAAACACAGTCAATGCATAGTGAGTATGAGTCAATATTAGAAGAAAAAAAATGACAGCAGGAGAAAATAGGAGGATAGCTACTGGGTCAATCAGCCCACGACAGGTCATCACATACTGAGGTTAAGATCGACTGCTGACCAGACGATGTGATGAAGGAAGTTGTTTTTATTAATGCAAAATTAAGATAGAACGAAGACATACGCTTTTATCAATGAAAAACTAAAGATTAATGCAAAAACAACGAAAGACGTTTTTGTTAATGCTAAACTAAAGATAGGACGAGGAAAGACATTTTCATTAAAGCTACACTAAAGATAGGACGAAGACAAATGCTTTTATCAATGCAAAGCTACAGACAGAACGAAGAAAGACGTTTTTATTAATGCAAAACTAAACAAAGGACGAAGACAGATGTTTTTTATTAATGCAGAACTGAAGATAGGACACAGAACGACGTTTTTATCAATGCAAAACCAAAGATAGGACGAAGACCGATGCTTTATAATGGGCGTTCTGAAAGCACTTACCGAGAACAGAACGTAAGTTTGACATGTGCAGGGGTGAAATAATCGCGCATGGTTTATGTCTCTTTTTTTCAGGACTCTGTTTAACGTCGCTTTCTTTTTCTACGTCCTTGATATCTCTGTTGCATCGTTGATGAGGACTCTCTCTGCAACATGTGCCGTGTTTGTAGAGCGAGATGTTCGGCGTGGGTCTCTCCTGCACTGAATCACGCACTCAGAGAGGAACGGCCCACTTCATCCAGTGCTCTTCCCTTGGATCATTGATTGTGATTATTGATTGCTCTCTCTCTCTACCCTCTCTCTCTCTCTCTCTCTCTCTCTCTCTCTCTCTCTCTCTCTCTCTCTCTCTCTCTCTCTCTCTGCCAGCATGCCTGCCTATCTGCCTGTCCCTCTGCATGTCTGTCTGTCTGTCTGTCTGTCTGTTTGTCTGTCTCGTTCTCTCTCTCATACTACTTCTCTATGTGTCTGTTTGTGTGTCTGTCTCTGTCTCTGGCCATGTATCTGTGTGTATGTGTGTGTGTGTGTGTGTGTGTGTGTGTGTGTGTGTGTGTGTGTGTGTGTGTTGTGTGTGTGTTGGTTGCTGTTTGACTTGTTTTTGTATTTTGTCCAGGCACGCTACATCCTTCTCCCTACCCCCTCCCCATGTCCTTTCTTTCGCCTCCCCTCCTGCCCTCAAAATAAATGGTGTGTCCGCCACTCCCCTCAAGCACCACTTTCAAAGGAAATTGAAAGACGAGAGAACACCCGCCCTGAAAGTTTGGAAGATAGGAGTCCCCCATCCCCACCCTCTATTTCAGCCTCAGCTTTCACAAGAATGCTTTACACCCTCCTATCTTCCCTTTCAGTATCCACTTTTACATGAACTTTTGACACACCCTCTCCTCTGTCAGTCTCTGCTTTTACATGAACTTTTGACACCCTCACCCCTTTCAGTCTCCACTTTTACATGAACTTTTGACACCCTCACCCCTTTCAGTCTCCACTTTTACATGAACGTTGGACACCCCCTCCTCTTTCAGTCTCCGCTTTTATAAGAACTTTTGACACCCCCTTCCTTTTCAGTCTCCGCTTTTACATGAACTTTTGACATCCTCACCTCTTTCAGTCTCCACTTTTACATGAACGTTGGACACCTCCTCCTCTTCCCGTCTCCGCTTTTATATGAACTTTTGACAACCCCTTCCTTTTCAGTCTCCGCTTTTACATGAACTTTTGACACCCCTTCTCCTTTCAGTCTCTGCTTTTACATGAACTTTTGACACTCCTCCCCTTTCAGTCTCTGCTTTTACATGAACTTTTGACACCCCCTCCCCTTTCAGTCTCTGCTTTTACATGAACTTTTCACACCCCCTCCCCTTTCAGCCCCCGCTTTTACATGAACTTTTGACACCACCTCCCCTTTCAGCCCCCGCTTTTACATGAACTTTTGACACCCCCTCCCCTTTCAGTCTCTGCTTTTACATGAACTTTTGACACCACCTCCCCTTTCAGTCTCTGCTTTTACATGAACTTTTCACACCCCCTCCCCTTTCAGTCTCTGCTTTTACATGAACTTTTGACACCACCTCCCCTTTCAGCCCCCGCTTTTACATGAACTTTTGACACCACCTCCCCTTTCAGTCTCTGCTTTTACATGAACTTTTGACACCACCTCCCCTTTCAGTCTCTGCTTTTACATGAACTTTTGACACCCCCTCCCCTTTTAGTCTCCGCTTTTACGTGAACTGTTGACACCCCCTCCCCTTTTAGTTTCCGTTTTTATGTTGGACTGCCCCTCCCCCTGCTTTTATGAAAATTTGTAGATCGTGTCACCATCCCCATCTTACCTCCTCTGTTACCAAAAGTTCGAAGAGAGGAAATGTGATTTCTTTGTCAGTTCAGGTTGCCCTTCCACCCCCTCCCCCATCCCCCATTGCCTGCAACATAGTCTCTAACAGCACTAAAATGACAAAGCATTCGCAAAGCCACAGGCCTTTAATCAAATAAATATCCCGAAACACATGCACCGATATGGACACTCATACGTCTGTTTACAGCGGCTTCCATTCACAAACAACTGCCGCGAAATGTACGTGTTAAATTCTCCAGCCCAGAAACAATATCTTTCGGAAGTCTCACCAAACAATGATGACCCCTCCCATACCTAAATCATTTTTCCCCTTCCGGTCTTTCTTTCTTTCTTTCTTTCGTTCTTTCTTTCTTTCTTCCTTCTTTTCTTTCTTTCTTTCTTGCTTTCTTTTCTACTCAGTTAAAACAGTGTTCTGTTTCTCCCACCAAGTCGAGCATTCGTCCCTGTCACTGCATACTCAGAACTGCCATCACTCAGCTGAAATGGAAAACAAACAAAAGAACAAACAATCAATCAAACAAACAAACATACAATATGTGAAATGGAAAGCAAACAAAAGAACAAACAATCAAACAAACAAACAAACATACAATATCAAATAGCGGTTTAGAGTATGAGCATGCCTCATCAAATTTCCGTCCTTCAGAAGCATTTACGCAAATTCCCTGATGACGAGCGCATCCGACACAAAGCCGCCTGGTGCCTTTTGTACCATCACAGGAAACCTCCTTGATGTTATTCCCGCGGAACATTCTTACGGCATTTGCCACTCCCCGAGTGCCTCTGTGGTTGATGTTATTCACGCAGGACATTGATACGTCATTTTCTGCCCCAAGAGTGCCTCTCTGATTCTCGGTGTCGGTGAGAGAAATACGACTCGTTTCCGTCAGCCATCTTTGCGACCAATGGCCCGTCTTTCAATAAATTGTCTGCGCTCACTGAAGCCCCGTCACCTTACCACCAATGACTCAGCGGGAAAGAGGAGAGATTCAAGCGGTAAGTGATGAAGGTGGTCCAGGGGGAAGGCCAAAAGCCAGAATGAATATTGCCATGATGTTGACACTGGCACCGGGCAGGTTTCTGCTAAAACACGCTGTTTTGGAGTTTTCTTACAATGGGCACAGAGGAGAGGAGGGATAGTTAAGCTGGCTCCTGCTCGTAAACAATGACACAGAGATCTTTGGTTCCCCTAAAAAGGATCATGCCAAGGAGGGGGCTCAGAAAATTCTAAGTATCTGCTCTCGTAGTGGTAGTAGTGGCAGTACCAAAAGCAGCAGTAGTAATACCAGCAGGAGCAGCAGCAGTAGTAGTAGTAGTAGGAACAGCAGTAGCAGTACCAGTAGTAGTACTAGTAGTAATACCAGCAGGAGCAGCAGCAGCAGCAGCAGTAGTAGTAGGAGCAGCAGTAGCAGTACCAGTAGCAGTACTAGTAGTAATACCAGCAGGAGCAGCAGCAGCAGCAGCATCAGCAGCAGCAGTAGGAGTAGCAGCAATAGCAGTACCAGTCGTAGTACTAGTAGTAGTACCAGCAGGAGTACTACTAGTAGTAACAGTAGTAGTAGTACTAGTAGTAGCAGCAGCAGCAGTAGTAGTAGCAGTAGTGGGCGTGCGCGTGTGTGCGCGTGCGTGTGTGCTTTCATGTGTGTATATGTGTGCGTGCGTGAGTGAGTGAGTGAACGTGTGTGTGCGTGTGTATGGAAAGAGAGAGAGAGAGAGAGAGAGAGGTGGGGGGGGGGGGAGGACACTGAGGTTATAATCTTCCCAAGAAGCAAGAAGCACACTCAGTTACTATTGGCCAGGGCAAAAATGTCAGCAACTATATTCAAAATCTTGAACTCCCAGAATTCAGCCCCTTACATTATTCCTCGCCACTGTGACTGGCCTAATGGAATACGACTCTGACTGGGCTCAATGTCACAGTGACTGGTAAATCACAGTGACTGGTATAATGTGATAGGATTCTGACAGCGCAGTGTCATGGTGACTGTTTGATGTAGTGGGATTCTGACTGGGCCCAATGTTCACGATCATTGGTATAATGTAATAGGATTCTGACTGGGCTCAGTGTCACAGTGATTGGTATAATGTAATAGGATTCTGACTGGGCTCAACGTCACAGTGATTGGTATAATGTAATAGGATTCTGACTGGGATCAGTGTCACAGCGATTGGTATAATGTAATAGGATTCTGACTGTTGTCAATGTCACACTGACTTGTGCGATACAATAAGATTCTTGCAGGGCCTAAGGTCACAAATTTTGGGGACACTACTGCTTGAGGACAGTTACAGTAACAGCTTGTGGTTCAATGGTAATCATGATGATGATGATGATCATCATCACCCACACTCCATAAAAGAAAGAAAGAAGATGTATGCATGTAAAAGGGGGGATATATGCGCTTGAAACCAAGCCTGTGTAAGAAAAGGAAGTTAAAAGATAAGTAAGTAAAGAATCGATTGATAAAGAAAATAGAAATAACAAAGAAAGGGGAAAAGGGAATTAGATAGCTGTAATACGTACACGATTTAAATAATGAGTAGTATAATAGTGCGGAGAGTACTACTTGTTGGTGTTGTTAGGGGTGGATAGTTTTGGATATTGATGTCAAGTGGGCAGAGGGTACCAAGTCTGGCAATAAGATGGGACTCCTGCATAGTACGCTCAAAGTTGTCATGCTATAATCGCCAAAGTGCCGGGACTTTGACCTGATAGATATTATTCTGAGGATGGCTGAAGTGCAGAGCTACTGGTTCAGGCCGTTGATGGCGGATGTCGGCCAGGTGTTCAGAGATGCACGTCTCAAGTGTGCCAGATGTCACACCTACATTGACCTTACCGCATAGTTCGCTGTGGATAGCGCACACAGTGTTGCAGCTCTGACAAGGCAATGTGCAATTGATTTTGAACGAGCCTTTGTGGCCTTATAGGATGGTGTCCGGCTTCGTAAGAGGACAGATTCTGCAACTGAGAAATTGAGCGGGGAAAATGCTTGTGATTAAGGTGTGTCGATCTTGTTCAGTTTAGAGTGGACATGTAGCTCTTTTTCTGTCACGCCTGAAAGTAATGAAACTCTCTTATTCACACACAACACACACACACACACACACACACACACACACACACACACACACACACACACACACACACACACACACACATGAGTGCCCCCACTCCCAAACTGCTACAAGCGTGCATGCTCTCAAACCGTAACATGCACATAAGGCAGAAATAGAAAATCCATTGGGAGCTATTTAAAAACTTGCCTGAAAGGGTTGGTTTTCATGTTCAATATGAAGGTGTGGAGAGAAGAGCCATGGCGAACAGAAAAAAGGCAGTGGATTCCAGAAGTGGCTGGCTAAGGCACAAAGAATGCACACACCGTGTTGTTTTCTTTTGAA
This sequence comes from Conus canariensis, assembly GCA_033310375.1. Taxonomy (NCBI): domain Eukaryota; kingdom Metazoa; phylum Mollusca; class Gastropoda; order Neogastropoda; family Conidae; genus Conus; species Conus canariensis. The sequence goes on along the minus strand of CM065720.1, from coordinate 60,037,310 downwards.
CGTAGGGGGTTTGCAAGCTGTTCTATTGTCTGCAGAAGAGCTAAGAATTCTGGATGGAGAGTAGGCTTGAAGCAGCTAAGATGAAATACAGAGGAGCCTTTCCAGTAAAGATCTGAAAGCAAAGACAGCACATGTATTTTTACAGAATTCTCTGTAGTAGTAGTAGAGTAGTAGTAGTAGTAGTAGTAGTAGTAATAGTAGTAGTAGTAGCAACAGCAGTGTGTGGGTCCCTTACACTAACAGTTGACCGTAAGCTAACAGTTATGCACACTCTCTTGCGGATGTAGTCTACCCATTCTTTCCCTCAGCCGTGCGCATGGCACGTGTTGTCCATCACAGCACCAGTTCCAGCTGTCGCGCGCCTTCAGCAAATTTCCTACGCACGGGAAGAAGCTGTTTACAGTTCTTAGCCAGCATGCCGGCTCTCTCTTCACTTTCTCTGTCATAGTGACCAGAGCGCACAGAGGCACTGACTCGCTTCTTGTGGGATGGGAGGGGAAGGGGAAGAGGTGGTGCGTTACTCTGTTTCATTACAGAGATCGTATTTTCTTTTTTAAAAAAATCCTTAGTTTGCGGTGGTGTCCGTAATTAGTGCATTAATTACAATACACATACTTGTGATTAATCGGTATAAGTGACGAAAATAAACGCAAAATGCTCTATTTTGGACTGCTGTAAGGATACGGTGTTGCTGTTAGCCCAGGGGGCCCGTATATATATATATATATATATATATAT
>CM065720.1:60019072-60021572 GCA_033310375.1 Conus canariensis | reverse complement strand
GGACAAGAAGGTGTTGAGGCTTTGCTTCGACAGGTTCTTTTCATTTTCATTCATCATAATAAAAAAATGCATTTCATGGTTGCTGCTTCCTCCACGTGTTTTGTCACGTGACACAGAAATGTCTACTGAATGTACTTATGTTCATAAAATTACGTAAGGTACCCTGAATAGCCCTGCTTGTAGATGGATTACTACCTTGCTAGATACACATGGGCACCGTCTACAATTTTCAGGCAAATGCATTTGTGTGTCTGTGGCTTTCTTTAAAGTTATTGTTGATGACCGTTTGCTCAATGTCATAAGCCTCCATACTTCAAGAAGGAGGAAAGGAAATGAACAAAAAATGTTTGAATTTGAAGCATAAGCACACATACGTTAGAGACAAAGTAAACTGCATTGGAAACTGTTCTGAAAGAGATGAACTAAAGGAAGAAAGCCAAAAAGCCGATACAAAAGAAGAAAAGGAACAAAAATATCACAAAAGAAGAAAAAAAAATGAAAGAAAGCAAGAAAGAAAGAAAGAAAAGAAAAGAAAAGAAAAAAGACAAAGACAGACAGACAAGCAGATAGACAGAAAGGATAGAAGAAGGAAAGTAAGGCTTCCTCAGGCAAAATAAAGAAAAGATAGAAAAAAGCACGTGGAGTGAAAAGAGTAAAAGAATTAAAGAAAACAACTGACCTGGTGTCAGACACGGTTCCCACGGTGAAATTCAGGAGATCCCAGGATCCCGAGCGACTGTACCACTCCATCCTGACGGAATCCTGTTTGGAAAAGCTGACGTCAATATCATGACGTGTGGACACCAGGGTGGAGATGACGACATGGCACTCTTGCGTGTCAAAAGGGTAATATGTGACGTCAATGTCGCAGGATGTCCGGAACACCCCGCCGGCGACCCAATTCACGTTGCCGGTACTGTCTATACTGTGGAGAACGGACAATGCCCATGGTTTTAAGAACCTAATTTATACTTCGATCAAGGTTTCAGGCCATATCATCATAGCATTACAACAAATACGAAGTGGAATCATAAACAACAACAATAACAACAACAATCACGAACAACAACAACAACAACAACAATAAGGACAACAGCAACAACAACAACGAACGTCTAAAACAATTTTCATCAACCATCTATTCTACGACAGACAGTCATTAGCCATATTGTGTAAATTCTTCAGGACAAGGTTAGAGGTACCAGCATGTTGTTGATGATGCTCTCTCTCTCTCTCTCTTCTCTCTCTCTCTCTCTCTCTCTCTAATCTATTATCCTCGTAAAGAATTTTGTCTTGTCTTGTCTTGCCTTGTCTTCTCTCTCTCTCTCTCTCTCTCTCTCTCTCTCTCTCTCTCTCTCTCTCTCTCTCTCTCTCTCTCTCTGGTTACACTCACGTCATGTAGTTTCTATCGAAGCCCAGCTCTGTCATGGATTCTACAGAGTTCGAAATGGTGACGTCCGGTATCCAAAGCTCTTTCTGGGGGTAGGTAAAGTAGTTGGTTTGGTTGTAGTCGGAACTGTTCCATCTCAAGTTGGTGTCTTCCCAATGGACATCAAACAGCGCCGAGAAGGTCAGCTGCTGATTGATTTCGTCCAGTTCCTGAAAGAAGAGAAGTGGAAGACTTAGGGGCACTGTGTCGTGCACATGAGTCGTCAGTGTAGTCTGACAGGTCGATCAGACAGCCAGCTATCTGCACAGCTCTCACTAACATGCAACAAGTCACCAGAGTTAGGCCTACGTTCACTCCAGTCCTTGACTTCATATCTCCAGGGAGGGTTCTGCCCTCCTCAGAGATGACCATTCTCCGCTGTATCCTGCAGCCTGCTCTGCAATACCTGAAAAGCAAATTTTTGTCACAGCTGCCGTGTCCAAAATAAGAAGGGACGACGCACACACTCGCGAGAAGGCATTGCTGCATTTCTTTTTGGTAATATTTCATTCAGACCTGGGAATTGAGAACACACACTCACACATGCGCGCGCAGAGGAATCAGGACGGGATGAGTATGATCGAAGAATCAGGACAGGATGAGTATGATTGCACAATCAGGAAAGGATGAATATAACTGAAGAATCAGAAGGGGATGAGCATGATTGTAGAATCCGAAGGGGATGATTGTAACCGGGGAGGGGATGATTATGATTGAAAAATCAGGAGGGGAAGAGTATGGCTGACAGATGTTTACTCGAAAACGTCACCAAAAAATGGGTGTACGAGTACAATGCGCTGCATAAGTCAAATTTGTCGCGAATCCTACTGCATTAAAAATGGAGAGTCGAACATACCCCAGAGACTGGCTTGTCTCTCCTGTGGCGCTGGCTGCCACTGGACAACATCACCTCCAAAGCACCAACAGTAAAATACAGTACTTTCTATTCCACTTCCGTTTTATCTCGGTGGGTTTTTCTGTTTTTCCCTTTCGAAAATTTTAAGGCAGATGGAGAGCACCCATCCTCCTCTCCCACCCATCACCCTCCCCTTTCTGCTCCCCATGTTCCTA
>CM065720.1:60011572-60014072 GCA_033310375.1 Conus canariensis | reverse complement strand
GGTGAAGCGTGATTCATCACTGAACAGGACCTGGGACCATTGCTGACGTGTCCACCTCACGTGACGTGCGCAGAAGGCGCGGCGTGCTGCCCTATGGGCTGGAGTTAAGCGTGGCCGTACTGCTGGGCGACGAGAATGGAGATTAAACCCATGTAGGCGGTTCCGTATGGTCTGCTGGCTGATGTTGATGTTAGTAGCCACCCTGAACTGCCTTTGAATTATGCTGGAAGAGGCTGTTCTTGTCTGCAGGGCTTGTCGTTCAATGAGACGATCGTCACGTGGGGTTGTCTTCTTCGGTCGACCAGATCTGCGTCTTTCATGGACAATCCCAGTGGCTGTGAAGCGTTGAATCAGTCGGACAATGACCGAGATGGACACATGAAGTCGCCTGGCCACTTCTCGCTTGGGAACACCATCTTGGAACCATGCAACAGCTCGTCCCCTATCCAACCCGCTTAATTTTCGTCATGGAGGCATTGTCAGATCAGGCCTACTACTGGTGGAATGTCTTCTTATATAGCCAAGTGAGCGACAGCATCTCACACATAAACAGCAGTGCTTGCACGTGCATAATGGTTTTTCCATCTGGCAAGTGCAATGTGTTCAGGCAGAACGGTCCAAAACAAGGTCATTTTTCGCAAGTTTCTGCTTTTCCGTTTGCGGCCCAGCTCAGTAGTAGAGAATCCCGTGCAATTTTCGCACTAACACAACATCGCCCACTTACAGCTGAACAAGAATTCATGACAATTTGGCTGGACTAAGAAATAAATAACAATAGCGAACTGAGTTTATTACGCACCTGTTTTCACATACCGATCCTTAACTTTTTGTGCGTAGTATATATGGATATCCGTAGCATTATAGTCATCATCCTCATGCTCATCAGTATCATAATATGTCTCATATTCTGTTTCCGTTAATGCCCTGATCTCATGGTGACCTCAGTTTCGATTACCTTTCCACGTCTGTCCCCTTGGTTGGGTTCTGTCGGGCTACCCGGTATCGGCAAATTCATGGGGACTGTCGTTGAACGGATGTGGAAGTGCTCTCCTAAGGGAGAGCTCCCTTGGCTCTGCGACTAAGCAATTATTGTCTTCGGAAGGGGGCATGGTAGGTGATGCCTTGCGTATGCTGGACCAGAACAGGCGTCAGTGAACACCCCAGATGTGACTCGGCAGCAATGCGGTATCTTCTCTGGTGGGTTGCCTTATGACGAATCGACATTGACTGCTGCCAGTGAACTGCCAGTGCCGATGCTGTGGCAGGCTGTGACTGTGGAGGACACACGCGCGCGCGCGCGCGCGCGCGCACACACACAAAACACTCACGCACGCACTCGCCCACACACACACACACACACACACACACACACACTCCAGAGAACGAAGTAACGCGCATCTAACACACTCTGTAAAACAGACAGGTCAGTTTTCAGGAAGTATATCCGCTTCTAGAATCACTGAGAACAGCTTTCAAGTCTCCTTTTCTGTGGAGCTCATGATTTCGTTATGACTTCGCTCATGAAAAAGCTCATGTTAAATCTACCTGTTCAGAATTGTTTTTCCAAGTCCAGAATGTTTCAATCGTATGCAAGCACAGCAAGAACTGTCCGTCCTAATAAATTTAAAAGAATGAAAGATTTGAGAGCGAACCATGTGCACATGAAGGGAGCAAGAGTACGCTAGGTTTTATTTTTTGTCTACATCATAAATCTTCATAAATTCAATACATGTCAAAATCTGAAAATACCAGAACTTCAGGAATGTTAAAAAAAAGTATATAAATCACGAGTATTAGCTACTGCACTTCCTTATCCCCATTCCTGGAGTATACGAGTTTATTTTCGCGCAATGAAAATAAGTTCCAGCATCACCGCCTCTTTCCCAGTAGCTTTAAGTGAATGTACTCTATTTGATTTACGCCACTTACATTTCCTTCTCTCCTCTACTCCCTGCCAAACCCCTTCCCATGCTATGCTCCTGGTGACCCACTCTACAGCTGTAAACTAACTCCATTCTCGGACTTACTCAAAATTATCCGCCCCCTGAAACTTAATGTGGTTGTCTAGGCCGAGACTGTTCAAGCCAATATAATTCATTCTGCTCGTAGCCCAGCCGACCACGAAGAGTGAGTCACGCCAGGGCTGTCATCTCTTCAACATCAGTTCCTCACCTGATCGATCCACCATGTACACAACCACAAAGTGTGAAGGAAAACTCACTCACTAGTACAATAGATGAGTGCTTTTTGGACACCCACATCTTCGTTTCGTGACAAAACCAGACATAAAGAAGCAGGCAGCCCTGCTCACTGAACGGCTGTCGTGAAGAGAACGGCACTGACAAAGAAAGGAGAAGAGAAATGACGACATTTTGAGAACCAGAGAACAGAAGAAGGTGGAAAGAGAGAGAAAGGGAATGTGAGTGGGGTGGATGGATGGGCAGGAGTAAGAAGAAGGGGTAGGGGAGGTCAATGTGAGCTGAGTCTTCTGAACCACGAC
>CM065720.1:60004072-60006572 GCA_033310375.1 Conus canariensis | reverse complement strand
CCTAGAGCATCTCTCTCTTGTTTTTCCAAGTTCTTTCCCGCTTTTAGTCCAGAAAGAGGGGAAAACCAACAGATAGGCAGATGAGGGTGTTTGTGTGGGGGGCAAGCGGGAGGGAGAAGGAGAGGAAAGGAGAGGAGGGGGAAGAGGCGCTGGCAACGGGGAGGTAGGGGGAAAGGGGACCAGACCGACAGACAGACTAACTTCCTGAACTCCAGTGCCAAAATACTGACGGAATGACTGCCCCCACAGCCATGACGTCACGCCGGCCATGCAAAAGACAAAATAACTCGACGCCGGCAAAATTTTGGTGAAAGAAATCACCGATGACGTCACACATGCCCTGTCGACACCAACGCTCCTGAATACGACGGTCACAACAGAAAGCTGTGAGTGATGTAAATTATGTCCTGGGCGGTTAACATGATGCCCCTGATTACCATTGATGTTTCTAAATTCCCTACCCTTTCACAGATCCCGAACACCGTTATCTTTTGACGCCCATTTCAGCGCCATCTGTTGACCACTCTTTTGATTTCCCTTGAGCTGTAACGTCACGGACGATTGTGACGTTGGCACAAGGTGATTTAGGGACTGACAGAGTGTGCATGAGGTTTTCTTTTATTGTGTTACGGTCATAAATCATCTGGGTTATCTTTCCCTTAGGACTGCTAATGTGTGTGTGTGTGTGGGGGGGGGGGGGGGGGCTGTAAAAACGAGCTGTGTGCGTCTAAGAAGATAGACATCAGTCTCTTAGGACTGCACCCCTCTGGAATGCACCATTCTTCGAGAATACACCGCTTACAAACAGAGAGAGAGAGAGAGAGAGAGAGAGAGAGAGAGAGAGAGAGAGAGAGAGAGAGAGAGAGAGAGAGAGAAATGGAAATGGAAATGGAAATGGAAAATGGAAAAAGGTTTATTCAGGTTAGGCCACAGCCCCTACTGAAGGGGGGAACTATTTACAATGGCACTTTAACGACAAGAAAAGTAAGGATACATCAACATAATAATGACAAATTCCAACATCTTTTGACCATAGAGTACAACAGATAAATGCTTCAATATCAACAATCACATCCTTCAACTACAGTCGCACGCCTTTTAAATGCCTTATATAAATAAATGCATACATTCTTCAGTATAATTTCGTTGCTGTTAGCCATCAATAAGGCTACGTTGAATAGACATGGATTTGCATAAAATTTTCCTGGAATATATTGTTGCCGAAGCTCACAGAGACTAGGGCAACAAAACAAAACATGTAATTCATCTTCTATTGCGTCATTACACAATGGGCATGCTACAGAATTGGTTGATACCTGATTATAACGCTCCCGATGTATTGCCATGTCTGTTACTCCAAATCTAAATTTTGTTAAATAACATCTAATATGTCTGTCGATGTCAATTAAAAGATACCTTTCACAGCTCCTTGATGATTTGAAAGTTCTATATAAAGAAAACCGGTCACTGTCTTGGATATGTTCACTCCAGTTTTGCCATCGGCAATCGATAAGCCTCTGGCGAAATTCATCCAGAAATGCCATCGGCAATCGATAAGCCTCTGGCGAAATTCATCCAGAAATGCCATCGGCAATCAATAAGCCTCTGGCGAAATTCATCCAGAAATGCATTGACATTTTCAACCCCTTGATTTAGCCATACCATTCCAAAACCATTCTGAAATAATGTTTCTCGAATCCTTGAAACCCATGTATATTTACCGCGTGAGTCTAGCCACATCAACATCTCGTAAGCTTTCACCGGCAGACAGACAGACAGACAGACAGACAGACAGACAGACGGACAGAGACCGAGAGAGAAGGTTGTTTAAACGCAGGTTATCTCCGATGCTATTCACGCTGTTTATTAATGACTGCTGCTCAAAATGTTCCCCAAGGAACGTCCTTTTGGTGTCTGATGGCACCATTGTAGAGGGTTTCAATCTGAGACAGCCCCTCTCCTTGAAAGACCATGCTATAAAACAAAACATCTGAATTTCAGTTAAAATAGGAGGACTGAGAGAGAGAGAGAGAGAGAGAGAGAGAGAGAGAGAGAGAGAGAGAGAGGAGAGAGAGAGAGAGAAGAGGAGAGAGATACTTGAAATCTTTAATGAGGGTGAATAGATAAGCTGGAAGCTTTTTTACACTATGCCCTCAGAGAGAGAGAGAGAGAGACAGACAGACAGACAGACAGACAGACAGACAGACAGACAGACGGACAGAGACTGAGAGAGAAGGTTGTTTAAACGCAGGTTATCTCCAATGCTATTCACGCTGTTTATTAATGACTGCTGCTCAAAATGTTCCCCAAGGAACGTCCTTTTGGTGTCTGATGGCACCATTGTAGAGGGTTTCAATCTGAGACAGCCCCTCTCCTTGAAAGACCATGCTATAAAACAAAACATCTGAATTTCAGTTAAAGTAGGAGGACTGAGAGAGAGAGAGAGAAACACACACACACACACACACACACACACACTCACACACACACACACACACAC
>CM065720.1:59989072-59999072 GCA_033310375.1 Conus canariensis | reverse complement strand
GGCTCTGAGATGTTCTGGGATGCATGGAGAACGTATAAAGGACTCAAGGCATGGACTATGTCCACTTTACCGTGGGCCTTAAAGCCCTTTATAAGCCCCGTATCAAAACACTGCCAGATGTGAGCTGAAACACGTGCACACCAACAGATTGGAAGGGACACGGAAACAAGCTAAACGGTACTTCTGTAGCATCAGTAGAAAGTAGATCACTCCATTTGAAGTGTATTCTGTGAAATCTTCTGTAGCATCAGTAGAAAGTAGATCACTCCATTTGAAGTGTATTCTGTGAAATCCTGTGGCGGAACCGGAATGCCGTGCTCGGTACTAAAAGTTCTCCATACCTCTTCAGAGTATTCATCCTTTGACCACGCCTCGTCAGTAGACATATTCCACCCCACTCTCCCCTACTTAGAAGCTGATCGATTGTAAGGAGACTGAAAAGAGTAAATTGGAATTGGAGTTGAATTCCCGCTTCCAATAGGAGTCTGGGCCAAACCAGGATCCCCCGGTGGACAGTGATTCTGGCCGGTCCACTTTTAGTGCTCACTAACTCAATGTCCAGCTGAACTTTACGTGTTCTTCCTAGTATCTGGACACAGGCAGTGTACGACTCCGCCACCCTCGCGCATAATCCTCCATGAATACACGGTGTTCCCTACGCCACCCACTTCTCTGCCCATGCCTTCTATCTAACTCCTTCACTCATATATACTAACACACGTGCATGTATTCTCCAACTGATGCCGAATTCACTTCGCACTTATCGTGGGATGGAGAGAGAGAGAGAGAGAGAGAGAGAGAGAGAGAGAGAGAGAGAGAGAGAGAGAGAGAGAGAGAGAGAGAGATTAGGGGTGGGCTTACAAAGTAACCGTGTCCTATCGTGATCAGTCGGCCAAGACGTTCATGGAGCCGTCACTCCCCGCCCCCGTATGCTCTCCCCCCTCCAAGGACGTTTTCCGCCCCAGTAGTTGCTGTCTCTGTTCTCGGAATCACCTTGTGAACTCCGAGGATTTATAAAGAAAGAGCATGGAAGTCCGACCGTAAGTGACCGTTTCTAATATATCATTTTATGTGACCTCCTCACCCCATCTCCATCTCTTCGACCAGTTCATGTTCCTGCATGTCGCAGGGCGTCATTTCGGGCTGGCTAATACATTCCCCATGGATCTGCCTGGGAAAGGTCTGACCGTAGCTGTCCTTCGGTCCTCACCCCTCGCCATGACCTCTCACCCTTTACCCTTCACCCCACACCGTGACCCTTCACCCCTCACTCCTCACCCCTCACCCCACACCGTGACCCTTCTTCCCTCACTCCTCGCCCAACACCGTGACCCTTCACTCCTTTCCCCTCACCCCAAACCGCGACCCCTGAACCCTTACCCCTCACCCTCACACCGTGACCCCTCACCCCTTACCCCTCACCCCACGTGGATTGACCACAGAACAGACACCATGATCCGTCGTCCAGGACACTTCCTCCGAGACAGGACGATCGCAGTCGCCGGAACCTAGTCCTAGTGGGGCCCCTGTAGGTTACCTAATGCGTTCTTTCTAGAATGACCCCGCACCCCCCCCCCCCCTCCCGCACCCCTCCTCTGACCAGTCTTCACACAATCGCACTCATACCTAACTCGCATACTCGGCAAAGTATGGTGATATTCCTCTGAAACACACACACTCACTGTGAAAGTTTGTGGTATCGACGATCGTGCGTGTTGGGTTAAGCATGGGATTTCCGTCCGCGCTGATGATTATGCCATCCCAATTGCAGATATGCACGTGGAGACACTGACACTGACACTGACAGTTTTTCTTGCCGTGAACAAATAAGCCCTGTTGCAAGGGGGTTACAGCTGTGGTATAAGCAGATAGTGATGAAACAAAATATACGATGGAAAGAAAGAGAACCCATACAATTTGACAAATATTTCAAATCTACAATGGACAACGTCTCTCCTCCCCAACACACACACACACACACACACACACACACACACACACACACACACACACACACACACAACCACTCGAACATACAATGGGCGCGCGCACGCGTGCACGCACATCCACACACGCGCGCACGCGCTCACACACACACACACACACACACACACACACACACACACACACACACACACACACACACACACACACACGCACGCACACGCACACGTCTGCGCACCCTACTAATCCATTTTCTTCGACCATCAAGCCATGAAATATAAAGAATAAGTGCAGAATGTGAATACATGTATCGTAACACAATTCTATAAGCACGCAGAGAGAGAGAGAGAGAGAGAGAGAGAGAGAGAGAGAGAGAGAGAGAGAGAGAGAGAGAGAGAGAGAGAGAGAGAGTATCCGCATTGTGAAGCATACATTCAAGTAACAGAGCACACAACACCGTTGAAGCTACCCATGGCAACGCACTGAGCCAGTATCATGTGTTTTGTTCCCACTAACCAGTCATACTTATGCAGGTTAGTCAGCTCCGGCAGCCTGAACGCACAAGGTGAGAACGCTCTGGGATGCTTTGTGTGACAGTACGACGGCCAATGTCCTCCCAGTTACATGGAAGAGACCCGTCCCCCCTGCTCCCAAGTCGTCCTAGTGTAAATGTCATTTCCTTATTCCTAGCACCCTAAGAGTGTCATGAAAATAAAGTCGGGGGAAAAAAACCCGTGACCTCCTTTTGAGCTACATGGACATTAAGTGTAGATATAGACGTGGTGTCGATTTAACACACGTTTGGGTGCAGTGTGATGTTTGTTTTTGTCCCTTCACCTTAGGCTACTCAAAAGAAACGACACTTTATTGCCCGAGTGGACTCCATACTAGACTCAAGTTTGGATAAATTTCAGGATTGTTCCTCCCCTCCCCCCTTCCCTCCGCTCGCTACCCGCACACCCAGGTGTCAAAGTTCCGCTGACCAATGCGATGGCGGCACACACACACACACACACACACACACACACACACACACACACACACGAGTGAAACTGTTCCATCCACGTTGGCCATCAGGCGCAGTAGGAGGTCCACCAATCCACTCTTAAGAGTGCAATGCATGTAGGAATTGAGAAAGTGCTTTTATGCACGCGCGAACGATCGAAACTTCGCGCTTGAAACAATTGAAACAAACAAGACATCTTAAAACCCAGTCAAAGAGAAATATTGGCAACAAACAAAGCAGAATGAAACCCAGGTAAATGCAAACACTCTTAAGTAACTACAGCAATGATAAAACACAGACAAACACAAATACTCGTAATTAGCAAAGCGACAGAAAATGCCGACGAATACAGTCATCCGCAACAAACAACAACATAAAATCCAGAAAAAAGGCAAACACTTGTCGCCAACAACGCCAGAGAGGAACACTGTATCACTGTATTTCAATGGTCGGCCACTTTCACTTTGACTTTGAGGCTTAGGACGTTCTGCCTCAAACTGAGGAATTCCTTGTACTTAACTGACGAGATATTCATTCGTCCCAGTGTGTCACGATCAGTCTTTTTCAACACATGTTGCTAAACTCGCTTGCCACAGCCGCGGTCTACCAAGTTTCTTTGCACATCATTCGACGTAGTTTTCCAAGGTCAGATGCCAAAGATAGATTTCGAGATAATCCGGAAATAAACATGAGCCAGATGCTGTAGTGCCATGTCGGCTGCTCGTACAGAAATGCGACGCTAATCTGAAGAAACGAAAAAGACACTGAATATGGAAAACAGATCGTTGAAATATCAAAAACTGTTTTTTTTCACCAACACGTTTATTTTAAACGTTTAGTTCGTTTTAAGGATGAAGTTAAGAGAGGCAGATTATTGAAAATCAACAACAGCGAATTTGGGGATACTTACACTACACTTATGCTAACTATAAACGCCGCTGCAACTAGAAAACACAGACAAGGTATTCAAGGGAAGTGGAAAAAAGCAGGTTGAAAGTTTAATTCATGATAAATTTTGGATTACACAGTAATCTTCATGTACTGGAATTTTGTGGACAAAAGGTGTACCACCACAGAATCTACATAAACAGTTCTTTTTTTTCATTTGAAAAAGCAGCCATGTTAATTTCAATCAATCTAAAGAAGTAGCAGGTGCGCTCGATTTTATACCGTAGGGGATTTTTCAAGTGGGAAGTAGTTAAGATCACTGTTCGACGAATTGTGCATTTGTGCTCTACAAAAACCATACCCTGCCCTTCCATCCAAACAGCGTGGTATGAAGGAATCGTCCATATTTCATCAGCAAGACATCCGCATTCTGTTTGGAGAAGTAGTGCTTCCCGAGTAGGTTTTAGGTCCCTGAGGCTGCCCCACCCCGAGCATCCCACCAACACGACCGGCGAATATCAACGCTCTAGCACATGTGCCCATAGTTACAGAGACCTCGGAATCTTTATCTTTAGACCTGAAACCACCAGGCAATACGTAGGACTGAACAATGGGCCTTACAGAGCCTTCGAAAGAGGTTTGACTCAATATTTGTTTGGCGTTCGTGCTTGCCATATTGAATACTCTTGTAGTGCTCATATATTTCATCATCTTTGCATTCGGTCGCATCCGCATGCATTACTTCAAACGTGTTGCTTTTCTATATTTGCAGTGTTACCAGCAAACTTGTATTCCGTTTATCTTCTCAAATTCCGTTAATGTCCTTCGCCACATTAGGAAGCTTATGGATCGTGCTTGTATCCAGCCAAGATGAGAACACACTCTGCCAGATCGCGTAGTGAATAATCACTATCACTGTCAGGGTTACGGATGAGAATTGCCCACAAACTGAAAAGGAGACCGGGCGCTACAATGGATTTGGTCCCTAGGAGAGGATGGAGTTGATCCATGTGCCGTCATTCAATAGTTTACTGTGTTTCACTCAGCCACCCTCTCCCTTTAGGATGATTACTTTCTCATAAAGACATTGTAAATGAGGTGAAAAATTACATGATGCTCGATTTTTTTTAACGTTGGAAATATTCGTAATATTACCAGGAAGCGTAACATGAACCCTAGGAAAAAATGAAAATGGAATGAAGAAAGCACACACACACACACACACACACACACACACACACACACACACACACACACACACACACACACACACACACACACCAAAAACAAAACAACAACAAAGAGATATTTTTTCAGACCTTGAGTGTCAGAATAGATGGAACATTAAACTAGGACACAAGCTGGCGTGACATATAGTGTGAGAATTGTGATCTCCCTAAGGATCGAGGGACACGCGTTGGGATAGCAATCTCTTTCCCACAGTTATTGCCGCTGTGTAAATCATGAAAATGTGATCGGCTGCTTTGTGATCCAGCACCTAGTTTAAAAAGATCTTTACATCTGTTTAGTGGCACTTCTTCCTCACCCTAACCCCACCCCTCAACTTAATCTTCCTCACTTTTCTCCCCGAGGAGTTACGGGTGGTTTTTGCTAATGCGGTCGCTTGCGCTGTGAGCAATACACATTTAGGATTTGAATGCCAGCAGTCAAAGTGCTCTCTCCCTCAGCTCTATAAGATTAATGTCATGATTTATACTCGATTGTTGTGTGTTCTTACTGTGAACAAGAAATTAAGTACAGCTTTCTGAGCTTATCTGTGTACAGTGTTCCATTGGATTGATGGTGTGATTGATTGCTTGAGTGAGTGAGTGAGTATGTGTGTGTGTGTGTGTGTGTGTGTGTGTGTGTGTGTGCGTGCGTGCGTGCGTGCGTGCGTGCGTGTGTGTGTGTGTGTGTGTGTGTGTGTGTGTGTGTGTGTGTGTGTGTGTGTGTGTGCTTGTTTGTGTGTGTGTGTGTGTGTGTGTGTGTGTGTGTGTGTGTGTGTGTGTGTGTGTGCAGGCGCGCGCGCGCGCGCGCGCGCGTGTGTGCGTGTGTGTGTGTGTGTGTTACATTTGCACGTGTTGCCACACAGGATATGAGAGTTTGTAGACTGACAGTAATTGTTATGTACACCAGTGTGTGTGTTTGTAGGCCAGTTTGTCATCGTTTTTGCGCTGCGATACATGTTTGCAAGGGCAATAAATCTGCAATTAACATTTTTAAGCAATGCATTCTGGATTCCAATGCTTGACACTTTACGGAGTGGAAACTGTGATCACTTCACAATCATTACTGATTATACAACAAATATATGACGAGACACAAGCAAGCAAAATTCAGTCGCCGCATGCTGGTGGAAGGCTGCAGTCCTTAGCCTGCTAAACAGCCCATTTCAAACAGAGTAAACTCGGTTTGTTTGACGAAAGCTAGACCACATAATGATGCGTCTTCCACAGTTTTTAATAGTTAATACTACATGGGTCTAACTATTCAAGATGAATCAAGCAGCTGCAGTTGCATTAAAGCAAATCTTAAGAAAGATTTAAAGTACTGTATCCGGCAAACATGAACAAACGAATCACAAGACAACACAGGACGCGTTTCGACGTCCTAGGTCTTCTTCAGGCAAGGTAAACAACTCTCAGGACAACGAAAATGAAGAACGAGCAGTCATTTATCTCATCAAATTGCATTAAAGCGGCAATTAAAAATCAGTACTAAAACTATACCAGTGCATCCTCAATACTGTAATGCAGATTTGGAACTTGTCAGTATGTTAACATAAACTGCACATCTTAACAACTTAAAGTTCGCTTCCCATGAGAATATTCGTGCAGGAAATAAAATACAGGATCTGGTAAGAGAGCGTTTTGCCGTAACTATTTCATGCTTCTTGTCTTTTGGGAATGATATATCAGCTTCGTTATATTTCATAGGTGTTTGAAGTTGAAGATGTTTCGGGCATCCCACGATGTACATTCATCTGTACAACGACATACAAGTTGACATGTTGGGATGTTACTACATCGAAGTGTATATTCCATCCTTCATACTAGTGAGCACGAATTTCAAAACACAAAATGCCTGAAACTGAAATAAAACGGTCCTCGTGTGTCACCAATTGATGACATGCAACACTATGAGGCCTAGTCATTCACAGAAACCAGTACACAATCACGTGTGTGAATTTTCGATTTTCGATAACATTCTACCTTTCATATTAATACCGTCGAAATCAGGTGCGCACGTGTCGGTCGTGTATAGAAGCCCTCTGAACAACGTTTTCTATTTCGTTTTTTTTTTTTTTTTTGTTTGTTAACTTTTTAAATCTGACCTTTCAAGATTCCTTTTACCGCTTGAGAAATTGTTTGCCCGACAGAGAACATTGTTTTAAAATGGGCTCTCCAAGCTCCAATTCCTCAAGCACCCCCCCTCCCCCCCCCCCCCCCCCCCCCCCCCCCCCCCCCTGCATTTTTCCATTGACTCATTTTCTTTTCTGAACAGGACCGGAGCCACAAAGTCCAAGACCCCAAAGCGGGTGACAGACAGGGACAGGACCATTGACTCCCACCCAACATGCACAGCCTGTGTGATCAGTACTGACGGACGTTTGCGTGCAGATTTCAATGTTATGTAGAGAACTCTATCGACGTTTTGAGATTATTTACGCTTTTTGAAAACATTACCTACTTCTGAACATTTTTTTTTTTTTTAGCTTTTTGGTACATACTTGCTGAGGGAAACTGACATTCAGTACATATGCACTTGTGGTCAGATTGCACTTGGCTCTCCTTGTGAGTGTCGTCTTTAACATTGGTTTTGGTGTAGCTGTGGTCAAATAACATGCCATGCTCTTTGTTAGAGTTTCCTTTTACAGTGCTTGGGTTTGTGTTTATGGAACACACACACACACACACACAACACACACACACACACACACACACACACACACACGCACGTATAGTATTCCTTGATAAGACTCTGTTCAAACCATGCTTGAATTTTTATATCAGGCTTCTATTTGGGAAACAGCATATATATGGTGTCCAGACTGCAAATTTGAGAATGTGTCCTATAGAGGCTATTTGTCAACAATAGCAGATAGCGCAGTTCATCATGAAATCGATTATGCAAATTGTCATCTGCTCGGGATTTTCCCGATAATGGAGACACTTTGATACGTTGCATGCGATGAAGATCTTGTAAGAGACACTGGTACGGCTTACAAGCCAGACAAAAACGGTAATGCCGATGTTGACATTTTTTTCTGATGTTACAGGCAATGGTCATTTTAGGCGCAGAATATCAGCGACATACGCTTATGTGTTTTTACTAATATGAAAGGCATAAATACCAATGTCTGTTTTGCTTCTCTTGTCATCTTTAATTGCTTGGAGATGTTAGGGTAGGGTTGGGAGTTGGGGCGGGAGGTGGCGGGGGGAGCTGAAGACTGTTTTGCAGGGTAAGAACGGAATCTTTCCATATAAATTGGTATCCACGCTGTCTTGAAATTCTAGGAGTGAAGTTTAGAATTTTCGGTCGTTTTCCTTAAATTTACATTTTGTCTGTCCTTCCCTGTCTTTTTTTTTTCTTTTTCGTCTCAGTGGCTTATTCGTCTGTCTATTCCGCAAAGTCCCAGCCCTCTTTCTCTTGTAAACTGTAGCATATTGATCACACCTTTGTAATCTGATTACTAAAAATTAATAGTGGTGTTGTGCACACTGGATATTTATCAAGAGAGGAGAGAGAGAGAGAGAGAGAGAGAGAGAGAGAGAGAAAGGAGGAGGAGGAAGGGAGTCGGGGGTTAGGGCAGACAGACAGGTAGACAGAGAAAAAAAAAAAGAGAGAGAGAGAGTGGGGGGGGGGGCACAGAGAGAGACAGACAGACAGACAGAGAGAGAGAGAGAGAGAGATGCTTCAGAATAATGGAGAAAGAGCAATAGGCAAAGTCAGAAAGAGAGAGACAATGATAAAGAGACATAAAGAGAGACACCGAGAGAGAGAACGAGATACAGAGAGAGTTTCAGACAGACAGAGAAAACAACCCCAAGGCAAATGTCTAAGATTTGAATACGATGTATTCATAATGAAATGGATAGTAAACGTATGTGTACAAACTTATGACTTGCAAAGACAAACTTATATGTCCTGCAAAGGAAGAGTACATTATTTGCAATTAAGAGAACAACAAAAACTTATTTTACTTCGTAGGAGTGACATTTTCGCTCTTCCACATCGGCATTGAGGAGATTTTTAACACAATTACTTATTTTGAAGTCATTCAATAAACTATTCTTGTACAACAAACACAACGTCTTTTTAATATTTTGAAATTATTCAATAGCTTGTTTGTATTAAAAAAAAACAAACAAGGAACGATGTCAAACCACACACAAAAAAACATCCTTTCTAATCGTTCGGACCAAATCTGGTGTTTTTCCCCGCTCTTTTCAAAGCCATGACTGCCTCGCTACATAATAATACTGCACAGACACGCAATGTTACTCGGCCGCGGGGTAGCGAGTGAATAGATACGGCGGTTCCTTGTCAGCTAAGGAACTGAAGACAATTAAAAACTGGATAAACGGTATAGTTCTCGTATCGGTTTTTTTTCTATACAACGCCAAGGAGCCGAGCAGACTGACCCCCCTTCCACAACAGAGGATACATACATACATATTATATACGTTTTTTAGGATTGACCGAGTTACGAGCCTACTACTACGAGCTTACCAACTCTCTGAGAATTAATGATAAACAATCGTAATTCTTTGTTAACGACACCTACGTTGTTCATGCCGAAGTACATATGCACAATCACGATGTAACAATTTAGTAGTTTAATGGAATTCAATGTAGATTCTGACTTCTATCGTTGTCACATCACTAACTTTAAAGTAAACAACAATGGGCAGACTAAAAGAATACCGATTTGCAAATTCTACTTTGACAAATTTAAAAAACTGTCGTAATCACTTTCGTATTATACATTTAAGCGAACCATTACAATAAACCGTTAAGCAATAACGCATTCAGATTGACTACTTCGAGATTAAATCGGTAAGAAACAGCTAACATCACATATTTTTCTGGCATATTATGAAGATTCACTACGGTCTATAATTCTGTGGTATTCTCACCATTAATGGTTCAAACAACAGA
>CM065720.1:59964072-59981572 GCA_033310375.1 Conus canariensis | reverse complement strand
CGCATATGCAGGCACTTAGGCAGGCGCGCGCGCGCGCGCACGCACACACACACACACACACACACACACACACACACACACACACACACACCCACAAGGGAGGGGGGGGGGGGTAGATGGCATACGAACATGGAGTCATGTGATCAGTACGTGTTATACAGGCTGGACGACTGGCATCTTAGGACATAGAAAATTAAGCCTGCGCTGAGTGCGTCAGCCATTGGCAGAAGGAAACATAAATTTCAACACTGGCCCTAGGATTATTTTTTCTCTCCCTTTTTTTTTAGGGGGGGGGGGGGGGGGGGTAGGTGGTTTGGACTGCGGCTTCGGTTATTTTTTACAGCCTGCTTTCCATTTCTAATTTTTTTTTCTTAATTTATCGGTTGATATAACTCATTGAATTGTTGCTCATTGAGATCATCAGGATCATAGTTCGTGATAGTCGCTGCCTACGGAAATAGAGAAATATTTTTTATGTGAAACCTCGTTCATGATAAAACTTGGCAGTTAAGTGGGTGCACTGGGTGGGGAGGGAGGGGGTGGAAAGCGGGGCTGCTTCTCTATTTCTCATTCCTGCCGATCTGCGACCATCTTGTACAGATTTCATGCCCGCTCAATTATTTGTCTTATACGAGTTGTATTTTAATTGCCTTACCTCTGAGTCGAATTTCATTTTTTTTTTCTGTTTGGTTTGTACCCTCCCCGTGCCTCCCATCCCCACCCCTGCTCCCCTTTACCACTGAAGTATGTCAATGTCAAAACCATATAGTTCTTCTCTCTTGACCATAGCGGATTGCGATATAGGATGGGAGTTGAAGGACAAACAAATGCACATATTTATCACATTTAGATATGATCGTTGATTTCAGAAGCTGGTGTGAAACGATCGACTTTTTGGCTCCTTGTTCCATGACAAAGCAGTGCCTTGGGGAGAGTGCCGACCATGACCTTTTTCCTTCCTGTCTCCAGCGCTGATTTTAGAACTGTCTGCCCCCACCCCCTTTTCTCCCTCTCTTTCTTTCTTTCTTTCTTTAACTTACTTCTTTCTTTCATAGATCTATTCTTTCTTTAGCACGTAAACAAGACTGGCTAAAAATCAGATTGTCTTAATGGGTGAAAATCTGAGTGTTTTTGGTTGACTAAACAATCGTTTCAGCGACTCGCTTCCCTTGCATTGGTCCTACCTTCCACTTCCAGTGCAGAAAAATCGCTTCCTTCCGTTCCTATCTTGATGAAGAAGCTGTCGCTACTTGTATGCGCTCCTCTGCCCATTATACACAAGAGAACGGAAAATCTTTTCTAGTCCTTGGGATCTAGCCTCAATACAATCCAGAACAGTGTTGACGACGTGTTTTCGGATCCTCTTACCATGCTTGTGTTGCACCTGTTTCTTTTCTTCCCCTTCGCCGGTCGCACCTTGAATAAAAGATATATTCCAATTTGTCTCTTCTGTCGTTTAAGTCGTTTGAAGACCAGGCTCCAGCGTGTCACTCTGAACCCCTCAATCTGTCCACACCTCTTCATCTTCGTTCTGCTGCTGACATTCACATCTACAATGCTCCGTTCTTACAGGCCCAAAACCATATGGCCAACGTTCTTTTATTTCTGTCATCCACTAGCACAGACTTCCTTCTTTTAGGCCTAAATCCTACGGGCAGCGTTTTCCTTTCACACTACGGTCCCTCCATCTGTAACCAGCTCCGTTTCTCTGTTCGCCAAGCATACCTGACCACGAGATTTTTTTCTTTCATAATGTTGTTTCTCCGAAGAAGCGTTCTGACCCTTACCCATCACCCGTTTAGTTTGTATACAGATTACGACTTCTACTGTTGGGCATGGTGTATGTGTGTATGTGCGTGCGTGTGTGTGTGTTGTGTGGGGGGGGGGGGGGGGGGTGGGGGGGGGGCGCACGCGTTTGAAATGTACATGCTCAGCACCATTGTTGACAAAATGTTGTTAGATCGTCTTGTCGTGACTGTCCTGATAGATAGGGTATATAGCAGCAGCGTTTGTAGAAGTAGTAGTAGTAGTAGTGGCGTAGCACCACCAGCAATCGCAGTGCTGAAAATAGCTGTACTCGTAAGAAAAACATTAACACAGCTAATTGCGTTAGGTATAACGTTGTTAGAAAGTACTGACAGTGTTGTGATTTTCATTTATTTTTCTTTAAGTCACTCGTTGCATTGACTCCGGTGAAATCTTTCTTTTTTTCTTCTTTTTTTAAAAATAATCTTCTCGCTCACCTCCTCCTCCACCCGCTCTCTCCTTCTTCTGCCCTCTTCCTCCTTTTTAATTAAAGTGCACTGATTGGGAAATGTTTAGTCTGCTTCTTTTTCTTTTCTTTTGCACACAGTGTAAAGCAGGTGCGGGGCATGGAATGTGTTATTCAGCAGTGTGAACAAACATAATGCGAACGCTGTGCATTCAGCAAAGTATTGAGGATAATTTCACAATTAATTTGAACCATTTCTGTTCGTTTGAAGAGTTTCAAATTCGATTCCGACAGGGTTTGACATGGTTGTCATGAAATGAGGTTTGAAGGAAAGTCGGTAGAACTAGATTGACGACATTCTGACAGGTATGTACTGCCTTTTCACTGGTGGTTCCGTGCGATCCTAAGGCAGTATTTCCTGTATTGTTACAGCGTTGAAAATTTCAGAACGGTTGATAGAAAAGATAATTTCAAATGAAGTAAGGAGTATTGAATAGTGACTATATTTTTGACAAGTTGCCGTTTGATTAATATGAAATAAAATTTTAAACAAGGTCGGGGGGATTGACCTATGTTCTTTCAAGCTTCAGCGTGATTCGTGTCAAATGAAATTTTAAACGAGTTCAGGGGAATTAAATAGTGACTGTGTTCTGACATGTGCTGAGAGTTCTGACATCTGTCAGCACGCTCATCTAGAAGATGAAATTTGTCAGGAGAACTTGGTAAGTGTTAACACTCTAAGTTTCATCGGAAGAGAGCCCAGGAGATTAGTAACAAACAAGCAATCAGTGTGACATGTATTTAAGAAAACAAAGGGCACGGAGCACCTTCCCAGTCCCACTTGCGAGGTCATTCGGTTAGCACACAATAAGTGAATAAACAAATACGCACATAACCACACTGAACACTTTCCTCAGTGTAACAACAGTCAGGGACCGATAAGGTTGCACGTTTAATTAGAATTAGTGTCAGGTTAAGCTCAAAACGAGGGAGGAAAATCACCTTCTGCCACTTCCTTGCTTGCATTTTTAGGGCAGAGCATGTAATGCCGAAGGGTTGCTGTAACTTGGAAACTCTAGTGCATCTTAAAAGAGTTCCGTTAATAGTAATCGTTTCAGTCGGATACATGGCTTGCGAGCGCTTACACACACACACACACACACACACACACACACACACACACACACACACACACACACACAGACACGCGCGCGCGCTTACACACACATACACGCGCGCGCGCGCGCACGAACGCAAACATTCTCATACATGCGTGCATACGTACACACTGACATTCACGCACACGCACACGCGCACACACACACACACACACACACACACACACACACACACACACACACACACACACACACGAATACGCCGAAACGGACGACGGATGAAAACACACACACACACACACACACACCGCGCGCGCGCGCGCGCGCGCGCGCGCGCGCACACACACACACACATGCACACACACAGAGAGAGAATGAGAGAGAGAGAGAGAGAGAGAGTAAGACAGACAGATAGACAGGGACAGAGAGACAGGAAGCGACGGACGGACAGAGAGAGACAGACAGACGGACGGACGGACGGACTGATGGACAGATGGGGGGGGGGGGGGGGGGGGAGAGAGAGAGACAGACAGACAGACACAGACGGACAGACAGACAGACAGGGACAGGGAGACAGAAAGCGATGGACGGACAGAGAGAGAGAGAGACAGACAGACGGACGGACGGACTGATGGACAGAGAAGAGAGAGAGAGGAGAGAGAGAGAGAGAGAGAGAGAGAGAGAGAGAGGAGATTCTACTTCAGTTCCGTCATGGCCTTTTTCTCACTTATTCTCACGATCTGTCTTCAAACCCGACTTCCTGCCCTTTGAGACAAGTTTCAACAATCAACCCTCCTTGGTGGACGTCCGCCCGAACCCTCGGGCACCGGGATCACCCCCAGTGCCATCAGCCGGTGGTTCCTAAGCACCCTCCCTCATGAATATCCCCCCTCTTTCGACTTTAGACTGGGATCAACAGAGGGTGCCATCTCCTTGGTTCTAGACACAAGTGATTCTCCTCCCACCAGAGAATGTCCTAGGCTACAGGTGCTTACAAAAAAAGCAAACAATTCGTCTACAGCTAACAGGGCCAGTGACGTAGTTAGATGTATTAGATACGGCCAAAGACTCGTGAAAGGCCAGTTACATAGACTAAGAAATTAAATGTTATCTTCGAATAAAGGGGGAAGGAGCGAGGGAACTCCTACCTAATGGAGCCAGTGGAGCAGTAGGATAGATTAAATGCGTATAATGACACGTTAATGCTCAGTTACGAGACAAAAAAAGTTGAAATCATTATTGAATCGCGGTCGGGGTAGATTTCCACAGCTAACAAGGCCAATGGCGCAGTCAGATGGTATTAAATACACCTAATGACTCGTGAATGCCCAGTTGCGTGGACTAAAAAATAAAAAGGTTAATATGATCCATCGAATGAAGGTAGAAAAACTCCACAGCTAGCAGGGCCAATGGCGCAGTCAGATGGTATTAAATACGCCTAATGACTCGTGAATGCCCAGTTGCGTGGACTAAAAATAAGAAGGTTAATATGATCATCGAATGAAGGTAGAAAAACTCCACAGCTAGCAGGGCCAATGGCGCAGTCAGATGGTATTAAATACGCCTAATGACTCGTGAATGCCCAGTTGCGTGGATATAAAAAAAAGGTTAATATGATCATCGAATGAAGGAGAAAAACTTCACAGCTAGCAGGGCCAATGGCGCAGTCAGATGGTATTAAATACGCCTAATGACTCGTGAATGCCTTGTTGCGTGGATATAAAAAAGGTTGATATGATCATCGAATAAGGGAGAAAAACTTCGCAGCTAGCAGGGCCAATGGCGCAGTCAGATGGTATTAAATACGCCTAATGACTCGTGAATGCCTTGTTGCGTGGACTATAAAAAGGTTGATATGATCATCGAATAAAGGGAGAAAAACTCCGCAGCTAGCAGGGCCAATGGCGCAGTCAGATGGTATTATGCTCTGTTAAGTGGACTATAAATTTGTATCATCATCGAATAAAAAAGGGAGCGAACTCACAGTTAGTGGGCCAATGGCGCAGTCAGATAGTATTATGCTCTGTTAAGTGGACTATAATTTGTATCATCATCGAATAAAAAAGGGGGCGACTACACAGTTAGTGGGGCCAATGGCGCAGTCAGATGTATTAATGCCTATGACTGTAATGCCCTTATATGTGAATAAAAAGTTTATGTAAAAATGAGAGGAACACTCACAGCTAACAAGGCCCATGGCGCAGTCAGATGGTATTAAATACGCCTATGACTCGTGAATGCCCTGTTACGTGACTTAAAATAGGTTAATATTAATCATTAATCAAGGATAAAAAAACAAAGCTAACAAGGCCAATGGCGCAGTCAGAAGGTACTAAATACGCCTAATGACTCGTGAATGCCCTGTTACTTATAGAAGTAATTTACCAATTATATATCAGCATTTAAAAAAAAAAAGCACATAACCTGGAAGCACGCGTGAGTCAGATAAGCATCGCCAGCTCAGGTACGGGTCACAGACTTCTGGAACATTGAGAGGTGGCACCTGTGTTGGTCAAGACGGGTGAGCCAAAGAGCCGAGAGGCGGGTCGGCGGAACCGCCGTTTGATGGCCTACGGGGTGATCATAGGTGCCCGGCTGGGGTTCGGGGGTCGTTTGTCAAAGGGGTTGTATTGTTGGAATCTGTCTCAAAGGGAGGATGAGGGTGTTGAAGATGGATTGGAGAATAACTGGGGAGAAAGTCTGGTGGGTCTGAAATAGAATCTGTGAGTGCATGTACGCAGACATACACACAGACATACACAAAAGCGCGCGCGCGTACACAGTCACGCACGCACACACACACACACATGCACACACACACCACACACACACACACACACACACACACACACACCACATGCACGCTCGCACACACACACACACACACACACACACACACACACGCACACACACACACACACACACACACACACAGACGCGCGCGCGCGCGCGCACGCACGCACGTACAAACACACACAAACACACACACACACACGTTCGCGAGCGCGCGCGCACGCACGCACACACACCCACACACACACACACACAACACACACACACACACAGTACAATAACACACACACACACTCTCTCTCTCTTCTCTCATACACACACACACACACACACACACACACACCACACACACACACACAACACACACACACACACACGCGCGCGCATACACGGACACACACACGGACGTATATATACGCACGCCGCGCATACACATCCACTCACACGCACATACATGCACACACAAACACGTGCACACATATTTTCACACAACACACACACATACATACGCGCGCGCGCGCGCGCGCGCGAGCGCACACACACACACACACACACACACACACACTAACACACACACCTTATACACACACACACACACACACACACACACACACACACACACACAACACACACACTTCTGTATACTCTCCTATATAGAGTATAGAGGAGAGAGTGAGAGACTGACACGCCGTGATAGAGAGACGGGCATACCGCACTTGCACTACAGACGTCATATTGACTAATCTCCCCCCCCCCCCCCTTTCCTTCCCCTTCCATTCACCCCACACTGCCCTCTCTACTCCCTACATCATCTCCCTTCTCGTCCGCCACACACACACACACACACACAACACACACACACACACACACACACACACACACACCCCGTACGCTCGGGCGCGCGCGCGCACACACACACACACACACATATATGAATACGCGCTTGTGTGCCTGCGCGCGCGCGCGCACACACACACACACATACACACAAAAAATGTCATCAAAATTCAGGACCTGAATTTGCGACGGTGAATCAAACGAAATATTTCTTTACTCCGCTAGCTTGTAGCCCCTACCTCTCTCCATTTTATTTAGTCTGTATCTTACTAATAAATTCAGCTACAAAGCAACTCTTCACCCCAGCCCCCCCCCCCCCCCCCCCCCCCCCCCCCCCCCCGTCCCCCGCTTTAGATGTTCTGTTAAGTTTGAACACCTTGAACTTTTTATGCAGGAACGGCCAAAACATTTGTTTTACATTTCCTTTCAGCTGTAGTCCGTGTCTACTGCTGGAGAAAAGGTCGGTATTGGCGACAATTGATTATTTCGCGTTCTCCGTTGATGGAAGGGGCGAGTCTGGGGGTGGGTGGTGCGTTGGGTGGGATGGGAGATAATTTTTGGATTCGAACGTTTCTTGATGTAAAGGTGTAGAGTGCAGGTCGTATGGTGAAAACAATTATTGGTTGTTGTTGCATAAATTCCATCAGACTACGACAGTCGGTTCACACCGATCTCACAACCGTGTGTCCTACATCGGATTGATTTACCATCAGGTTCGTATTTTCTTTAAAAAAAATAGTGTGAATTCTTTCTTCAACACATTATTTTCAACTGTTGCACAGTCGGAGAATGAAGAATCAGGCCAGGATGGCGTTAGAGGGGTAATGGACGGATGACTAAAATAGCGGTAAGAAAATATGACTAATACTACTATTACTATTGCTTCTGTTGATGATGATGATGACATAAATAGTGATGATTATAATGATGACAATAGTAGTAATAACAGTAGAGTAAACACGTGTCCGTAGCGCCAGTAGCCGATGTGATTTAGAACCACGCAATTATCTGTTCTGATATTTCAATGGAATCACCTGCAAACAACTCTCCTACCTCTTACTGCTACTTCCTCAACTCCCTTCCCCCCCCCTCCCACCCCCACCCCCACCTGCTTCACCTTCTACCCGCCTTGCCTTTTCAGAATATGGAGATGTCACGTGGCTTTCATCCCGTTTCGTGCTTCCCCGCATCATCACTATCCCCAACTCCTCACACACACACACACACACACACACACACACACACACACACACACACACACACAGAGAGAGAGAGAGAGAGAGAGAGAGAGAGAGAGAGAGAGAACGTGTACTGCTGTTACACACATGTCAATGGCGGTCAGTATCAAATCTGCAAGCGGCTGTGCTGTTAGCGAATGAATAGAATTGTTGATATTTTACTACGAAGCTAGGTCTTTTTCAAGTCTTAGACATCCTATGTCCTAATTCTATATGTTACAGCGTTTCTTCCTGATCACTTTTTTTTCTGTCAGGACGAACGTCTTTGGTCTTTCGTTTTCGTCTTACGTGTGGTTTAACTGATGCTACTAGCGTTTATCTATTATATAAGAGCACTTAATCCCTTCCGAACGTCTGCCCCCCCCCCCCCTTTCTCTCTCTCTCTCTCTCTCTCTCTCTCTCTCTCTCTCTCTCTCTCTCTCTCTCTCTCTCTCCGTTAGTGCCTTCATGGCTCCTCATTCACTGATGTATCTCGCTTCCTTTCTTTCCGTGAGTGAAACGAAAGTCCACAAAGTCCTAGAGGAAAGGACGTTAGCAGTCCCACAAAACTCATTCCTGCACTAGCTTACATTCTCTGAGTGTCCTGAAACAACTTCGTAATGATGCCGATATGTGAGCACAGTTCTCCTGTAAGGATTTTCTATATGATACTTTTCTAAATCTGCTTGACCGTCCCTTTAATGTGTTAGTTTTCATCTTTGTCATCTTGGTCATCCTGTGAGACAATCCGCAGCGCACCTCTCACCTACAACTCTGCTTGTACAGTGGAAACGTCAAACCAAAAGAAGGGGTGGAGTGGGGTGGGGTAGGGCTCTTTTAGAATAAACTGGGTTGCAGTCTTCCTGCGAGATTGTGCTTGTAATTTCCTTTTTTTTCTTTTGCTATTTTTTTGAAACATTTTTCAAAAAAGGTTTTCCCCGTTTCTTCACTTTCTTTTTTTCTGCCTCTGTGGTCCTTCCTTTAATCTGTGTTTTGAACACTCTGCAAACTTTTTTTAAATTCACCCCATAGGAATACAGGGGAGAGAGGGGGAGGTGAGGTTCTGTCAGTGTAAATTTGTGCCCCTGACTTCTAGAAACTGGGTGTTAGTAATGTCTTCTGTATCGCTCTCTTTGCTTTCGTTTTAAATTTAGGTTTTATTTTTTTCTCTGTACTGTTGCCAACCGCTTTTCTGTATTTGTGATCTATTCATCTTTCTGTAGTCTGGAAATCTTTTTTTTCTCTTGATAACGTTTGTAAGACGAAGTTCTTTCTTGTAATCTAGTGACTTAACAGTGAGAGTTTAACCACTGGAACAGGAACTTGCTGTCCATTCTGCGATGTTGTTCTCTAACTAGGCATTTGACGTATCTTTGTTACATTGGAATTATCTCAAAAGGATTTTGATCGGTTTTTAAAGAAAAATCTGAACAAAACGATCAGTGGTTGGTGCACCAAACATGGCTTAGTTTTATCCGACTGGAGGACTGCAGCATGGAAACTGATGATATGAATAAGTGTACCTGTAAACCGTATGTAAATCTGAGTTCTGCCTTGACGGGAGTGACTTTTGGCTTTTCTTGTTTTGTTTGTTTGTGTTTTGCTTGTTTGTTAGCTTGCATTTGTTTGCTTGTTTTTTTTTTTATACGTGTTTACAGCCCTGGAAATATTATCTGTGGTCTGCTCAAGTTGTACTGTCACAGACATTGTCCGTGCCCACCCCCGATACCGCCATCTCAGTTTCGTTTCTGATATTGCTTTCAGCCTTTAGTAACATTTCTTCTCAAAGCACGAATGTTCTTCTCTTGGTGATTATGGAGCCGATGTGCCAAGAGTTTGTTGCTTTTCACCACTCATCCGTACGAGCTTGTTCTGGCAAAACTTTCTTTCGTTTGTATCCAACCATGTAAGATCCGATGTTATCTGGAGCTGTTGTTTACCGTTTGTAAAAGACAGTTTCCTCATAAACTGAAATTCGTGACACACACGCATGCGCGCGTACACACACACACACACGCACGCACGCACGCACGCACGCACGCACGCACGCACGCACGCACGCACGCACGCACACACCACACACACACACACACACACACACACACACACACACACACACACAGTGTCCTGACCGTTTTCTCCGTTCTAAGTTCTACGTGCTACATTCACATTTTGCGTGACATGTTTGCTTATGTTTAGCTTCATGCACCGTAGGTGAACCAGCAGGCTGCCATATAAGTGCTCCTTCCTGTCTGGAGGTAGTCAGCAACGCACGCTTTTCTTTTCTTCACCTTGTTGAATTAGCCTTTGTCTCTGAGTTCTCCAGGCTTTATGTGCTGTTCACTGTGAGTGTAACAATGTCACGAGTTGAGCTCAATGTTACTTCGTTGCCGTTCCGTGAAACACTTTGCTCGTGAAACCGCGCTTCATACTGAACAGTTTTTTTTTTTAATGCTGCGATTCCTTTTCGTGATACCGCTGGAAATTTCCAACAGTATTTCGATGTTGAGATTTCTTGAGCTTCCTTCAAACTAGTATTATAGCTGATTCAATACAGACCCTGTGCAGAGAAGTGACACCCGAGCAAGGTTCGGTGTGAGGATTATATTCAGGTTGAGCGTCGACGCTCACCAAGGTGGCAGTGCACACGGGATAACCGCAACAGGACGGACTGTTAGAGGGATGGAGGGCGGAGGGGAAGAGAAGGATGGTGGAGGGTTTATGCAACACTACACCCATACCATCAGAACATCAATACATGAAGCCCAAGGCTTATGTGAACTCGTCTTACGACGGCCTGGGTGCTCTACTGTTTAATGGGGTCGGTATGGGTATTGATGGAAAAGGGTGGGGGTGGGGTTCCTGAAGCAGCTATGCTTAATAACGTAGATTAGAGAAATCTTGGCCTTTAAAAAAAAGTTTATCCATGAATGTTTCGAGCCTCAGTCTGGCGACTAGATACTAACTGGTAACGTTTTATAAATGCTTCCGGCCCTGTCAATATCAGTGATATGGTTTACGTCTTATCCACTCAAAATGTATCATTGTAGATAAATACCGCTTATAAATCTTTATAAATGTCCCACTTTTGCCCCCGTTCCACTCACGTAGGATTTTCTGATGCTTATCACAACATTTTGTTTTTAACTTCCTTCCCACTGTTTCTCACTTGCATTCTTTCACACTAGGATATATGTACTTTTCAGTTCAGTTTTCTATCCATTCCCTACTTTTCAAGTTCAGTCCTTGATGTTCTCCAGACACCCTTCACTTTATCGAATAAACATGTGCACATGTTGAAAGCATTGGTCACACCACCACCAGTTCCTGTGTCCGTCCAGTGGCAATTTCTCGCGTTTCCTCTGCAGTTATCTTCTTTTAATATTTCATGGATTTTAACCCGATGCCCTTCAGTTTCTGCCCCCTCCCTCAATTATCTAGTCTTTCCATAATCGCCCATACCTACTGTTGTACGTTATTCATGTTTCTCTATTCCCAGTTCTCTGTCATATTTGGTCTTTTCCAACTACACTTCCAACCTTTGAAGTCCTGCAGCCCCCCCCCCCCCCCCCCCAACTTCATTCTTCTCTGCTACAAACAGTTCCTTTTATACACTGCTGACCTATTCTTCTGCATTGCTACGACATTATGTTGCAGTCATTTCCATCGCTACCCCTTTACTATTCTTTCGGCGGTATTGAAGAGCAGGATGGACGTACCATATTCAACTCCATCCAGTTCTCCCCTTCCCATCCCGCCCATCATTAATCTTATGTTCTTCTCCCATCCATCTTCATTCTCTAAAACCTTCCTCCGCCAGAGCACCGTGCATCAGTTTCACATTGTCTCCTCACATGCATTGACTTCGTTCTCCCTTTCCTCACTCATCCATCTTTCATCCTTCTTACGTTCCCCAGTTACTGTTCCGCCTCTCAGTTATCCTTTTCATGTTCTTCTTTTCATCTTGTTCTTCATTTACTATTGTCATGTTCTTCCTCCGTCCTGCACTCGGTGTTTTTATGTTCTCTTTGTCTCATCATGTCAGTCATTCATTATTGATGCGTTCCCGTCTTCTCATTCTGTCTTGTTCTGTGCTAATTATGCCCACTATTGCTCTGTCGCCATCTTGTTTTCATTATCATTCTCACGCTCTCTCTTTCTTTCGCTTTCCTCTTTCGTTCATCAGCGTCTCACCACCCTTCATTTATTATTCGTCTTTCCTGCGTTCTTCTCTTCACCTCCGGTCCAACATTGATTATTCTCACAGTCTCCTCCCGTCCACTATTCACCGTTCTCGCGACTCGGCCCCCGCCCCCCCCCCCTCCCCCCCATCAGGTCCCCCGAGTCCAACATTCATACTTCTTGCCTTTTTCCCCGTCAAACATTCCTCATCTTCGCGTTTCTCCCCAGTTCAACATTTATTGTTCTCTCTCCTCCCCACCCGTCCACATTGGTCATTTTCACGTTTTTCCACTTGTCCAATATTCATCATTTCAGTTCCCCCTCTTTTCCCCTTCCTACACACACACACACACACACACACACACACACACACACACACACGCACAACACACACACACACACACACACACACACACACACACACACACACACACAACACAACACACACACACACACACACACACACACACACACACACACCACACACACACACACACACACACACACACACACGCACACACACACACACACACACACGACACACACGCACACAACACACCACACACACACACACACACACAACACACCACACACACACACACACACACCCCACACACGGGTATATGTCATCTCAACCCACTTCTCATTTATAATTGTCCTTCATTCATCGTTCATGTTTCCTCCTTTCGTACTTCCTTCACTGTTCGTACGTTCTGTTTTTATCCCGTCCATTATACGTTCTTCAGGCGTTCTTATTTTGTCCGAACTATTTTTCATCGTTCTGTTGTTCTTCTCCCCTCTCTCTTTTATCTTCTCTCCATTTCCCGCATTTATTCATCATTTTCACTTTTCTTGTCATTCTCACCTTGCCTTCACGTCCCCTTCATCTTTCTCAGTCTCTAGTCCCGTCAGTCAGTCATTGTGTTCACATTTTTCTCAAGTCAGTCATTCAGTTTTCACGTTCCTCTGACATCAGTCATTCATCGTTTTCGCGTTCTTCTCCACTCATTCATTCATCGTTTTCATCTTCTGCACTTAGTGACTTATCATTCTAACACTTCTCTCCAGTCACTCATCGTTTTCACCACCTTTTCTAGTCAGTCAGTCATCGTTTCCTCATTCTTCTCCCGCCAGTCATTCATCAGTCACACGTTCTTTTGTCGTCGATCATTTTTCATTTTCGCTCTCGTGTCCTGTCACTTGTTCATCATTTTCACGTTCTCCCTTTTGTCATTCATCATTAAATCATAACAACAGAGTTGTTGCTAAATCCAAAATTGTATTATTTTGTTATTGTCGTGCTTGTGAAATATCTGAATCCAAAACTGTGCACAACGTGTGAAAAACTAAAAGCAATTAAGAATAATTATGAACTCCAATCGTATCGTATTGAATTAGGAAACATTGTTGTCATAAGATCTTTTGACAGTGCAGTTGTTTGAAAGGCATTTTCGGAGAACAATTTATCGTCAAGCCTCACTTCTGATAACAAAAGCTGAAGAGAGAAAGATGAGACTATATGTATTTATCAAAGACCAAATTCTGCTATTGTACACGAGGAATTAAAAAAAAATATATCTGACATCTTTCTTTTCGTGTAAGAGTATTGTTGGCATTTATTGGTTGTTAAAATACTTGAAGATCGTTTTAAAAAGCCTCTAAAAAGCAAAATGTAATCATAGTACATCGGGTGGGTTAAAAGAAGTTTGATGCATACAAGACGATAAATCAAAGACAAAAGTTAAGCAATTTTTTTAAATTCATCAGGTCCAATCAAGTCAAAATCATGCTGCAAGACTCGAGCAAAGAGCAAGCGGGGAAGTGCCAATAAGCTGCATCACAGTATATTTGCTTCCATTAAGGACACGCACGTGTGTGTATGTGTGTGTATGCGTGCGTGCGTGCGTGCGTGTGTGTGTGTTTGCGCGCGCGCGCGCGCGCGCGTGTGTGTGTGTGTTTGTGTGTGTGTGCGTGTGTGTGATACGTACGTTTTGCTTGTGCACACTTGGTTGAATAGGTATAGTCGTGCGTGCTCGCGCGCATTGTTCTATAAGTAGATGAGTGCGGACGCGCGCACGCGCGTACGTGTGTGTGTGTACTGTGGTTTGGTGTGGTGGTGGTGGTGTGTGCGTGTGTGTGTGTGTGTGTGTGTGTGTGTGTGTGTGTGTGTGTGTGAGGTACATGCGTTTTACGTCCGCGCGTGTATGGTCGTATATGCATATGTGTGCGAGCGCGCGCTTGAGCTTGTGTGTGTGTGTATGTGTGCGCGTGCGTGCGTGCGTGTGTTTGTGTGTGTATGCGCGCGGATCGTGGTGTGTGTGTGTGTGCGCGCGCGCGCGCCTGCTCGCTGGTTTTTGTGTATGTGTGTATGCAAGGGAGGGGGGATGGGAGAAGGAGGGGGGGAGATGCATGAGTCGTTAAGTTGATTTGCTTGTCGCAAACGACAGGACAGGGGAAAAGAAGGGGATGGAGGATGTCGAAGAAGGGGGTGGGGAGAGCATGTACATGTTACTCCCTTTTCAAATAAAATGTTTGTGTTTTGACGAATTGTACAGTTTTTTTTTTAATGATCTTTGCCAAAAATGTCCTACCGATATTTTTCATGCAGTTTTTTTTTTTTTTTTTGCGCTATACTGAGAACAGGCAGTGTTCTCTTTCTCTCTCTCTCTCTCTCTCTCTCTCTCTCTCTCTCTCTCTCTCTCTCTCTCTCTCTCTCTCTCTCTCTTCCCCCCTAATAATTTTTCTCTTGTGTTTACTGCTCTTCTTCAATGTTGTTTTAATATATTATGGCATTGACTGTGAAAGTCAGAAAATTGCTTTTACTATTTTTCATTATGTTATGAAAATAAATAAATTGTACAATTATCATCAAAAGCTTACAATAACAAATAACGTGCAAAATTGCTGTAAAATGTGGAAATAAGTAGAACAAACGACTTTTGTATCAGGAATTTTCTGTCTGGAGAATTTGAATGTGTAAGAGTCGCCAAAGTCTGATAATCTTTTCAGAATATTCATACCTTTCACTGTGTCATCATTGCTTCCGTTGTGTGTGTTATTCCTACTTATGATCTACGTAAGGTAGCACCAAAAGACATGCATACGGTATAATTTTCAGACAATATTTCCATCAAGACAAAGGCAAATCTAAGAAGATGAGGGTAATAAATCATGCACTGAATTTTTATCAGCTGTAGACAGATACATTAAACATGTACATGGAATAAAATGGGCTTGCACGTTCGGGCGAAAAAACACTAATCATGGTGGGTTTTTTTTTTTTTTTTTTTTGTAACGTGGAGTCCAGCATCATTGCTACAACATCAATATTAGATGACAAACTAAACAATATTCAAAAGACGAAGTTTTGTATGCTCATTCGACTATCAGTTACATTGGCAATTTCATGCTGAGAATTTGAGAATGACAAACAGGAGAAAATCAACATTTTTTTTTTACTATATAGCAATTGGTTCCTAATCATGGGATCTAGATACAACAACAATAAACCTCCGTTACTAGAGTCACTAGCTTCGCCCGATCAAAACTGATTTATCAGAAAGAAATTGTTTTCCAACCTGCAAAGCTTGTTGAATAAAATACAGTCTACAGACAGTAGCGCTGTGGAATTAGCTCTTGGCAATCCGGTATATACATACCATGAAGCTGGCTTACTGTGTTTTTCAGAATAGGTAAGTTGTTAAAAGCTAATCGTATTTGTTTTGAAGTCTTTTTGTTTTCAATTTATAAACAAAGAAAGAATTGCTATATGCTGGCAACGAGTATCAGAAAAGAGATAGACACACGCTGTCTTTCTCTATCCGGTAAGAAATAATACCAATGAATTATACAAAAATGCAATGTTCTTCTGTCTGTTTCCTGAGACTCCAGAACATATAGCCATGTATCCAAATCAACAAGAAAAAATGTTGACAGATGGCTTAATCCTAGAATCAAGCACGCGTTCTGGAGTAGTTTAAATGTACAAGAATAATTTTGCAGTGGTATCACTACTATCGACGTCTTTTTCCTAGATCCGTGTGAAGTCACTGGAGCATCGCACTGAAGAACTGTTCACCAGATTCTTCTAATTCTGTCGGATATGTTCTGAAGCCCTGGGCTCTACACATGGTTTCCCTGTCCATTCTGCAATGTTGTCAGTCCATTTCTTTCTGTCTTCCCCTTGGTCTCGCTCCTTCATCAGTATCCTGGATGATTGTTTCAGCGGGGCCGTTGGATCTTCATGACAAGGCCAACTAAGTTTCTTTGCTTTGCTGGTGTCAGCAAATCTTCGTATCGCCCGATCAACTAGTGGTGTATTATCAGTATATCTGGTGTTTCCTATCTTGTAATGACATCTCATTTTTATGGTTGAGCTCTTTCTTCCAGGTCCATGTCGCGTATGCGTATAAAGAAATGAAATACATCCGTGCATGCAGAAGCCGTATTTGTGTTTCACTGAGATGTTATAATCTTTCCATACAGGGTTCAGTCTGAACAAAACTGTCTTTGCTGCTCTTGAGAAGATCTGGCATATAAATCCCCCATCACTGAAAGTAAATCCCAGAGATATAAACGGTTTACCTGTTCCCAGCCTCTATCCATGGTTATATCAGTATTGAAGGTGGTGGTATGACTAGCTGTTAGCTTGGTCTCCTCGGTGTTGTTATCCTTACTATGTCCTGTAGGTGTAGGTGTTTCATCCAATGTTTTAACAAGCTTAGTGACTTCTTGTTCAGTGCCCGCCAGGCCATGGAAGTTACCTGCAAAGTGAAGGATCGTGATAGTTCTTGCAGTGCTGAATGTCTTGACATGATCTTCAAGTGAATCATTCATGATACATTCTAGGACTATGTTGAGAAGTAGTATGTGGGACCACTTTCCAGACGCGCCCTTTGTGAGTACTACACATGTCACTTTAAAGTATACATGCAGGATGTTGTTGATTAACTTTGTCCCGATATCAGATTTCTTCATAAAGGCATACAGCACCTCTGGACAGACTCTGTCAAACGCCTGTCAAAAGACTGTGAAGACATGATAGAAGTGCTTCTGTTGTTGCAGCCGTTAATATACCAGTTACTGCATTTCGGCCATATTCGAGTGTTCTGCAGTAATGTTGTCAATGCTTACGGTCTTTC
>CM065720.1:59926572-59954072 GCA_033310375.1 Conus canariensis | reverse complement strand
GTTTGTTCCGTCGGTCGGTCTTTCGGTCATTCGTTCGTACATTTGTTCGGTCGGTCGGTCGTTCAGTCATTCATTTGTTCATCCGATTGTTCAGACATTCATTCGTTCAGTCGGTCTGGTCTGTCGGTCGTTCAGTCATGCATTCGATCAGTTGGTCAGTCGGTCGTTCAGTCACTCGTTCATACATTTGCTCGGTCGGTCGCTTGTTCGGTCATTCTTTCGTTCAGTCGGTCAGTAGGTCGTTCCGCTATTCTTTCGTTCAATCGGTCAGTCGGTCGTTTGGTCATTCTTCCGGTCACTTGGTCGTTCTGTCAT
This sequence comes from Conus canariensis, assembly GCA_033310375.1. NCBI lineage: Eukaryota > Metazoa > Mollusca > Gastropoda > Neogastropoda > Conidae > Conus > Conus canariensis. Next base: position 59,953,757 of record CM065720.1, on the reverse strand, counting down.
TCATTCAGTCAGTCAGTCATTCGTTAATAAAATTTCTTCGGTTGCTTGTTCTTTCATTAAGTTATTCGTTCAGTCGGTCGTTCAGACATTCATTCGTTCACTCGGTCGTTCATTCACTCGTTCGTACATTAATTTTTTTTCGGCTGGTCACTCGTTCAATCATTCATTCGGTCAGCTGGTCGTTCAGTCATTAATTCGTTCAGTCGGTGGTTCGGTTATTAGTTCGTTCGATCGTCAGGTCATTGATTCGGTCAGTTGGTCGTTAAGTCATCGATTTACTCAGTCGGTGGTTCAGTCATCGATTCGTTCGGTGGTCAGTAGAACGTTCGTTCATTCAGTCGACCGCACAGTCATTCATTCGGTCAGCCAGTCAGTCAGTTCAGCTGTTGATACGTTCAGCTGGTTTGTCGTTCGGTCGGTCATATATTCGTTCAGCTGGCGGGCCAGTGGTGAAGCAGAGATGCGGGGCGTGACATGGTCGGAGATACACGGGGCGCCGATGCAGGTCGAAACAAAGTATCACGTGTGGGGATACATGGCACGCGGATGTATGGTACGCCACGGGTACGGGGTTGCGGATGCAGCAAACAATATTGTCGCGTGTGTAAAGGACGGGGATACAGCTTATGACGTGGGTGGGGGCTGGCGGTTGCTGGCGTAGTGTGGGTGTGGTGACGGGGTGGGGGTGGAGATACAGGGCCTAACATGGGTGGATGTACGGGGAGCTCGGATTAAAGGGCTTGACAATGGGGGGGGGGGGGGATGAAGATGCAGGGTGTTGCATGGGAAGGCATACAAGGGGTGTAGATGCAGAGAGTAACACGGGTGGGAGCACAAGGAACGCAGATTTCAGAGCTTGGCGTGGGTGGTGGAAGAGGGCGCGGATTTCGGATCATGGCACATATTGGGGAGGGGGAGGGGGGGGGGGCAAGGGACGCATAGAATTCAGGGCGTGACATGAGTAGGAATAAAGGGGGTGCAGATTGTATGCACCTGACCCGAGTGCGAGTACAGGAGGGTTGTGGGGGTTGCGGATTTCAGGGTGTGGCATGGGTCTGGGTACGAGAGGGGTGGATTTTATAGCATGATATAGGTGGGGGTAGAGTAAGGATAGAGTGATATGGATGAGCCTACAGGGTACACAGATTTCAGGGCCTGACATGAATTAAGGTAAAGGGGGCGCGGTTTTAAGGGCATGACATGAGTGGGGGAATGGGGAGTGAAGATTTAACACATGAAAGGGTGGGCATACGGGAGGCGTCGACAAAGGGTGCAACGCGGGTAGGCGTATCGGGGCAGATGTGGTGCAGATGCAGGGCGTGACAATTGTGGGCGTCTTGAGGCAGAAGGGGCGTGGATGAAGAACATGGAGTGGGTGGGCGTTTTGGGGCAGATGTGCCGTAGATACCAGGTGTGACTTGAGTGGGCGTATTGGGACAGAGGGACGAGGATAAAGGTCGTGACGTGGATGGGCGGTATTGGCGCAGAGGGGTCGTGGAGGAAAGGCATGACATGCGTGGGCGTATGGGGCAGAAGGAATGCGGATGAAGGGCGTGGAGTGGGTGTCTTATTGACCCAGAGGGGGTGTGGATGAAGGGCGTAACATGGGTGCCTTTCCAGGGCGGGGAGGGAAGGAGGGAGTGGATGAAGGGTGTGACATGGTAGGCGTAGGCGTATTGAGGCAGATGGGTTGCAGATGAAGTACGTGGCGTGGGTATCTTATTGGGGCAGAAGGGACGCGGATGAAGGGCGTCACATGGTGAACATGTTGGGGCAGAGGGGATTAAGATGAAGGGCGTGACGTTGGTGTCGTATTGGGGCAGAAGGGACGCGTATGAAGGGCGTTACATAAGGACATGGATGTCTTATCAGGGCAGAGGGGGCAGATGAAGGGTGTGACGTAGGTGTCTTATTTGGGCAGAGGGGCGAATGAAGAGCTTGAGGTGAGATGGCGTAATGGGCAGAGGGAGCGCAGATGAAGGGTGTGATGTGGGCGTTTTATTGGAGTAGAGGCGTGCGGACGCAAGGCGTGACATGGCTGGGCATAATGGGGCGGGGTGAAGGGCGTGACGTGGGTGTTTATTGGGGCAGAGGTGGCTCCAAGGCCGGGCATGACTAGATGGGCAAACTGGAGATGGGCTGGGATAGGACAACGGATGCAGCGCGTAAAATGGATGGGCGTAAGGGTAGGGGTGGGGCCGTGAATGCACATAAGTGGGTCAAATGGGAGGAGGGAGCGTGTAGGTCAGGCTTGACATGGGTAGGGTACAGGAGGGGTAGCATGGAGGTATGTGACAAGGATTGGAAGGGTTGGGGGGGGGGGAGTAACAGAGGCGTGGACACAGGACGTGACTTGTATGGGCGTGCGTGGGAGGGGGAGGGGAAGGAGCGAATACAGGGTATGGCGTTAGGGTGTATGGGGGTCGTGAATGTAGGGTATGCCATGGGTACAGCGTCGTGGATACAAAATATGACTGACGGGGGCAAGGGGGTCATGGATGCAGTGTATGACGTAGTGACGGGTATGGAGGACGCGGAAATGACGTGACATTGGTGGGGGTTCGGCCGTTGTGGATTCTGGGTGGGGGGAGGGGAGACGCAAATTTAGGGCATGACGTGGATTGGGGGGGGGGGATGCTGGGCGTAATATGGGTGGGGGTTCAAGGGGCACAGATGCAGGGTTTTACATTGGTTGGAGGGGTGGGGGCTGGTCGTGTGGATATTGAGGCGTGACATACGTGGGACTATGGGGGATGGGATTTTCAGTGCCTGACATGAGTGGGTAGCAGAAGGGTGGGGGAGGCTGATTTCAGGGTATGGCAGGATTTTAGAGCATAACATAGATGGGGGTTTGATAGGGAGGATGAAGGAGGTGTCATCAAAGGGCGTACAGGACGCAGATTTCAGGGAACAGGAAGTGAAGATTGAGAGCCTGACATGTGTAGGCGTATGGGAGACGTTGATGCAGGGTGTGACACGGGTAGGCGCTCTTGGGAAGAGGTGGTGCATATTAAGGGTGTGACATTAGTGAGGGTGTTGGGGCAAAGGGGGCATGAATACACGGCGTGCGTCACAAGTGTGCGTCTTCGGGCAGAGGGGGAGGGGAGTGATGAAGAACATGACTTGGTAGGCGTCTTGGGGCAAGATGCAGTGTACGACATAGAGGCGGGTATGGATTGCGCGGATACAGCATATGACATTGGTGGGGGCATAGCTGTTGGAGATGCAAGACGTGACATAGGTGGTGGTGGGGGGGGGGGACAGGGGAAGGTGAGGTGCAAATACAGGGCATAGCATGTGTAGGAGGAACTGGGGACGTGGATTGGGGTATTGGGACAGAGGGGACATGGATGCAGGGTGTGTGCAACACAGGTGAGTGTATTGGGGCAGAGGGGTCGCGGATGAAGGGCGTGACTTAGTGGGTGTACTGGGGCAGAGGGGGGAGGGGGGAAGATGTAAGGCGTGACGTGGGTGGATGTATTGGGGCGGAGGGGTCGCGGATGAAGGGCGTGACGTAGGTATTTTATTGGGAATGAGGAGGCGCAGATGCAGGGCTTGGCATAGGCAGCAAGGAGGGTGGGCGTGGCTGCAGTGTGTGACGGGGCTGCGTGAACAGGAGGGAGGCGGGCGGGTGGGTGGGTAACGGATGCAACATGTGAAATGGCCTTGAGGAGGGGGATCGTGGATGCATATGGTTGGGGAGAAGGTAGCGAGTAGGCGGCGTGACATGGGTGGGTGTATAGGAGGGGAGGGGAAGCAAGGAAGCATGATGTGACAAGGATGGGCAAACGTGGGACGGATGGGGAGGAGTGAATGCAGGGTATGATGTATGGGGGCACGAAGGATGTGGATGCAGGGTGTCCCATGGGTCCGGCCTCGTTGATGAAGGGTGTGACATGCAGGGGGGGGGGGGGGGGGGGGGGTCGCGGATCGCTGTGTACGACATAGTGGCGGTATGGATGATGCGGATACAGCATATGACATTGGTGGGGGCACAACGGTCGCGGATGCAGGATGTGACATGGGTGGGGGACAGGGGAAGGTGAGGTGCAAATACAGGGCGTAACATGTGTAGGAGGGATGGGGTGGCGTGGATGCTGGGCGTAACATGGATGGGATGGCAGCGGCACGGATGCAGGGTGTGACATTGGTGGGAGTGCAGATTTGGGCGCGTCGTACGGGTGGGAGTAGTGGACGCGGATCATACCATTGGTTGGGGGTGGGGAGAGAGTTTGTCTATTTTAGGGCGTGACATGGGTGGGACTATGACGTGGGGTGGGTTCAGCACCTGACATGGATGGGGTAGCAGGAGGATGGGGGTCGGCTGATTTCAGGGCATAAAATGGATTACATAAGGGGAGACGCTCTTATTTTAGAGCATGACATTGATGGGGGTCGGATATGGATGATGCAGGGCGTAATATGGATGGGCGTACAGATGCACAGACTTCAGGGCGTGACATGGGTGAGGGTATAGGACATGACATGGGTGGGGGATCAGGAAGTGAAGGTTCAGGCCTGACGTGTGGGCGTATGGGGGGCATCGATGCAGGGTATGACATGGGTGGGCATACATGGGAAGAGGTGTGGATGAAGGGCATGATGTTGGTGGGGCAAAGGGGCCACAGATGCAGGGCATGTGTGACACGGGTAAACATATTAGGGCAGAGGGGGCAGATGAAGGGCTTGACATAGTGAGTGTATTGGGCAGAGGGGGCATGGTTGAAGAGCGTTAGATGGGTGGGTGTACTGGGACTTAGGGGACGTGGATGAAGAGCGCAAGATGGGTGGGTGTACTGGGACTTAGGGGACGTGGATGCAGGGCGAGACATGGCTGGGTGAACGGGAGAGCAGTGTGTGGAGGGAACAGATGCAGCGCGTGAAATGGATAGGCGTGGACCGTGGATGCAGATTTGTGCGATGTAATGGGGAGGTGGGAGAGTTTACTCAGGCCATAACAGTGATGGGAGTAGGATACGGAGGATGCAGGGTGTTACATGGATGGGGCGCACAGGATGCACAGATTTCAGGGCGTGACGTGAACGAGGGTTTATGGCATGACGTGTGGGGGAACAGGGAGTGAAGATTCAGGGCCTGACATGGGTGGGCATGCATGGGAGGAGGGGGCACGGATGAAGGGTATGATATGGTGGGCGTATTGGGGCAGAGAGGATGCTAATGAAAGGCAGGACGTGGGTGGGTGCAGAGGGGCGTGGTTGAAGGGCGTGACATGGTGGACGTATGGGGGGAGGCGCAGATGAAGGGCGTGACATTATGAGCGTATTGGGGCAGACGGGGCGAGGATGAAGGGCGTGACATGGGTGTTTTATTTGGGCAGAAGCTGCGTGGATGTAGGCAATGTCGTGGCTGGGCGTATTAAGGCAGGGGTGGGTGAACTGGAGAGCTGTGAACATGAAGGGCGTGACGTGTTGGATATATTTGGGGAAGGGGGGCGTGAATGAAGGGCGTGATACGGTGGATGTGTTGGGGCAGAGGGGGTGCAGATGAAAGATGTGACGTGGGTGGGTGTATTAGGGCAGTGGGCGTCGGATAAAGGGCATGGCGTATTGAGGCATGGAGTGCGTGGACGAAGGGCATGACGTGAGTGTCTTATTTGGGCAGAGGGGTGCTGATGAAGGGCCTGACATGGGTGGGCAAACTTCAGAGGGGAAAGGATGCGTGTAAGGAGGGGAGGGGGAGCGTGGATGTACATGAGTAGGTGTAACGAGGATAAGGTATAGGGGCATGGATGTACAGCGTGTGAGGCACGAGTAGCTATACTGGGACCGAAGGGGTGTAGATGAAGTTCTTAATTTGGTGGGCGTATTGGGGCAGAGGTGGCGCGGATGAAGGGCGTGAACGTGGGTTGGAGTATTGGGGCAGAGGGTGCGCAGACGAAGAGAGTTGCATGGTTGGTGTATTGGAACGGAGGGGACGCAAATCTAGGGCGTGACATGGGTCTTTGTTGAGGCAGAAGGGGCACGGAAAAAGGCGTGGCATGGTGGGTGTATTGGGGCAGAGGGGCACGGATAACGGGCGTGACATGGTGGATGTATTGTGGCAGGGGGAGCGTAGATGAAGGGCGTGACATAGTGGACGTATTGGGGTATAAGGGGCACGGATGAAGGGCATGATGTGGCGGGTGTACTGGAGCGGATGAAGGACATGACATGAATTTTTTTTCGGGGGGGTGGGGGGGGTAAAGGTCATGACATGGTGGGCTTACAGGGCAAGGGGGCGCATATAAAGGGCGTGGTGTGGGTGCTTTATCAGGATAGGGGGTGGGAGCGCAGAGGAAGGGCCTGTCTTCATAGTAATGAGTTTTCATATCTGTAACATTTTCTTAATTTCATTTTCCCAGTTTCTCCATCTTCAACCCCCCTCCCCCCTCCTTAAGTCCAAATCTTTGCCAAGTCATTACTATGAAGACAGTTCAGTTGTTGGCCTGCGCTTGTTTTTTTCCCCCACTATTAGATTGTTCGTCTATGTATTTGTCCGACTTTATTCAAGTTTAAAAGGCTGTGCCAGTCTTGAATAAAAGTTACTCTGTGTTAGGTTTTCTTATGGGAGCAAAAAATACCCCACTTGTTTACTGTTTATTGTTTACTGTTCCCTGCCTCATTTTATTTCCGATTTTGTTTTGATTAAATTGAGGTTATTTGTATTTGTTTCTGTTCGCCTGTGTGTGTCTTTTGATCTCTCTTGCATCTTTGGGTGGATCCTCAAGCGCAGGCTCAAAGATTGTCCCCTACATTTTATACTATTTGCATAATGTCTTTAGTTTTTCAGCAACTTTTTTCCTCCCCACACTTTCGTTTGGTTTCATTTACTACTCTTCGCTGGCTGCTTTGGGGGTGCTATTGGATTCTTTTTTGCACCCTTGGTGGTGAGTACACCACAGTATTATGGACTGTGGTGTGTCTCTATTTGACGCCAGGAGCGCAGACACAACCAGCCGTGTCTCCCTGATGAGTTCCGACCCAGCGGACGAAAGGCCTCGGAGCAGGCAATACAAATATATCTGCCTTCAAAAGGGATTGCGATGGTTCCCTTATGCAGCTAGTGAAGTTTTCATATCTGTAACATATTTTCTTAATTTCATGTTCCCAGTTTCTCCATCTTCACCCCCCCCCCCCCTACTTAAGTCCAAATCTTTGCCAAGTCATTACTATGAAGACAGTTCTGTTGTTGGCCTGCGCTTGTTTTTCCTCCACTATTAGATTGTTCGTCTATGTATTTGTCTGACTGTATTCAAATTTAAAAGGCTGTGCCAGTCTTGAATAAAAGTTACTCTGTGTTAGGTTTTCTTATGGGAGCAAAAAATACCCCGCTTGTTTACTGTTTATTGTTTACTGTTCCCTGCCTCATTTCATTTCCAAACGTTTCATTGTTTATTCTTTCCGTTCGAGACACACCGAGAGAGAGAGAGAGAGAGGGGGGGAGGAGGGGGGGGGGGTGGCAGTGCTTGAGGAGTACGGTGGGGTAGAAGGTGACGGGAGGTTGGAGAGCACTAGTTTAGTTTAGTTGGCCCCTTTGTTTGTTTTTGCTTTTTAACGCCGATTTTTTCAGTTAGACTGCTTTGAACTTACCGCAGGGGCTAAGTACGTTTACCTTCAAGTACAGTTCTAGGACATTATTTCACCCATTTGTCACCTAGGCACTAGCTCTGAACATTTCTTTCTTTTTCCCAATCAATGACGAGTTGGTCTGAGGTCAGGCGAAGAGAGCGTAGCTGGGGATAATTCGGAAACCATCAGAACCAGACTGCAGTGGTTTCATGCTGGCTGTTCCTTGGAAAAATGCGTCCATCGGATGGTCAGTTCAAAAAGGTCGATATCAATACACAATCCTGCAAGGGAAGACAATCTAACGACATAAAGAAGCTCGTCAAATAATTCAGAAAGCTTCTTTCCGAAAGTTAGTATCTTTTCTCAGGGGCATGAATGTGGATATAAGAAAGAAAAACAAAGAAAATTAAATATCAAAAGCATGTAAGTAACGATCTTACACACAGCGTTTCTCACCCGGTACGGAGCGATGAGATCAAAGGTAGTTCAGTGACTAGTTGAAAATGAAGAGCAGCTTAACACAATATGGGCGCCCCTAAACTGTATTTTTTTCAGGAGGATGGTGGATGAAAAGGACTGGGGGTAGGGTGGAGGGGGACGTAGACGGAGCGGAGGAAGAGGGCGTGGTAACGTAGGAGACATCAAAACAAATGTAACAATTAATATAAATCAACTGTTTCATAAATCACACACACACACACACACACACCATAGACACGCTGACGCGCGCGCGCGCGCGCGCACACACACACACACACACACACACACACACACACACACACACACTCGCGCGCGCACATATACGTACACACATGCACAGAGTGAAGAGTTTGGGGGTGGGGGAGTCTGCCTAAAACTTTGTTGGCGTTTCAAAGGGATGCCCTTCAAACGGGGAAGCGAATGGCGCTCTCAGAATCACAGAGCTCCAGGTGCTGACAGGGGATATCCCAGACAGAAAGGCGGAGGAAGCCAACGAAAGATGGATGTGCTATGGGGGAAAGGACTGATGGGGCTGGGAGCAGGCATGCAGCACGTGGAAAGAAAGGGGAGGAAACCCTACCTGTACAGCTGGCAAAGAAAGCAGAAACGGTCCTCTTTGACCGATTTTCTGGAATCAGTTAACAAGATTCTAAAGCGGATCTCTTGGGGATGGTGAAATCGAAGCAGCCCAGCTTGCACCTCTATTTCTCATAGAAGAAGGCCGAGTGGGAACTGACTTGGGGAAGCCACTCGGAAATGGCCATGAAGTTGCCTTGTTGGCTGTCATAGTTGTGCTGCCCTCCCTCTCTCTCTCCCTTTGTATATAAGTAAATGTATGTATATATATATATATATATATATATATATTATATATATGTGTGTGTGTGTGTGTGTGTGCGTACGCATGTATGTATGTGTGTATGTATGTATGCATCCATGCATGTATGCTATGTATGTTTGCATGTATGTGTATGATTGCTCGCACTTGACCTGGTTGATGCTTTTGTCACCAGTCTTTTATGTAATACGTGATCGGATTTTTGTCCTTACAACTTCCCTGTATGGGGAAGTTGCTGAATAAAAACAAGAAAACCTTTCCTGTATGTTTCCGTAGACTTTCGTGCAGTGGTATCGTTAAAACCTGGGAGCTTGGAAGCTGTACGTTCGAGTCATTGCAGTGACATTTATTGGTCAGATTTTTGGCCTTTGCTCTGAGGTGGCTGTACTATGGCTTAGTAAACCCGAAGTATTATAACCAAATTGAATGAATCGAATGAAAACAAATTTACATAACATCCTCATTACGCTAAAATCTAGGGGAAAAAAACACATGCGAGTGCAAACGTGAATACTCACAGGTTACAAAACCAGCATAAAACTCCCACAATTGTAAATGCTCACAAGTAACAAAACGATATAAAACTCGGACTGACTTAAGCACTTGCAAGTAATAAAACAACATGGACCGCAGGCGAATGTAAACTCCGGCAACATACAAAAAGCCCTTCAAATCCGGAGACATGTCGCACTGGCAACTAAGAATACACAGAAAAAAAAACTATGTAAACACGGGCAACAAACAAAATATAGACGTGTGAAAAATGGCAACTGAAAGAACAGAAAGACAGACATATGTAAACACTTGCAAATAAGAAAACAACACAAATGCCGGGCAAATGGAATCACAGGCATTTACTAAAATAACGTAAAGCCTAGACATATGTAATAAGTGGCGACTATGAAAAAAAAATCGCAGACATACGTGAACAACAGCAATATGAAAGCGGAAAACCGGACATGTGGACGATGACAACTAAAAAAACGGAAAAAAAACTGAGAAAAGAAAAAAAAAAAGATATATGTGAACAGTGTCAACAAAGAAAACGTCATGAACCTCAGCCAAAGGCAATCAGTCGCAGCTAGAACCACAGTAAAAACCACAAACAAATTGAGAAATGGCTACACCAAGGTAATGTAAAACAGTAAACGACAGTGACAAAACACCATAAAGCCCAACCCTATTGAATCATTCGAAACCAACAATGCAACGCAAAATCCAGACAAATATAGATAGTGACAAGTAATAAAACAGCATACAACAGTCATTAATGTACCCACATCCTTAACTTTGAGAATAGCTACTTTGTTAAGAAAAGAAGTATGTATGTAAATATGAAAGAAAGAATGAAATAATGAATTAAAACCAAAGAAAGAAAGATCAGACTTTTGTAGCGCATCTTGCAAAAACATTATGGCTCACCCGCATTCGAGACCCATTCCTTGATTGTCTTTCGATGTAGATTTCCAAGGGTGTAGCTTGGGATGACAACAGATCAGTAACGGAGGCCAGCATCTCGATTCTCTTTGCCATTTTCATAGAGTCCTGTTCGCATGTGCACGCCACTAAGCACTCCTGGGACACCACGGTCACTGTGAACTACATTAGAATTGTTCAGTTGACGGCGCTGCCGTCTGAGGTTGCCACATGATCTAGGGTTACCACATGAGCCCCCAGCTTGTTGCTGTCCACTGTTCAGCGAAATCAGCCCTCCCTCTGCATGAAGCCTTTGCCCACACTCGAACCACCATACGTGTGATTCACTGTCAGCGGCGAAGTGCGATAACACCAATGCGTGAAACAAGAGGCATACGGAGAGCCGGTGAGGCCAACAGGAAGCGGTCCTCGCATTCCACATGTGCAGTAGAACTTTGATCTGCTGGAAGGTGAAGACGTCTATCCTGTCCCCTGTTGATCTATTGGGTAACCCGGAAGTCAACAGAGCTAAATTGCTGTATTTCCCTGCGGGAAGTCAAATGGCTGTAATTCCATGCGGGAAGTCAAATGGCGATGTTTCCATGCGGGAAGTCAAATGGCTGTGTTTCCATGCGGGAAGTCAAATGGTTGTGTTTCCATGCGGGAAGTCAAATGGCTGTATTTTCATGCGGGAAGTCAAATGGTCGTCTTTCCATGCGGGAAGTCAGATGGCTGTCTTTCCATGCGGGAAGTCAAATGGCTTTGTTTCCATGCGGAGGTCAAATGGCTTTGTTTCCATGCGGAAGTCAAATGGCTGTGTTTCCATGCGGAAGTCAAATGGCTGTGTTTCCATGCGGAAGTCAAATGGCTGTGTTTCCATGCGGAGGTCAAATGGCTGTGTTTCCATGCGGAGGTCAAATGGCTGTTGTTCAAGTTCTGGAAGTAAACAGAGCTGGGTGGCAGTGGCGCCAATCCAAAAGTCAACACAGCTAAATGGCGTTGGATCCAGCCGGGACGTCTAGATTACTGTGAATCCACCATGGAAGTGAACACATCCAGATGGCAGTGGCTCCATTCCGAAAGTCAACAGAGCTACATCACCGTAGTTCCATCTCAAATGTCAACAGAGGTACACCACTATGAATCTGCCATAGAAGTAAACAGAGCTAAATTGTAGTGGTTTCATTCCCGAAGTCCACAGAATTATATGACAACGGTTCCTTGCCGCCTTTTCCTACAAAAATGCGACGCAGATCTAAACACACACACACACACACACACACACACACACACACACACACACACACACACACACGCACACACACTGTCATACTCTAGGGGTCGCACACACACACACACACACACACACACACACACACACACACACACACACACACGCACATCTGCCCAAAGTACACTCCGATCGCACGCGCAATCGCTCCTCTCGCCCAAGGAGCGCTAAATAATAAACACAACACCCGAAAGGTTTGTTTCCCCTCCTTCTACGGGAGTACAAGTATTATCAATTAACATCAACACTTAAATAAATTTGTTCATACCTCCACTCCACAAGGGAGGAAAAAGAAACGCCTGCTTCCCCTTCAATTAAGGAGTTCATAAATATATGGGGGATGCATCAACATCAAATACCAACATAAAGGGGAGATGCATCAAATTCATTCATAAGCATCAAGGGTATATACCAACATCCTTCATAATCATCAGGGGGAATGCACCAACATCCTTCATAATCATCAAGGGGGGAATGCACCAACATCCTTCATAATCATCAAGGGGGGATGCACCAAAGTCATTCACCATCCAGTCAAAACACAAAGTGCGTCACTGTCTCTAGGATACAAGTTCTGGAGGTATCTTTCTCCACTTTTGACTAATCAATTATTATCCCCTTCTAGGGGAAAAAACCGGAACTTCAGTTCCACTGTGTCACGCCCTTACAGATTCCTCGTCAAATGCTTCCACATTCAAAATTCCTTTCCAGGAAGACAAATGTAATTTTACTCTCTGGTCACCCTCTTAACCTTTGGGAGGACACACAAGGGACAGCCATCTCCAGGCTGAATAGGGTGTCGCCTTATACAAACACTCCTTCCTCAGGGTCTGGGGCTCGTTACGGAGAAGTGGCCCGCTACCCGACCTCGGCTGGGGACTTGGTCCGGCACCTCTAGGACCACCCCAAGGCCCTAGGTCCGTGGCCCGTGTGAGACAGCCAATCTGTCAACACACTCGGAACCACGTACAGTTTCTATAAATACTAAAGAAGAAAAAGGGGAACTCACCTCAACATGAAGATGTGAAACAGTAACCTTTCCCCTATGCATAAGCTCTTATTTTGAATGTTACTTTTCTTTTCCCATCCTTTAATAAAAGGATTGTTACAACTTTAACGACACTTGTTCTTGTTATTTTCTTTTCTTTTAAATACAAACGTCTTCCTTACTTTTGCTCAAATATTTCACTTCTCCACTTCTCCCTAATTAGACATGGGTAATTAAATACCTCTAACGGGACGCAACCTCGCTCTGGCCTCAGTCCAGACAAACCATCACGCCCTCCGACTTCTCCGGCTGGCATGGAGCAAGTAATTATCAAATCCTAAAGGTGAGTGCAATAGCGAACGCAGTGCGTCTAACCAGTTCTCACACAGGCCACAGCCAACAGAATAGCGACGTGCATTCACATTACACTTTTCACTTAAAAAACCACAAGGCCAGCCAACCTATCTCAAAACCAATAGTTACACACAAAACAGCATGTGCACATTACAATCAACGTAACATGTGCACATATCACACACACACACACACACACACACACACACACGCACACACACACACACACACACACACGCGCGCGTGCGCGCGCGCGCGTGCGCGCGCGCGCGAGACACCAGCACACACACGCACACACACACACACACACACACACACACACACACACACACACACACACACACACACACACCTACGACCTTGAATACAGAAAGCAAGTCGTCACAATCCTTAAAACTGTTTTTAACCCGGTGCCCTCGTCATCCTGTCTTCAGGATAAAAGTGGCTGAACAACGACAATCGCTGTATAAATACGACTCCTACACTGCAATTTTGCTAGCCATAGACAGAAACACAAGAAATAACACAGTTCTATGGGGAAATAAGTTTGTGGGGAAAAACAGGAGGATGGAGGCCATACTGCAAGAGAAAGAGAGGGAGGGAGGTTTAAAAGTGGTAAATTTGATGCCAACGAAAAGAGTGTGCTGCTGCCGCGAATCTAAAGACTAGAACCACACAGTCAGTTTTCACCCACTTTATAGATGTGTCTTTGAATTCATTGGAATTGTCTGTCCAACAGTAAAAGGAAATATCTTGAAAGGTATAAAACATAGCCCCATGAGGAACAGGCGAGGAACACACAAGATCATGATAGAAACAGGCTGTTGGATTTTGTTTGCGTTTTGTTCGCCGCATTGGTTCTGTGCGACATCTTCTCTCAGTTGATGCCAGAAAAGCCATTGTTTCTGCCTTCATTCTGTCTAGACTTGATTACTGTAATCCTCTTCTAGTTGCTGTCCCCAGAATCTTCGTAGTCGTCTCCAGAAAGTACAGAACAATGCTGCTCGTTTGACTCTCAGACAGCCCAGATCTTCTCATGTCCCTCCATTACTTCTTTCTCTTCACTGGCTGCCGGTCAAACAACGAATAGACTACCAACTGTCCTTACGCTGCTTTAAATCTTTGAATGGCTTAGCTCCTTTCTACTTTTCTGATCTTCATCTCTGTGTTCCTTCTGCGCAGTTGCGTTCTTCTTCCGACAACTCTCTGCTCAAAATCCCTCGATTTCGAACTAAAACCTAGGCTGATCGTTCTTTTGTTTTCAGGGTCCGGTTTCTTTGAATAAGTTCCCACTATCTTTGCGTAGTTTAAACTCTGTCTTCCTTCAAGGCATGTCTTAAAGCAGCCCTCTTCACCTATCAATAGCAGTCCTTTTTTTCCCCCTTCCCTTGCCCGTCGAACTGATTCTGCGACGTGTGTGTGTGGTGGGGGGAAAGGAGGGCGTGTGCGCATGTGTTCGTTCGCGCGCATGCTGCTGTGTCCGATGTTGTGCGACAGTGTGTGTGTTCGATCATGTGTTGTGGGTGTCAGTATGCTTGTTTGTAGATGCATGGTACTTATTGCAATATTCATCTTCCTTTTGGTTTCATTTATGCTTTCTTTATCCTTTTATGAATTGTAAACAAGTGGCGTAACTTTCGCTCCCATAAGAAAACCTAACGCAGAATAACTTTTATTCAAGACTGGCACAGCCTTTTAAACTTGAATAAAGTCAGACAAATACATAGACGAACAATCTAATAGTGGGGGAAAAAACAAGCGCAGGCCAACAACTGAACTGTCTTGATAGTAACGGCAAAGATTTTGACTTAAGGAGGGGGGTGGAGGAAGTTTGAAGATGGAGAAACTGGGAACATGAAATTAAGAAAATATATTACAGATATGAAAACTCTTCACTAGCTGCATAAGGGAACCATCGCAATCCCTTTTGAAGGCAAATATATTTGCATTGCCTGCTCCGAGGCTTTTCGTCCGCTGGGTCGTAACTCATCAGGGAGACACGGCTGGTTGTGTCTGCGCTCCTGGCGTCAAATAGAGACACACCACAGTCCATAATACTATGGTGTTCTCATCACCAAGGGTGCAAAAAAGAATCCAATAGCACCCCCAAAGCAGCCAGTGAAGGGTACTAAATGAAACCAAACGAAAGTGTGGGGAGGAAAAAAGTTGCTGAAAATCTAAAGGCATTATGCAAATAGTATAAAATGTAGGGGACAATCTTTGAGCCTACGCCTGAGAATCCACCCAAAGATGCAAGGGAGATCAAAAGACAAACACACAGACGGACAGAAATAAATACAAATAACCTCAATTTAATCGAAACGAGATTGGAAATGAAATGAGGCAGGGAACAGTAAACAATAAACAGTAAACAAGTGGGGTAACTTTTGCTCCCATAAGAAAACCTAACACAGAATAACTTTTATTCAAGACTGGCACAGCCTTTTAAACTTGAATAAAGTCAGACAAATACATAGACGAACAATCTAATAGTGGGGGAAAAAAACAAGCGCAGGCCAACAACTGAACTGTCTTCATAGTAATGACTTGGCAAAGATTTGGACTTAAGGAGAGGGGGGGGGGGAGTTTGAAGATGGAGAAACTGGGAACATGAAATTAAGAATATATATTAAAGATATTACAGATATGAAAACTCTTCACTATACAAATATATCTGCCTTCAAAAGGGATTGCGATGGTTCCCTTATGAAGCTAGTGAAGAGTTTTCATATCTGTAATAATATTTTCTTAATTTCATGTTCCCAGTTTCTCCATCTTCAAACTCCCCCCCCCCCCCCCCCTACTTAAGTCCAAATCTTTGCCAAGTCATTACTATGAAGACAGTTCAGTTGTTGGCCTGCGCTTGTTTTTTCCCCACTATTAGATGTTCGTCTATGTATTTGTCTGACTTTATTCAAGTTTAAAAGGCTGTGCCAGTCTTGAATAAAAGTTATTCTGTGTTAGGTTTTCTTATGGGAGCAAAAGTTACCCCACTTGTTTACTGTTTGTTGTTTACTGTTCCCTGCCTCATTTCATTTCCAATCTTTTTTATGAATTTGTAAGCGCTTGGGGCTTATGATGTAAGATTAAGTACCATAAATAATCGTTATGATTATTATTTTTATATTGCAAAATCCAAATTCAGTTCTTCCTGACAGATGGTGTGACGTATGGGATAGACTATATGTGATCATCTAGGCTACCATATTCCGTTATGCGAGAAGATGCTTTTCAGGTATGTCTGTGTTTCCATTAATATTCCGACATTGATAACATATGACGGATGATTTGATCTTTTGCGAGCAAAAATGTTCACAAATACGTCAAGAAAAAACAAATTATGGATGTACTGAGTTCTCACATTATTATGCATACCCCTGAATTGTTGCCTTAAAATCTAAACTCACCAGACCATATTTAAAGACTGAGCCACGGGCCATAGGAGATCTTTGAAAGAAACTCGAGTCGTATCCACTGGGTAATAATTATATCCACACAGATATTCTGTTAGGGTTCACAAATGTCATTTCCTTTGGATGGTGTTGCAGCCTAAGTACAGAGTTAAAAGATGTGTTGATTTATTAATTTTCAGCTTTCTTTTCCAATTTCATGAGTGGTTCGAACTCACCACCGTTAGCTCCAAATCTCGTGGGTGAATTGTCACTACCAGTGTCATTGAGAGTGATAAAAACTGCCCATGAACTGAAAATAACATCAGGTAAAGCAAATGGTTCTGTCCCCTAGGAAGGATTCAGTGGATCAATAAGCTGTCACTGAAGGACGCAGCATCTGTTACATCACCTTTATCTTCCCCATGCTACATTACCATGCCTCAAAGGTATTATGAATCAGGTTAAAGATTACTTGACCCTTGATTTTGACTCTTAGAACAAGACGTGGCGGATGCATTTCCTAAGGATACAAAAGAAGCATCACATAGAAATGAATTAATGCAGATATTGATTAAAAAGGGATTAACACAGATAACGATTGGCAATAAATTAAAGTTGATAGTAACTGAAATTGGATTAATGCAGATAGTGAATGAAATAAAAGCTTAAACACAAATCAGTGTTATGCTCTGAGTGGCGTGTGTTTGATAATGTATGAAACAAGAAACTGGAATGTGACGTGGCGTCATTGCTGGCGTGAGAAATGATCCTCCCTGAGGGAGGACAGGGGATACCTGTTGGGACATCCTTGCCTCTCCCCCAGTTTCCGACTCCGTGTAAATCACAAAGCTGTCATTTGCTGCCTTGTGAACCGAAACGGTTAAAAACATGTTTACGTCTGTTCTGTGGAATTTCTCCCTGACCCTAAACTCCACACTGACATTAACCGCATCTCCGTCATATTTCTCCCCGAGGGGTTTCGCGTTGTGCATAATGTGGTCGCCTCTTCTATTAATTGAATTGAGGATTTGAAAGCCTGTCATGTATTTCAGGTTTTACCTCCCTTGTTTCCGATATCTGTCGTCTGATATTGCAGTTGATCCTCGCTTCTCGTTCGTTCTTCATTAAATGTAACATAGCTTATTTATGATAATACCCCCCACGGGACAAATGATGTAGACATATCGCGAATGTTCCTGTTGCTCGCATTGTCGCTGAAGGAGAAGGAGGTGAAGACCGACGGTGAAAGCTTTGTGTATCAGTATGTGTATCAGTATGCTTGCTTCATGGACAGGTTTGGCTTCGCGTTTCTACTGTGAAACTGGCACTGGCGCTTCTAAGAAACTGTTACATCTTTACATTTCCTTTGACTTCAACTCTCTATTTAACTCTCCCTGTCCTCCAGGAAGTCTAGAATCAGACACTGGGTGCGTCTCTGACAGTGTTGCCGGCCAACAGTGCAGGTGTCCGTATTTCCCAGGCCTGGCTGACGCCGAAATGTATTTGTAAAAGGCACGTCAATACAGCCCTGTCGTTCCGTTCTGTTCCGCTTGTATGTCGATGATCTCCAACTCACCATATCAGACCCAGTCTTCTTGCGTGATCGCATTGTGATTTGACGCTTCCCTTCACTCCATGTTGTGGGCTTACCATAGACCAGATCTCTTTACAGCAGACCAGAACTCTTTTCAGCAGACCAGAACTCTTCACAGCAGACCAGAACTCTTTACTGCTGAGCTTGATCCGCAGAGGCACTACAGAAGAAGTGCACGAGTGCTGTGTGCTGGAATCGATGACAGATAAGGAACTCAAGTCGCAGCCTCACATTAAAGCATTAGTCAACTAAGAGGTTTGCAATCCCTTGTCGTTCATAAAACTGAAGCTTAACATCGACACAGGCACTCGGTAAAAATACGGTTTTCTCCTCTCTCACTCGCTCTCTCTGACATCAGTCATGTATCCGCAGTTTGTGTTGTGTGTAACATGTAACAGAAACCTTCATTCCAGCTGCTCAAGGGCAGCTGCAATAATTCCTCCCAATACTTCTTTTACAGTAGCAGTGAAACAAGCTACGTTAGATATGCCACGAGGATAAATGCACAAGAAGACTCCAACAAAGCTGTACATAATATTGCAAAACGTAATATTCTGATCTCACAATATTCGAAAGATTTAGTCCTTTTCGCTTTGTGTCCATCTACACACTGGGATCGACATGTTCAAAACCGGTGTTGCAATTTCAAAAACATCCATATGGAACTCTGTTCTGCCAGATATAAAGTTATGCACTTTGCGGTCCATTAGAAACAAACAGCCGAACAAACAAAAAGATGCAGGAGAAAACATCTAGAAAAGCAGTTTGCATGCACTAGACTGTTTCTTCAGAAGTACCTGCAGAGGTCACCGTACTTTGTAGAAACTGTTTGGAACGACGGCCGTTGTATATGTATGCATAATTAATGTAGATAATATGTCTTCATTTCTGGATTCCTGCAGTGCAGTGAGGATGCCTGCTTTCCTGAACCTACTTTTATTTGCTGTCGTAATCATATTCACAATCGCTATGAACGTAAAATAATTACAACGAGAATATCATTCTGAAATTACTGTTGTAGTCATCATGTTAGTGTGTGTGTGTGTGTGTGTGTGTGTGTGTGTGTGTGTGTGTGTGTGTGTGTGTGTGTTTGCTTACTTATGCAAAGATTTCACCTTATTCCTACTCTAATTTTCCATTGCTGTCTCACCTCCCCCTCATTCACCGTACCACACCCGCATTAAACCGACTAAAAAGGCGACACCTTAAGACGCCCACCTGTCCAGAAATTGCTGGTTTGGATTCTGCCAGTGCCACGGGAAAAAAAAACTCACAGCAGACGGACAACCAGGAGTCATGACCTGGATGCGACCCGGCCCCCTCAGAGTGTAAGGAGTTCAGGGCCGAAACGCAGGACAGGGAAGAGGCAGGGTGGATGGAGGAGTGTTTCTTTTCTGAAGACCTGCTGTCAACCTCTCCCTACAGTTTCTGTCCTATGCTAAGGGAATTATAAGATTACATATTGAGAAAGTTTTCTCTTTTTTTATTTCAAAATCTCTCTCTCTCTCTCTCTCTCTCTCTCTCTCTCTCTCTCTCTCTCTCTCCCTCTCTCTCTCTCTCTCTCTCTGCAGTTGGAGTTTTGTGATTCGTAGCTGGGAGGTTTGTGTTTCAGACCATGAGGCACACTGTGTCAACATGTTTCAAAGAAGCATTGTTGCATACGCTCTGCTCTTTGGAAAAGCTGGGACTTCAGTCGGTTTCTGATCATTTTCATCCATTTTGTTTTGCGTTCAGTATACTTAATATATGTTTTCATTCACCAGGGATACCATGATAACTGCGCCTTCGTAGTGCCGAAGGTTGAAGCTGAGAATATTACGTGATCAAAAGATAAACGCACCAGCTCATAGAGAGATGCGTACTATAAATTCAAAATGGAGTCCATACACATGTCAAAAAACAGTTCTGGTCTCAATTTTGTTTGAAAGAGATATCTAAACATAAAGATTAAAAAAAAAACTGTATGGATCAAATTGAAAGAAATGAAATTGGGTATAAAACTGTAGTTTTCTCCCATCAAAGCTAAGGACAATGCATTTCTGTCTTGTGAGAAGAAAGCTGAGGAGTTTATTTCTGTATATTTCAATGCATGCAGCGTGGGCAGTTTGTCAGATTAACACGAGTTATTCAGACAGCAACAGGAACTGGTTCATATGTTGATTCTGACCCAAATAAAGCCATTACTCTTAAGTCGGCGATGATTCTGCGGGAGGTCAAGAATGCTTTTCATTTGTTGAGAAACCAAAAATGTGCCTGTCAGTATGAATGCAATTCCATACATTATGTTAAACCATGAATCATTTCAAAAGTGGTATGGATGCGGACAAATGCCAGACGAATGGAAATCTGTTGTTGTGACACCCGTTCTAAAGCAGGGCAAGTCTAGGTCTGACGCTTCGAGCCAAAGTCCTATTTCGATTACTTCCCATGTTGGAAAAGTTGTGGAAAAAAATCATAAATATCAGAATGGTGTAGTATTGTGAAAAAAAATAAGGTATTGTCCTCAGCTCAAGCTGGGTTTAGAAAAGGAAGATCAATGACTGACCCCCTGCCAGGACTAGGTACACAAATCAAGAAACACTTCTCCAACTTTTGCACCACACTGAAGCCTGTGACTGCGTGGCACAATAGGCCCTTGTATTATACTAATCCAGATTGATCAATCTGGTCATGTGTACGACTATGTCCAACCCTTTCTGAGTGGAAGACTTATAAGAGTTAGAGTGGGATTAATTTCATCCGCCATGTTCATTCCACAGGGTATCTTTTGGGTTCTATTATTTCTCCATTGTTGCTTTAACAATAAGCTAAATTATTTACAGATGCCATTTGTCCCTGACCTCGCGCAATATGCTGATGACATTGCAAGATGAATTCATACATCTCCAAAGAGAAGAACAAATTTACGTCAAGTTGATAATATACAGAAACGTCTTCAAAGAGAACTTGATAAATTGAAAGACTAAATGCATCTGTATGGCTTTGGATTTTCTGCAGAAAATTGTTCTTTTCAATAATGGTTGTAGTCCGAGTAAAGGACCTCATTTTCTTTTCTTTCTTCCTTTTTTTTTTTTTTTTTTTTTTGGGGGGGGGGGGGGGGGGGGGGAGACAACAGATGGTTTGTATATCTGATATACTTTTTCGATGTCCTGCTGACGTCAAAACTAAATGTCAAAAGTAATAATGACACAATTATAATTAAAGTATTTAACTCTTAAATTTTCTGAAAATTGTAGACCATTCTTCCTTGGGATAAAATTCTGAAGTTTTGTTGCATTTAGCAACTGCCCGAGTATGGTCGAGACTTTTCTATGATCACAAAAGTTTCTTTTCTGCTCTGGCATCGGATTTAAAGAAAACCTGCATTTCGGACAGAAAAGCTGAATTCGTCCAAGGACTGTCTCTGACTTTTGTTTCGATTTGCAGACCTGTTTCAAGTTTTCAGTCGAACATGCTATTACGTCAGGTGTATTTGTCACAGTGATATTACTGTTCAGCATAGCATATTCGACTTAATGAAGCTCCATGTATGTGAAAGTGTCTACCTACAGAAATTTTGGATGTTGATGTTTTTGCCTTTTTGTTTGTTATCACTTATTTCACTTGTTTAGTTGACGTTTTGCCTTGTGCTAATTCATTTGAGTAAAATTCCATAATTGTATTTTAGTTACAGTCATTTTGAATAGTTGAAAGAAAGTAAGGAGAGTTAGGTAGCAATAGGTCTTGAAATACCACACACACACACACACACACACACACACACACACACACACGCGCGCGCGCGCGCGCGCGCGCGCGCGCGCGCACACACACACACATATACACACACACCCTACCTAGTCCCCTTACCAGTGATTCAATCTTGAACTTCTTCTCTGAGGAGACTAGTGCATGTAGAGTATTGGTTAGTACTGAATTTACCAGTCATCATGGTAACAAAGCTGAAGCAGCAGGAGGTCCTCTGCTTACTTCGAGAAGAAGCTTCCAGCCATGTTTCCTCTTCAAAACGGATGGACACGGCGTAGTGGCTCTTCCCCTCATTCAATATCTCACCAACGAGGGGTCTGTCGGGTATGACAGGTCTGGAGACTTTTCGGCAGCTACAAAACGAACTGAAGTCCTTAGCCTCCCTAGACGTGGTGAGGCTTTCGGCTGCCGGACTGTCTGCTAATCTTGATGATCGTCTTCCTTCTCTCTCTGTCTGTCAATCTTCCCGCTAAACTGTTAACTAGTCTTCTCTTTCGAGGTCGAGGTCGAAATGGAGGCTGAAGTCATCAGGCGTAAAATGAACTTCACGTAGAGTAAGCAGGGTCACTTGCAGTCAACTTACACGATGACTTAGGTTAGATAACGGATTGGGAGGGATGGATGGGGGAGGTAAACTCTAAAAATATAAAAGGAAGATTAATATTTACAATTCCATGTGACAGGTGAGCTCAAGGAAAAAGAAACGGAAGATTACGATTTACAATTACTTGTAACAGGTGAGTTCCACAGGCATTTTTGAATGAACTAATATGCGCTGCACTTTTGACAATATGTCACATTGTTAGTTTGCCTCGTAAGAAGATTACAGAAAAGAAACACCGGTATTCATTTACGCACATAATAATCAAATTACAGACAATGCCAGGCGGGCAGTAATATTCTTGTTTCTGTTTATCCTATCACCACATCTTTTTTCCAACAGTCTTCAAAAACCAACCTCTATGGTTGATGGATGAAAACAGCTACCTGTGCTGCGTGACAGTCAAAAGCTCCGTAGACCGGACTCTGGCGTGGAGATCATCAGGAGAGAATGCGTCGCTGTTTCGGGCTCTTCCTCTGAAAAGAAAAAACCGCCTTTGTACAGATCAGGAAAGATAGAGGAGAAGAAAGTAGTACATGTTGTTTTAAGGAGCGAGAGCAGGTGCGTGAAGGAGGCTGAATGTGTACACATTTGAGCTTGAACATTATGTACAGGAAGGCGTTGTAAAGATGATCCCAAAACTGTTACTTTTTAACAGTTTTTGATAGATGCTCATCAGAAAGTTTATCTAAGAAAGTTTGAATATTTGTCTCCATCGTCAGAATCATTTCTCAGAAAATTTGAATATTTGTCTACACTCTTTGGTTTATACACTACGTAAATTTGGTTTTAAGTTACCCTGATCTAAACTATGTTAATTTGGTTTTAAATTACCCTGAGCTGCAAACTGGAATGTTATTATTTCACAGTCAAGACCGCACGGGAAACCGAATTCGTAACAAAAGTATTATTTACTATCAACTGGAAAAATGTACGTGGAACTATCCATCCCTGTATTACATGTAACGCGCGACTAGTTGGCGAAGGTTGACGAGAACTTTGCACAGCAGAGGAAAACGTCTGTAGAATGCAGATGCTTTTTTTTCTTTTTAGACATACTTTTCAACTGCCTGCTGCAATATATACTGTTAAAAAAAAGTTAAGGACCAACATTGAGAATGCACAAAAAAAATTTAAAATTCACAAAAATTCAATTGTACAGCCTTTGTGGTCCAAACAAATTGAACCACACGCACAAATTGATAGTGAATGCGGCAACTGCAATTTTGTGGCACACATTTCTCACGCGCCTTGAAAAACACGTGTCGCGACTTGTCATTTTTGGAACAAATTGGGGTGAATTTCTGATGTGTTTGGGATCCGAGGAGCATTTGCTGAATCAAAATCATGTGAAGCACGAGCTAAATCAGGCTGTAGGTCAGTAAGTATGCTCAACCAAATGTCTTTAAAAGCCGCTGTACTGGCGAAAATGCAATGCAACAGCATGCCTCCACGTCGAAGACTGAACGAGCTGGATCGAGGAAGAGCAATAGGATGGCTCCAAGAAGGAGTTGCAGTCCGGGAAGTGGCACGGAGACTTGGGGTATCACACTCTGTTGTTATCAGACTCGGACAACGCTTTCAAGACACAGGAAGAGTGCAAGAACGACCACACTCTGGTCGACCCAGAATAACACCACCACGAGAGGACCGATACATTGAAAGGCAGGCCACACAAGAAAGAACAGCAAGTGCAAACAACATCAGACGTCGCCTTAGAGATGCCACCAACACTGTTGTCAGTGATCAGACCATACGAAACCGCCTACACGCCGCTAACCTCCGTGCTCGACGACCAGCCATAAGACCTCGTTTGACTGATGCCCACAGAGCAGCACGCCGAGTATGGTGCACGCAGCACGTGAGATGGACACGAACAGTGGGTTAACGTGATGTTTACAGACGAGTCGCGGTTCTGCCTGGATCCCACCGATAGACGGAACAGGGTCTGGAGACGCCGTGGGGAGCGTTTTGCAGAAGAAGCTGTCCTGGAAAGGAACCGCTATGGTGGGGGATCCGTTATGATTTGGGGCGGCATAAGCACACGCTACAGAACGGTTCTCTACAATGTGGCAGGGAACTTGAATGGTGTTCGCTACCAAACAGAGATTTTGCAACCCCTGGTGCTGCCAGCCCTTCAACAGCTTGGACCTCAGGCAGTCTTTCAAGACGACAATGCACGGCCCCATCGCACCAGAACAGTAAACACGTTTCTCCAAGCTGCTGGTGTCAACAGAATGCAGTGGCCCGCAAACAGCCCAGACCTGAACCCCATCGAACATCTTTGGGATGAGCTGGGCCGGAGACTGCAGCAGCGTCGTCCTCCTCCTGCTAACCTGGGTCAGCTGTTTGAGTCACTCCAGCAGGAGTGGGCTGCTGTCCCCCAGGCCTTTCTGCGCACACTGGTGAACTCCATGCGACAACGCTGCCTTGAATGCCTTGCCAATAATGGCGGACACACACGTTATTAACCATGACATTGAACAAACACTCCTCCTGTGACTTTCAAATTTGGGGGTGGGGGTGTTTGTACTGCGCTCGATTCCAGTTTGTTGATTCCTCGGACTTGTCATTGTCTTTACACACTTTTCACATATTCAGTAAATTCATGTTACACTTGAAGATTGATCACTTCCCAATTTTCTTTTTTATAAATCAGTGAAATGCTTTTTGAGCAGTATATGTGTATAAGCGAACAGCACCCAACTTTGATAATGAATGACAACTTCGGGTTCATTAACAGTATTGCAGCTTGAGTTTTATGGACCCTTAGAGTTTTGAGTTTTATGGACCTCTAACAAATTGTGGGATGCTACCTCTTTCTGTTTGGAGACTATGACTATGGCAGTTTGTGTGTGTGTGTGTGTGTGAGAGAGAGAGAGAGAGAGAGAGAGAGAGAGAGAGAGAGAGAGCGTGCAAGGGGCTGGAATAGCCCCGTTGGTAACGCGCTGGACTCGTAATCTTGGTGATCCTGGGGTTGCGGGTTCGAATCTCCGGCGGGTCGTTTCGGTACAGGGGGATTTTTCCCTCGGAGTTAACATTGGTTCTGACTCCATTTCCCATACAGTCCTTCGAATGAGACTGTAAACCGAGGTTCCATGTGTGAACGCACGCATAACATCTTGCACACACGTAAAATCCCATCACCAACTTTCGGAAGAGAAGGCCAGTTTGGCCGTTGGTATGGATGATGCGTTACACATAGCATGCACCGTGAATAGGAAATGGAAAGAATGAAGGAAGTAAGGAATTTGAGTGAATGATATTGATTGATACGGACTGGATGACACGGGAAACGACTGAATGAAGCGCCAACTGGTAGCTCTTCAATCGGCACTACCCATGTAGGCAGCCCGTTGTGTAAACGAGTGTGGTTTTTGTAAAGCGCTTAGAGCTTGGTCCCTAGCCGAGAATAGGCGCTATATAAGTATTCATAATAATAATAATGTAATTATAAACTCATAATATTTATGCCACAGTTACTTTTCTCAAATTGAAAATTAATTAGTAAAGGTTCAGCTAATCAACGCATTAAATTTGCACACAGACCACGACGTGACGCGACCTGCTATGTGACAGAGTCACACTGAGATTCCAGCCATTGTAAAAGTTTGGCTTCGTTGGATCTTCTCCGTTTTTCTGCCACTGTATTGAAGGTATACATGAAGGGGTTGATAGCGGAGTTCAGAGGTAATATGAATATGGCTAGAGCTACATTCACCTCTGCAGAAATGGGAGTGCCAGCCAATGCCAGCATCCCACATAGTCCAATGGGAAACCAGCACATGAAATCTGACACTGCTACAGTGATTAGACGCTGGGCAATGGCCATGTCCTGTGACAGTTTGGACGTGCTGGTCTTTAAGGTATTTTTCTTTATTGAATAGTAAATAGAAGCTTGACCAGCAGAGATAAATAAAAACAGAATAAAGTTAAGGATGATCAGAACACTGAAAGAATATAATCTTCCTTTGAAATCTTGTCTTGTGACAGGCAGTGGAATACAGATGCCAGTTTGGCTGTAAAATTTCCAGTGTGACATCGTTGGGAGTAGAGGCAGTAAAGCCAGAACCAAACCTACAAACCAAGTCAGCAGACAAGCGACCCTTGCTGATGTACTCTCAAATCGAACGGCCGTGAATGGAAAGCGAAGGACAACAAAACGATCCAGTGTGATCAAACAAATAATCAAAGCTGACACCTCACTAGACAATAGAGACAGAAAACCAGCCACCTTACAGGTCACACTGGTTTTCCATATGTCATCGTGATGGAGGTACCTGCCACGGAACTCTCCATCAGCGATTCCAATGATAGCAATGTAGACACCCATCAAAAGGTCAGCCAGTGTAAGGTTGAGGACAAACACACTGTATCCACTGGAAGAAGCCATGCTCCGTACAAACACACGTGCACAGAAGCAGAAGACGTTACCAGTCACTGACAGACAGGTTATCAGCCACAGAAACCCACGGTATGACCATGACTGTAATAAATCTTCACATGAAGATATTTCGTCGTTTGGAGCATCACAAGATGAGTCATGAAAGTGACCTGGGAGTATCTGTCTGCAGCAGATTTTATAGTTTTCTGCAGAAATGGTATGCAGACGGAAGAGATCTTTAAGCATGTCAAGGGGAAAATTGGTCACTGAGCTTCCCTGCATGTGGAGTTCAGTTAATTGAGGCGTGAACTGAAATCCACTGGGACTGATCGTGTGTATAGCAGTGAAAGTTAAATTCAGCTTTTGGATGTGAGGAAACGATGAAAAGACTTGAGTGTCCAAAACTGTCAGTGCTGTAAATGACAAGTCTACCTGTGTAAGAGCCCTCTGTCTGACAACAGATAAAGGGTCTGGAGGTCATGCGAGGAGTTGGATGGGGATTTATGGCGGACAGGAGACAGGAATGCCTGTA
>CM065720.1:59909936-59926472 GCA_033310375.1 Conus canariensis | reverse complement strand
CTGTCCCTTCAGTGGTCCTGGGTGTCACGGGATGGTGGCTTCAGAAAACAAGTGTTTTAAACTGGTCATCACGCCAAAGTTCCATTCCAATCGTTTACTAACAGAATATGAATGTCAGAAGATAGGTCACAGAATTGGTTCAGTAACGACTAGAAAGCAGTATAAACACTTGCAACACATTTTTAAAAACTATCTTAAATTCATTGTGAATGTAGGGTATTCTATGGGCTGGTATCTAGTTCCTTTTCTGTATAGTATGTTTCATAAATGGTCTGAAAACATTTTGATATACAACACGAATTATTATAGGTATTATTTTCAGCACAGACCATCAAGGAAAATCATGATTGGGACAGTGCTTCATGGAACCATTCAAGAAAGGAACTTAAAATCACTATCAGCACGTGCAACCCTATGTGAAACAGAACCACTCTTAAATAGGCCTTTGTGTGCATTCCAGATTGTGTCCACCTATTCACATTCGCCTCAGTCAACGTTTAAGTCAACTCAGCAGTGTTTAGTGAGTGGTTCAGATGGTCGCATGATCCACACATTTACGTATTGTGCCAGCTACAGTCACATTGGTAAGGCGCGCAGCTCACAGCACTTTGCTTTTCTGAATGCAAGTGTTAGAGAGAACAAAATGTTGTCATCTGCTGGAAGAATAGTTCAATGTGCACAAGACTTGTTCAGTTGTGATGGTAGTGGTACATCAGTACATTACACTTCACTATGTGATTTTAGGCAAGACTGTCCAAAAAACAATGATGAGTCATTTTGTAAGCATCCTTCGTGTGACGGTTTTCTGTGTATTAACGGTCAATGTATTATGAAGAGCCAGCGTTGTAATGAGTATTCTGATTGTCTGGATGACTCTGACGAAGTGGGCTGCCAATCGTCATGTACACACTGCCTTCAGGTTAGAGACAGGGAGATTCAGCAGTTTCACATTGACCTAGATGGCACCGGTTATTTTACACAGCAGATGATGAAAGCTGACGAGTCTTGTCCTCATTCTCACTATCGTTGTGCAGCAGAATGGCTGAACTGTCTCCCCATCTACACACGGTGCAATGGTTTTTCTGACTGTATTTATGGAGAAGATGAAGAATACTGTGACAGTAAATCATGTTTTGCTTTGTACCAGTGTCAAAGTTCCAGAATATGTGTGCATGGAATTCATCTGTGTGATGGCTGGGGTCAGTGTCCACAACAGGATGATGAACTCATGTGTGACCCGACTTGTCCTGAAGGTTGTCTCTGTCAAGGTCATTTGTCCCTATGCAGAAATATCTTTCCTGCTCATCTTTTCCCACTGCTCCGATACGTTGATGCCTCAGGATCAGCAATGTCACTGAGTCATTTTACCACAAATGTTTATCTTATCCATCTGAAGATGTCCTTTTGCTCTGTATCCAATTTTTCAAGTGTAAAACTTCCCAACCTACAGTTCATTGATCTCGCTGACAACAATTTGACATTGTTTGATACGACAACTTTGTTGGACCTCTCAATTTTAAGAGCTGTTCGATTAGCAAGAAATCCCATCATATCACACACAACGAGCAAATTTAGAAAACAAGTTCATTACTCGCTGATGCGGATTGACATATCGGACACAAACCTGAATGCATTGAAAGATGAGTTATATATATACCTACCCCAGATGAAATATTTAAATCTGTCCCATGGTGCTTTAAAAACCATTGGATCACTGGGTTTTAAAAATGCGCCTTATTTGCATAAAGTGGACATGAGAATTAACCCTATTCAAGATTTCGCTTTGGATTTGTTTTCAGGGTCTGCTCATTTACAAAACATATTAACATCAAATTACAGGTTTTGCTGTGAAAACATACTTCCGAAACACTCGGGTAAAATACAGTGTTCAGCTCCCCATGTTACGCTTCCTTCTTGCACGAAGCTGATGCCAACTGAACTGTACAGAGCTTTCTTCTGGGTGGTCAGTTTGTGCTCCACGTGCGGAAACTTGATTTGCTTAACAAGTGTATTTGTAGGTGAGGGGCCTTTTGAAAGCAATTCATTGATGATTGCTAATTTGATGTTTGCGAAATCCTGTACTGGATATCACGTCATCATTGTTACAATAGCTAATGAGATATTTGATGCTCGCTATATCCACTTTGAAAAGATGTGGACCAACAGCTTGTTCTGTAAAGTGGCGGGTTTCTGTTATATCTGTCCTGTGAGACGTCCCTTTTGATCATTGGGCTTCTCACCCTGGATCACGTCACCGTCATTTGCTTTGGGAAGGACTCGTGGCGGCTACAGGCAGCTTCTCTGACGTCAGCCTGCCTAGCAGCGTGGTGTGTTGGAATCCTGTTGTCGTTAATACCGTTTCTTCCTGGGTTATCACACTGGGGTCTTAAGGGTCAGTCTGGGCTATGCCGCCTAGCGATATTTGATCAATTAAATAATGACTTCGAGTTTCGGTGGTTCACTGTGGTTGTAGCAATTAATTTCACGATTTGCTTACCAATAACTCTCAGTCAAGTTGTTATCTACAAACAAACACCCATATTCAGAGCCAGACTTGATCCCATTACAAGATCGGTGTATTCTTCAGTCCACCTGATGCGGAAAGTGGCAGCCACGAACAATGTAACCTGGCTTGCCTTAGGCTTGGTAACGCTGATGGCTACAAATGGTGTTCATGCATTAAACAAGATGCATGGCGCAATGGTGGTGTTTGTGCTACCTCTCAGCTCCGCTCTTAGCCCCTTTCTCTACTTGTGGAATGTGGCCTTGCAGCAACGGCAGCAGGCACAAGAAGAGAAAGTGGTAAAATTATTTAAATCACGACTGGTTGTGTCAGGAAAATTAGGTTTTAAACGAGAAATAAATACATAAGTAAATGGCAACGGTGCATTCGGAGTAAACAGGACATAATGAAGGAATAGTATAGGTGGAGGGAAGGTCGTGTGGCAGACAAAGACTAAGTGTGTATGTCAAGGAAATCTTCATTGCAACATTCATCACAGGAGGATTTACCTAAAACGCACAAACCAGCTTAAACATTATTGAAGGAAATCATCATATTCACAATACATCACACGCAAATCATATCAATTCAAATATCAAAAAGACAATGGGTCAATGTTCGTTATAAAGTCGCTAATGTGCTGTTTTAGATCACATACTTGTCGTAAACTGGTGTTAGTCTATTAAAACTGTTGTGAACTCTGTACTCTTTTGTGTTCTCATTCACGTTACTGGATACCTTTTCTTATCCTACCCCCATCCCCACCCCCAGGCCGCCCCCAACCCCTTTCCCAGACCCAATTCGTTTAGCTCGGACTGGGGGGTTCCTGAAAATTAAACTCAACATCAGACCACACTGAAACAATAACTAATCCTTGACTTTTTTTTTGGCTTGTTCTTCAGGTTCATTGTAGGATACAAACCCGATCGCCTATGAACATAAAGTCAGTTGCAATGCCCCTAATGCTACAATTGTACTGGAGGGAATAGTGGTGTCCAAAGTCTGTCATAATTAGCTTCATTGCTTCTGATGTTACAGTCATTTCGGGATGAAGACGATTGTCCTTAGTAAGTAAAATATACATCATAATCAACTGCACTGGCTCTAATCTTATAGTTATATTAATGGAACTAGTAGAAATAGTAGCATCCATGACAATGAAAAATCTACGATCGTCAACTGCATTCCCTCGAATCTTACAGGTACACCGGTAGGAAGTGGCGTCTTTGTCCATTAGAAATATTAGTTTCAAAACGAAGTGACTGAGGGCAGAAAATGAAACAAAATTTAGAAAGAGAGGGGGTTAGTTACCACCACCGATATAAGACAAACAGGACAAAACACAATGCATTTCGACCTCTTGGGTCTTCTTCAGGCAAAAACAAACAGCATTTAGGACAGTGAAAACGAAGAACGAGAAACCACTTATCTCCTCATATTCGGCGCAAAATGGCCTGTAATCTGTTTGTCTGTATCTGTGGCGGTAACTGACCCCTTTCCTTTGTAAACATTAGAAATGTATCATAATCAAGTGTATAGCAATAATCCTGACTCCTGAACATTTATCGTGCTCAGCCCTTTTCCTTCTAATGTTACAGTCGCATTGACTGGAACAGTGGTATTCCTGACTCCATAAAATCTATCATAGTCAGCCCCATTTCCTCTAATGTTAAGGTACGTTAGTGAAAATAGTAGCATCCAGAGTCTAGCATGGTGTACTTGATTGCTTCTAATATCACAATTACTTTGTGTTACGGATGGTATGGGTGTGTATGCAGGTGTCTGACTGTCTGACTCTCACTCAGAAATTATGGATGCATGCACAACTTTTCTAATTCACATACACACACCCACTCACCCGAACACTGACAGCCAGGCAACAAAACAACACTTTTCCCTGTTTTATGCTGCCCGAGCCATCTGACAAAACATATATATTATGAACACAAAATTACGCATGAGTTGGTACGCCAACCATTAGGCGTACACACAACAAATCAATATTTATATTTATAACTATCAGGGCTGCCGAGTCCGGTGACGTCGATGACGGCGATGAAGACGACGACGGCAGCATCGAGTCAAGTCCGGCTCAAGATTCACTTCACAGAAAAAGAAGAAAAAAAAACTAACACGTTCGCGGCGTCTCTGCCGACGACACGATGACAGTCTCACCCAAGAGCTGTGGCTCAACACCAACACTATCACACTCGCGGCGTCTCAGCCGACGACGAAGTGATAGTCGCACAAAAGCTGTGGCACACACACCACACACACAGCGACGGCCTTGAAACAAGTCGCTGGTACACAGCAGGAGCGGCGCTCTGGCTCGGCAGCAGCGACGTGTCCAGCCCACTGCCCACCAAGCAGTCGGTCCCGGGTGCAGTGGCAGGTAGGGCGATTGTCGGCGCTCAGGCCGACCTCTCAACGCCGGCACAACGGCGGAGAACAGGGGCGTCAACGGCCCCGGCCCTAGCACAGTGGCAGCCAGTCTCCATCAGTCCAGGGAACACTTTAACCTGGGGGAAACTGACTGCCACCAGCACATGGCTGAGTCCCTCTTCGGCCTTCTGTGAACTTGTGTTGCTGGAATCACTGCAGAGACTCCTAACCGGTGCAACTCACCCAGCTTATAGCAATGGGCCGGTGAGTAGCAGTCAGCTGAATTTTGCAACCGGCTTCCAGACAACCACCTTCCGGCAAGCGCGGTCGCATGAAAATTTGTGACCGGACAAAAAACAGTCCGTCACAATACTCCCCTTCCTAAAAAAAAAAAACAATGTCCGAATTGCTTTTACTAAGAGGAAGTAAACAACTCCAGGTCACAAAATTCCAGAAACAAATACATGAAAAGGACATCAAAACTGGGATGTACTCAAACCAATGTATGCTAGTTTGTTGCTGACCTCACGGCCAGTCTCTCCATATCCACACAGGGTAGAGACCACACATATCTACTGACCATTCGGTCAGCCTCTCCATACCCACACACGGTAGAGACCACACATATCTACTGACCATTCGGTCTGCCTCTCCATACCCACACAGGGTAGAGACCACACATATCTACTGACCACTCGGTCAGCCTCTCCATACCCAACAGGGTAGAGACAATGGCTAAACATTCCCGCTCAATAGTCCTCACCAGAAACTACTCCTTGACGAGAAAGTTCTAACTGTATCCTTTTAGTTTCCTCAATCTCTTTTTGTTGAAATCTTTTAGTTTCCTCTTCTTCCTGGAATCGCTGTTGTGCTCGTTTAGTTTCCTCTATCTCTTGTGTTCTTTTAGTGTCCTCTATCTCTTTTGCTCTCTTAGTTTCCTCTATCTCTTTTTGCCTTATGGTTTCCTCCTGCATTTCTCTCACTCTGATTCTCTCTTCTCTTTCCGAATCTTGCCTAATACATTTATCAACATAGTCCAGTAAAAGTTGATCTTCACGACCAAATGCCTCACCATGCTGCAAATATTTAGTGAAAACTCTATCTTCATCCTCAGAGGCCATAACGAAACACTAAGTCAGTGGACCAAATACAATGAAAAGAACGTTTAGACACTATGGCCACTGAAATATATTTCAAAGAGGGTTATTACGGTTTTTTCTTTCTCTTTTTTTTCACACAAACATACATATCTATCACACTTTAAAAAAACTACAACTAATTTGAAAGGGAACAAAACGACAGGAATAATAGAAATTTACGGGTTTGGGGACGTACTTAATAATCAATGATAGGCAATAAACAAATGCATTAATCAACAACAGGAATAATGAATAAACATATGCAGAAATCAATCAACAATACACATACATATGCATAAATCAATCAATGATTAATACACAATATATATATAGGAATCAACACAATGTTGTTGGGATTTTTCTTTTCTTTGGGGGAAGGATTTTTTTTTAATGGCCCAGGCAGCCAGTCATACACACATTCATTCAAGAGAAAGAATCCTAAGAACGCTATAGAAGCAACACAATCCCCAAGTAAAAAGGTAGAAATAGAGCAATCAGAAGGGTAACAAAAGAGAATCAAACTAAAGCCCACAGAAGATAAAGAACTAGGCCCTCGTATCTCCAGAAACTATACAAAAGAGATACCCCGTTACGCTGGAGACGGGAAATCAAATCAATCTGAAACAGTCATACAACAATACAAAACAACCAATTCACTCAAAAAGAAAGTCTGTTAACGTGTCCTAACTTAATAACTGGGGACACTACAAAAGGGGTCACAAAAGAAATCCTAACCCTAGCACAATTTTGAAGGTAAATACGAAAAGTTCTAAGGGGTCACCAGATGTTACGGATGGTATGGGTGTGTATGCAGGTGTCTGACTGTCTGACTCTCACTCAGAAATTATGGATGCATGCACAACTTTTCTAATTCACATACACACACCCACTCACCCGAACACTGACAGCCAGGCAACGAAACAACACTTTTCCCTGTTTTATGCTGCCCGAGCCATCTGACAAAACATATATATTATGAACACAAAATTACGCATGGGTTGGTACGCCAACCATTAGGCGTACACACAACAAATCAATATTTATATTTATAACTATCAGGGCTGCCGAGTCCGGTGACGTCGATGACGGCGATGAAGACGACGACGGCAGCATCGAGTCAAGTCCGGCTCAAGATTCACTTCACAGAAAAAGAAGAAAAAAAAACTAACACGTTCGCGGCGTCTCTGCCGACGACACGATGACAGTCTCACCCAAGAGCTGTGGCTCAACACCAACACTATCACACTCGCGGCGTCTCAGCCGACGACGAAGTGATAGTCGCACAAAAGCTGTGGCACACACACCACACACACAGCGACGGCCTTGAAACAAGTCGCTGGTACACAGCAGGAGCGGCGCTCTGGCTCGGCAGCAGCGACGTGTCCAGCCCACTGGCCCACCAAGCAGTCGGTCCCGGGTGCAGTGGCAGGTAGGGCGATTGTCGGCGCTCAGGCCGACCTCTCAACGCCGGCACAACGGCGGAGAACAGGGGCGTCAACACAGCTACGGCCCCGGCCCTAGCACAGTGGCAGCCAGTCCCCATTAGTCCAGGGAACACTTTAACCTGGGGGAAACTGACTGCCACCAGCACACGGCTGAGTCCCTCTTTGGCCTCCTGTGAACTTGTGTTGCTGGAATCACTGCAGAGACTCCCTAACCGGTGCAACTCACCCAGCTTATAGCAATGGGCCGGTGAGTAGCAGTCAGCTAAATTTTGCAACTGGCTTCCGGACAAACACCTTCCGGCAAGCGCGGCCGCATGAAAATTTGTGACCGGACGAAAAAGTCCATCACACTTTGTTATGAAGAAAAGCATTTCTGCTGAATAAATATCTTCCATGGCCAATTATATTGGCGCTGATGTTACACTAGTGTGAATAATAGAATTCATGACATTAAACAAACCGACAAAGTCAGCTGCATTCCCTCCTATATTTTCGCTACATTGGTGGGGACAGTGACATCCTTTGCAATTAAAAATGTGTCATAGTGCCACAAGCTGTCTGAATTGTTGTATGTATGCATATGGGGACAAGGCAATCTGGTAAGCGAGGGGACAACACAAAGAGAAATCTCACCACGTACCTCCTACTCCACAGACAGCAACTCTCAAACACAAACTGGCAGCACAACTTCATATTCCATTTAAATCATGAACCTTTTCAGTCATATACACTCATGCACAACAACCAGGAGAACGGCCTAAGAGGGTCGCCATTCCGCGGGAATCAGGATCCTAAATACTCACGAGGGTGTTACAGAAGCTGTTAATCCTAGGGGGTTATACTTGGAAATGCTTCCAAAGAAGCTATACATCATCCATTGTTAGACCACGCCCAGCACTCCATTGCGCTCATCAAATTAGAGTACATTCACTACATTTAGCATACTCCTTCACCCAGACAGAGTGACTTGCATAGGTAGAAACAAAAACCAGTTGCTGAGATCACAAAAACCTTATCAAGAAAAAGGGAAAAGTGGGGATGTGAAGGGGGAGGAGGGGTGGGGGTGGGGGCTTCAAAAGGGAGAGAAAACAGTTTATGTCTCAAAGTTTCCCATAATTCCTGTAACTTCCCCCTCGAGAGGAGTCTCAGAAAGATAAACTAATATTCCATAAAACATAAACACCTTGCGCTCGCGTTCAGCTCCCAGCTTAATCAAAACGGGTTTCACAATAGAAAAACAGGGAGCCCTTCACTCTAAGTTTTATCATCAGGAGGACACAGACTTCGTCTAAGAATTCAATAGCAATGGGTGTTTTTTTTTTCAGTCAGCACAAAAATGTGTCTTTCAGTTAATTCCTTCATTTTATCACACAGTTTTTAGGGGGACTCCACAGGTCTTTTTCAACGCTGAAGTCCGAAAGTTTCTTTTGCTGCCCCAGACCACTCCACACACACTTTGCTGCTCCCTATTCACAGCACATACATGATGCCCGTAGCGTGAAAGTCACAAGCAGTTCCAGGTCAGCTGGCTGTGAGGTGGGGGTGGGAATGGGTGAGGGCTGTCCTGGTCTGAGTTGCTTTTCATACTTATAGATTACTCACACACACACACACACACACACACACACACACACACACACACACACACACACACACACACATGCACACACACGCGCGCGCGCGAGCAGGAACGCACGCATGCACACACGCACACATGCAGAGAGAGAGAGAGAGAGAGAGAACTGCTCAATTCAATGTAACAAATATAAATGAATGGTCATAACCTGCTCAAAAAATGAAAGAGAACAAATTTCATAAGTAAGTGGACGGGAGGTGAGGACAAAATCTTACTACTGGAATATTTTTCCTTCCTTTTGTTTGGATATAAGTTTCAAAGTCAAATGACTGCAGATGGAAATCTAAAGTTAACAAATTACTACGTCCCCGAATGAAAGAAACACACAAATTACAAAAGAAACACGACGCGTTTTGACCTTTTTGGTCTTCTTCGGGCAAGACAAACAATATTCAAGGCAATGAAAACGAAAAACAAACAATCAGCCACTTAACTCTCCAAACTGGGCGCCCGTTTGAGGAGATAAGTGACTAGGACTGAATGGTGCACATACACATACGACGCAAAAACCCAGGTAACAATAAATAAATAACAAATAAATAAACAAATGAATAAGTACATAAATGCGTCAATTAATTAACCACACACACACACACACACACACACACACACACACACACACACACACAACACACACACACACACACACACACACACACACACACACACACACAACACACACACACACACACACACACACACACACACACACACACACACAACACACACACACACACACACACGCGCGCGCGCGCGCGCGCGCATGCACGCACGCACGTACGTACGCACGCACGCACGCACGCACGCACGCACGCACACACACACACACACACATGATGATATTGATGCTCCACGTGCACTGCCAGTGATGGAACTGCGGCAAGACAAACCTATTTGTGACCCTGTATGGGGGTGGGGGGGGTGGGGGGGAGGAAGTACCGAGAAGCACTGACACTGAGATAAACGGGAAGATGGGGCAACAAAAACACGTCTGTGCTTCCTAAGTACATTGGCTGATGATGACTTTGGCTCGTTTCTGTACCGAGGAAGCACTGACACTGAGATAGACGGGAAGATGGGGTAACAAAAACGTCTCTGCTTCCTAAGTGCATTGGCTGATGATGAAGTTGGCTCGTCTCCAGACATTCTCATTCAATGAAACAGAAAACACATGCTGGAAAAAACAAAGACCTACGAACAACAGAAAGAAAGTTAAGCTGTTTTGAACCGGATCGACCACAATTCAAATTCAATACAGTTTTAAACTGACATCCTATAAAGACAAATTACTTTAGACGCGTATGTAAGGTATTCCAACAGTAACAAAAGTCTATCACTTACGCTTGCTGTAGAAGTTTCGCACGTTTTAGATCAACCTTAGTCGTGTGGGATCTAAAGCGAGCGCTGTTTGCATTGCTGAAAAATAACTAGTCCCCTTATTTTACTCGAATTTTTAGCTGTAGTTTACAAACTACATGTCAGTACATTTGCATTGACAGTACTATACTTTAAACGATAGCAAGCAATGGCAGATACGCCAACTTGAAATTTCATCGTTGCACATTTAAAACCTTTATCTATTCTTGCTATGGAGAAAATAAGGTTACCGCATAAGCGTCATTTGAAAATGCTTCTGAGCAAGTTTATCTCTTCAGTAAATGAGTTAATGTCAATTCTGCTACCTACAGTCTGTGCCCCCCACCCCCACCCTCCCTATTTAAAACACTTACAGAACCTTGGCATATTTGCAACACGCTGGTTATCCCAAACAAATCGAAAATCATCCGAATTTAAACACTCTTAACCATTGGAAGGCCATGGACTCTCATCATTATCGTCTAAATTCAGCAGCAATCTATTCCCTTTAAAGGGCATCATGTATTCGTCTATTCTGCTCGACTTCAGCCAGAATTCTATGCATTTTAAGTTTTTATCGAGTTATATCGGGTAACTGTTAAATTCGTCATTAATTAAACCTTTTTGCGTTCTACTATCTACATTTAGAAAGCTCTTCATTGCAACAAAAGAACATTTGCAGTTACTGCACCTTTCTCAAAAGCCCAGATTTCTGCCCCATTCTGTAAAATTGTCTGTACCTGAGAATCGATTGACTTTGTAATAACACTGAACGAAATGAACCCCAAATTTGTTCTCTCTGTTTGCTATATCTTGACGTGCAGAATTTAAAGTAATATGTTTGTAAGCACTGACTATGAAAATTCTGTCACCACCATAGGTCTGTCTGTCTTTCAGTATGTGCCGGACGTTCCCTTTTACAAAAACTTTTTTCTTATATGTAAATCGGGATAAAGACAAAAGAGGTTCGTAACCTACTAACAGATTCATCTCATTGATTTCTGTGGAGTCCACGTTTTCCTTCTAATCTCCCCCACTCCATCTCATGTCTACGTTTCTACGTACTGTGTAACCCTCCATACACTACACCATTTCCAACCCGCTTCACTATCACAACTTATTCATTCACCTATATTGTTATATCCTTTTCTGTAGATGGAAGCAATTTTCTGTCGGGAAATGTTGTGGTATAGCTCCAGACTGCCGATGCTTTACGGATATGAGAGGCACAGTGAGCCTGAGAATGCGCTTTTGTGCTTCTATGTATCTGTGAGGATTCAGTTGTTTGCTAGGGAGTCACTGTTGACCTCTGTCAGTCTCTAGCTCATGCAAAGTTGACACACAGCCAGTCAGGGCCAAAATACTTGTCTGAGGTGGGCTTCTTCTCTGAAGACCTTCTGCTGTCAAACTCTCCCCAAATTTTCTTCCTACTGAATGGAGATGACTGAAGAACTTACTGATAACGTTCTGCAAGATCGTGAACGGTTTGTTGGCATTAAACACGTGGTTATTTGAAACCTGTCGTCTCTGGAAGGGCAAGTCATTACCCAGAAATTCTGGTAAATGCAAGATGAAACTCGACTATGTAGTCCCAGTCTGTCTAATTGAGCCCATGGCAAACTAAACCCTGGGTATAAGCCAGCCAGGGCAGGTAGATCCCACAAGTAAATGGCTCTGATGAGAATTGAACTCACGATCTCCCAGCCGGAAATCCGCGATTGTAACCAATTCGCCACGGCGGGTTTGTGCCTTGGAGATATTTCGGTCAAACCAGCTTAACTTCTGCAAACATTACCTCACTCCCCCTGCTGTATTTCTCTGTGTGTGTGTGTGTGTGTGTGTGTGTGTGTGTGTGTGTGTGTGCGTGCGTGCGTGCGTGCGTGCGTGCGTGCGTGCGTGGTGTGTGTGTGTGTGTGTGTGTGTGTGTGTGTGTGTGTGTGTGTGTGTGTGTGTGTGTGTGTGTGTGACAACACACCTCGTGAGCTGATTTAATTATCAACTAGCATAAGACAGGCCAGGGAATAATAACACCTGCAATGCTGACTTATCAATTCCTTTCGACACATAAAGTTAAGTAAAAAGAAAACAATGTAAAAAGTGGTAGAAAGAAGGAGGAAGGAGTGGTGGAGAGAGAGAGAGAGAAAGAGAGAGAGAGAGAGAGAGACAGACAGACAGACAGACAGACAGACAGACAGACGACAGAGAGAAAAAAAATTACAGACGGGCAGGGCTTATGTAATCAGCCTACTTGTAATGAAAAGTATAGGTGACGTAAACCACGAAGAAATAAGTGAATCCTCATAAAATATGCAACAGTAGGCTGTAGTGGTGTGTTTGTGTGAGCGTATGCACGCGCCTATGCTTTCATGAACGCACTCCTAGCACCTGCGGCTTGTTTGGGGGACGTGGTAAGTACCTTTTAACTGTTTGAAAGCTGTGGTTCAAATAGCCTTTTATGTGACTGAGCTACACTTTCTCTCTATTCTGTCGTATCTGGAACACACACACACACACACACACACACACACACACACACACACACACACACACACACACACACACCACATCCTCGAAAACGTATTTGCACATACCTTCAACGTAGATCTGTTTCTCTGTCCTGTCTTGACAACCTTCAAGTGTTCCCTTCCGACAACACTTGCAAGCCTGGGACGTGTGTGCGTTGCTCTTTGTGGTTGTAAACGACAGACAGAGAGAGAGAGAGAGAGGGAGAGAGAGAGAGAGAGAGGGCTGCCCCTCAGACTTCTTGTCCACAATGGCCTTTTGTGTGGCGCCAGGGGACAGAAAAGAAAATGTCCAGTCAAGAATAGCAAAGCAAAATGACCCCTCAGCTGCTGTGCTCTCTGCGCTCTTCCTTCACATTGGCTGAGACTGCAGTGTTGTTGTAAAGGTGGAACTGGATTCTGGAGATTGGGAGGCTGATGTGGTATAGGAACCTGACGCTAAGGTCTACAAGATGTCTGGTACGGATTTTTCTATAGTAGTCACGTTGATTTTATACTGCTTTCAGCAAAATCGACTGATGAGGATATCCCTCTGTGGACGGTGTGAGAAGGGTCCTATCTAACGCAAGATGGATACTAACATGGATGTGTTGCCCTGGCTGCGCGTTCTGTATTGCAGGTTTGGTGCTCTGTCTGGGCAATGGCATGTCTACTGTGGGCGCCAAAAATACGTTCTGTAGTGATCTTCAAAGGTTGTTTGCACAGGAAAACAAGATGGTGGCAATTGTGGTTGGGCTGCATTTTTTATGCTTGTGTATGTATTCCGATTTCTTTTGTGGGATTTGTTTAGCTGCAGTAAACTCGTTATGTAACAGATCATTTTCAGATTCACTTTGATAAAGTTCGGATTCTGGGTCGTTCAGTAAGGAAAAGCATGACCGCTAATAAATATCGTTGCAGAGCGATTTGGTCAAACGTTACTGAAGCACTTTGTCTGCACGGCTCATAGTAAGATGATACCAAGTTCTGTGTTTGCCGCTGTCAGAATCGAATCCTCGACGTCACTGTGACTCTGCCAACTGAACTGAGCACA
The DNA here is from genome assembly GCA_033310375.1 of Conus canariensis. NCBI lineage: Eukaryota > Metazoa > Mollusca > Gastropoda > Neogastropoda > Conidae > Conus > Conus canariensis. The sequence goes on along the minus strand of CM065720.1, from coordinate 59,912,456 downwards.
CCTCCTATCCTTGACTAGGCAGATGGATAATGCTGGAAGTTTCTTTTTTTAATTATCATCGTTCCACTGTCAAGGGAAATATCCACACAGAATGAAGTATGTGTATTCACTGTCTGCATCTCAGTATGAATTTTTTTTTTATCTACCTCAGATAGAACACGATAACAAAAAAAATGAGGAAAAGACTATCTCAAACATTCTCATCAAAACAGAACCGGTTCCTGTTACAGTATTCAGAATATACACACAGGACGCACAGCAAGATTCTTTATAACTGACAACAGACACCCTGCCAATCATCTGTTACCGCTTCTTCCTTTCAGCACAAGATAAAGCTTTTTTAGGTGCAGAACAGACTTTACCCCTTTGCTACTAAGACAGATTGTCCATAGACCCTGCCACCCCCTATAGAGCATATCTCAGACATCATTGGCAACGTTGCGCCGCAGTATGTGATTCCAGTCTCTGTGTGTGTGTGTGTGTGTGTGTGTGTGTGTGTGTGTGTGTGTGTGTGTGTGTGTGCGCGCGCGCGCGCGCGCACGCACGCATGTGCGTGCGTGCGTGTGTGTGTGTGTGTGCGTGCGCGCGTGTGCCTCTGTGTGTGTATGTGTGTGTGTGTGTGTGTTGTTGTTGTTGTTCTTTGATTTAACGTCTGTTCACCCAAAGGTGATATTAGACAAATTAAATAAATATCAAATAAAATAAAAGTAGAGTAAAATAAAATAAATTAAATGAATGAAATAAATTGATTAAAACAAAATAATAGATAGATAAACTAAATAGGATAGAATAATAAAGAAATGTGTGTGTGTGGGGGGGGGGGGGTAGGTATGTGTCACTGGATGGGTTTGTATTTTTGTGGTGATGGTGTATAGTGTCCTTTAGTAATAGTGGAATAATCTGTCCTTCACCCTTTCTTTCTGTCCTTCACGTATTAATCTATTCTATTAGTACATTGACAGATCTGATACATTATAAAGTATCTATAGATTTGGACTGCAAATCAGTTCAAGTTATGCGGTCCACAGCCCAGCCAATCATGAAAGCCATCCCAGGATTGCCACCGTGTAAAAGTTCGATCCTGTAATCTCGAGTTATGGTTAGAAAAATTGACTTGCATACTGCATAGAATATTCAGATTGTTTTAAATATCTTAAATCTAAAAGTAATAAATTCCCAATGTGTCCTACTATCTTTACAATTAACAGATATAATTTAATAACGAAGGAAAGAACAACAATAAATCAACAAATCAAAGAAAAATACCAACAGGACTGGAATGCAAAATTTGTGAAAAAATGTTAAGAAGCTGAAAGTCATTTACAATTTTTTCAATGGATAATGGCTCATAAGGTAGCAGCACGCCCCCTAAAGTTTTAGTAATGAGTGCTTTAATTTCAGAACAGTGTAGGAGTAAATGCTTTATAGTAATCTGGTTTCCACATATACAATTTACATCTTTAGAAAATTTTGTTCTAAGAGCATTTAGACGAAGTTTAAACATCAAAGCTATAATATGTCTGGATTTTGTATTACTAAGATATGTCAAGAGTAACTTTGAATCTGCGATAGGTTCATTTAATCCTTTAATACAATTTTGTGAATATTAACTGTTTGATGTCATCAGAATATTATCAAATTCATCTTTAGATATTGTGTCAATATGTTTATAGCATTCATGTAAATCTACCTTTATATTCAGCTGTATTGTTCCTTCAACATTACGCGCTGCTCTTTTAGCTGCTCGGTCAACCACTTCATTATAATATATCCCATAATGTGAAGGTACCCAATAAAAAGTGATACTGATGTTTTTAGCTGATAACTGATGTATTGCATGTTTTATTTCTAGTATCATTTCGAGACGCGTTTTAATATTTTGACATTTGATAGCTTGTAGTGCAGATTTCGAATCGACACATAATAACACTTTACGTTTGGGCCAGTTTGTTGGAAGATCTATGATATGCTGTACCGCCTTTAATATTGCTACCAATTCAGCAGTAAAAATGGAGTAATGATTACCGATATGATACTGTTTCACTAGGTTTAGTGAAGGAATTACAAATGCTGCCCCTGTCTTGCCATTCTCGAGGACAGATCCGTCTGTATATATTTTAATATGATCATTATAATGACTCTCCATGTGTAAATTAATCACATTTTTTAATATATTCGGTGACTGATCTTTGTTCATATCTATATGGTCTATATCAAAATTAGGTTTAACTTGTTCCCATGATGGAACTGGCGAGAAAGAAGGCTTCATGGCAACCTCTTTATCTTTTAAATCTGCAGAGTTAATCATATTCGAGACATATGTATTTATTGGTTGTAGAGAATGTATATATTTAGCTCTTTTTAAAAAAATCATGTTGCGAGTCCAGATTTACTTCTTTTTTACTAAAGGTATCATATGCAGATGATTTTAATACATATTTCGACGCACAAACTTTTCTGTGGTTATCAAGTGGTAGAACACCCGCTTCCTTGTAAGTCCCTAAATTTGAAGCATGAGAT
>CM065720.1:59867436-59889936 GCA_033310375.1 Conus canariensis | reverse complement strand
AATACTTGTCTTATCTATCTATCTATCTATCTATATATATATATATATATATATATATATATATTATACATGTTTATATATATATATATAAATATATATATATATAATAGACTAATAAATTTCAACCACCGTTCCTTGGAGACTATAAGCTTGCTGAATGCTCATTTTGAGAAGCATTTATTATTCCCCATTCACCCTCTCAAGCACACACTGCTAGTTAGGCAGAATTAACTACCACTGCAGATATGAACGCTTATCTCCCCCTATTTCTTCAATCTAAGACATAAGAGCAAGCTTTGTTTATATTGTGTATTATATATATATATATATATATATATATATATATATATATATGTGTGTGTGTGTGTGTGTGTGTGTGTGTGTGTGTGTGTGTGTTATACACACAGACACACACACACACACACAACACACACACAATATATATATATATATATATATATATACACACAATTATAAACCACACCCGTATCCTTCCTCTATACACAACACACACACACACACACACACACACACACACACACACACACACACACACACATATATATATATATATATGTTTGTGTGTGTGTGTGTGTTATTGAGTGTGTGTGTGTGTGTGTGTGTGTGTGTGTGTGTGTGTGTGTGTGTGTGTGTGTGTGTGTGGAGATATCTTGTGTAAGTAAGGACGAGAATGGGAGGGGGGGATAACATCATAATGTACATGCGTACATGAAATGTACGTCGCTTTGTTTTACGTCATTTATACAGTACACTGCTACACTGAAATTAAGGAGCTGATCTGGTGAAACAGTCATTTTTGTCATATGTGGAGAGTAGGATATCAAAAAAAAACCCAACATACCTACGTCTGTCCTTCCCCAGACGTCCCACACACCCTCTGCCTTTATCTTTCTGCGGTGTTTGTTCATCACATGTGAGTCGTATAGGCAATTGACCTCTTTTCCATTATTCGTCTTTATTTCTACTAACATCGTTGACGTAATTTTTCAGTGGTCGTGTTGATGACGTCATTTTTGACTCATGCTGCGAGGCAGACCTGCCATACCGACAGTAAGTCTCTAATGCCTCACCCCCCACCCCACCCTACTCCCATTCCCTCTGTTCCAAGTTGTCGAAGTTGTATTAAAGTGAGAATGGGGAGTGGTTAAGTGGTAGGAAAGGATTGCAGAGACGTAGGGCGGGAGGAAAGGGGGTTATGGGGATGGAGAGAGAGAGAGAGAGAGAGAGAGAGAGAGGAGAGAATAAAGAAAGGAAGGAATGAGTTTGCGCGTGCGTGCAAGTGTTCGGCACCGTATTTACGACACCTCCAAGAGCAACCATTGCAACGTTACCGGTCTCTGCTGTTTCAGAGAATTGGATTACAGCATCCGGGTCTTCACGCACCGTCACCTCCATTCCCAGTTAACGTGTTCTCGTAAAATATTGAATGTGACGTGTTCTCCTCTTCCTTTTCTTCAGTTAGACGGTTCGGAAGACGTTGGTGGTCGCGGAGATCCAGTTGATAAGATTACGGGATGTGTAGGTCAGCCCCCTGTGTGTAATACAATCATGAAGATGGTTAACACACACTGTGGGCCCCCACCCCGACACCCCGTCCATGTTAGAATTGTGTCCAGCGGGTGCATGTGCGTCATTGCACTTTTTCGTACTTTGCCTTCGGGTGAATTTTTAGTAAGATTTTATACGATTCTTGAGCACTGGACAAAGTTCCGTTTTCAAAAGTTTGAAATCATCCCGATCCAAAAGTAGTGTTAGTCACAGATCATCCATCTCTTATACCTGTACAATATGGCTAGGTGTAGTTCTGGTGTTCACACGTGCGCCTTTACTGCTACCCCATGTCCTCTTGATGCCATGTTTTCTTTGAACTTCAACTGCCTGAGCGTTCATGGCCAATATGTAAACCTACCTCTGTGTGTGTGTGTGTGTGTGTGTGTGTGTGTGTGTGTGTTGTGTGTGTGTGTGTGTGTGTACGCGCGTATGCGTGTGTATTTGCCTGTGTACACGCTCGCACTTAAGATGGGGGGGGGGGGGGGGGTTGGGAAAGTATGCATTTACTTGGATATATGTCTATCACATTAGTGGCACGGAGTTATGTTTGTCCTATGCCTTTTGATTTTGCCTTTTCCCAGATAATCTTCAATGCTGTAATAAAATCAGGGCTAAGTGTCTTACTTCTTTCTTATGTGCTGCACGACGGTGATCATTGAACATGACTCATTGTTTACACCACGCATAAGCGTTTACATCTATGAGACAACGGATTATATTGTAGTTTGTATACGGCAATCGATTCACACACAGAGGAAAGTCAGGTACTGTCGTATGATGTCATGCAGATTTGTTTTTACCTCAAAACTGAACAATCGAAAGGGGAGGCTGCTCCTAACGAGTAAATCGGAAATCGATGAACTGCAAAACTATTACCTTGTTGACTGTTGATACTGTTTCAGACAGGTCTGGGCATAACTATAATGTTGTCTGGCAGTGAAAGGGTTTTGAATCATGAAGTCGTTTCTGGACATGATTATAATGTTGTCTGGCAGTGGAAGAGTTTAATGCTCAAAGCCGTCTCTGGACACAACACAATCGTAATGTTATCTGGCAGTGAAAAAGGGGTTTTAATTCACGTAGTCGTTTCAGGACATGATTATAATGTTGTCTAGCAGTGAAATGTTTTCAATTCTCAAAGCCGTCTCTGACAACAACACAATTATAATGATGTCAGGCAGTGAAAAGAGTTTTAATTTACGAAGTCGTTTCTGGACATAATTATAATGTTGTCTGGCAGTGAAATGGTTTCAATTCTCAAAGCCGTCTCTGGACACAACACCATTATACTGTTGTCTGGCAGTGAAAGGGGTTAAATTTTCATTCACAAAGCCGTGTCTAGACACAGTTATAATGTTGTATGGCAGTGAAAGTTTTTCAATTTACAAAGTCGTCTCTGGACACAGTTATCATGCTGTGTGGCATTGAAAGAGTTTAAATTTCAAAGTCGTGGCAGTTTGGTTCAGCGTTTATGGACTGGCGCTGTGAAAGAGCTCTGTTCTTCACCCGTCAGTCTCCTTGCCATGAACAGTCCTCCCTTTCGAAGTGTCAGACCTAACCATCATGTCCGCGAGTCATTCTGCTGTGGCTGTCTTGTTTCAGACTCCCACGATGTGTCTCGCTGTACTGCAGCCGATCAACAGACCACCGAGTACCGACGTACGTATCGCTGTGGCTGCACACCAACAATTCATGCGCCAAGGCCTTGCTGAAGGAGTCGAGTATTTATAGACTGGGACACTTAGATTGTTCTGAGAATTTTATCGTGTCTGAAAGTTGGTTGTCCTCGTTTTCTGTCATATGGCCATCAAGGGACGAGCCAGGTGGTTCCAAGCAGACAGATGAAAATGAAGAGAATGGGACTAATGTTGGGAAAACATCTGGCGCAAACACAGGGTGACGGGTGGGTGCAAAGGCCTGAAATGTGAGGGAAGTCAAGGGGAAGGTCATGTATTTGAAGACTGTGAATGATGTCATCGGTGTTAATCCCCCAAAACAGGTGAAATAAATTGTGGGTGGTTGTTCCTTTGATCAATTATCAATTTGATATGAAATGCTCACCCAAATTTTTGCTTGACTCCAAAACGCTTACATGGACTATCGGGTGAGTTGGTGCCAAATCCTAATTGTGGCCTGTGGCTTGTACATGTCTGTCTTTTAACCGAAACAGTGTGCGATGTGTATCGCTCTACATGTCTGTCTTTAACTAAACAGTGAGCGATATATTCAGCTCTTTGCCTTGTATGCCTGTAGTTTGCCTGCTTTCAAAAGTCTTCTGAAAACCTTTGTGAACAAGCCTTTAAGACAATGCTATTCCCATACGTATGAGCACAATGTTCATAGTAAGTTAGGTATTACTCGTGAGTAAATGGAAGTATGAATGATTGTGTAAACGTGCTATGAGTAGTTTTGTAGCAGATTTGCGCAGTAATTATTATTGTCATGATGATGATGATGATAATGATGATGATGATGATGATGATTTGCTACAACTACCTCTACCACTACCACTACTACTACTACTACTACTACTACTACTACTACTTCTACTACTACTACGTCGACGACGACGACGATGACTACTACTATTACCACCACTACTACTGATGATGATGATGATGTATGATAGAATTGTAGTAATGATCACAGCTGATGATGATGATGATGATGATGTCGACGACAATTATGATGATAATGATGATGATGATGGTGGTGGTGGTGGTGGTGGTAGTAGTAGTAGTAGTAGTAGTAGTAGTAGTAGTAGCTAGCAGCAGTAGTAGTAGTAGTCTTAGTAGTCTTAGCAGCAGCTATGAGCATGAATATTTACATAAGTATTTACAAAACCTGTAGGATTACATCCTAGATTTTATGGAGTTTCCATGGTAAACTGGTGTTTTATTACGGGAAACTCCAAAAAGAACGTTTGATCTAAGATTCAGCGTCCCATCTGTTACGTGAAAATACGACGTCATGTGTACCATACCACGCTGTTGATACGTCAGCATTAATACGTCAGCATTGACTCGTGAGTTTTTAGTCCCGGATAAGAAAGTGAGGATCACGGTCATGAATGCAGTGGATGATAAGGTGAATGGATGAGGTCTTGGAAGTAGGGAGGAGAGGGGGGGGGGCAGGAAGAAGGAAAGAGAAAGAGGAGAATATGTAAGCAGGAGAGAGAGACAGGGGTGATTGTGATGTCGAGTCATAAAAGGTGGATTTTTTTTTTTTTAGACATCATTTAGGCACTGCCAAGCTGACAATGCTACGCTGAAGATGTGTTTGCTTTTTTTCCTTCGTCGCATGAGAGCGCACTAGGCCCTGAAGGTACTGAACTGTGATATGTCCAGAGCTCGGTTCGCTGCTAGAGGATGGGGAGAACACAGACAACACCGCCAAGCTCTGTAAGTCACCATCATTGTCACGTGACTGTGTTGTCATCCTACCCCCCCCCCCCTACTCCTCGTCCTCTCTCTCCCTCGCTCTACCGCCGCCCCGCCCCATCCCCCCACCCCTCTCCTCCCACTCTTTACCATTCCAGCGCTCCCCTTTTCCTGAACTCTACCTACTCTGTCTCCTGTCTGCTCGCGCCTGTTCTTTTAGTTTCCCCATGTTTCTGTCCAGTGTTGTATCTCGGTCTTTTTCGGTGTCTCTGTCCTATCGCAAATCTCTGTTTCCCGCAGGGCATCGCGCCATTGCTGCTAACTTTCCATAGCGTCCTGTCTTTCCTGTCCTCCTGTTTTTCCCTCTGCCTTTTTTCGTGCGTCCCTTGATTTAAGCTTCGTGGGCACTGTTCATTTGGAGCGGAGTTACCTGTTGATCTGTGCCACTTTCAGCATCCCAGTCATCCTTCAGAACAGCTGCCCAAACTACTCTGCACGTGCAGCTGAACAATAACACATGGGTATGCAGGTTTAGATGAACACATAGTGCAAACAGATTAGCTGGGGTTTTGGTTCGACACTCACCCACCCCCCACTCCCACCCCCACCCCCACCCCTGTCGCTTTAAGTTGGTCAAGCATTCGTTAAATCTTGTCCGTGAGCACTGTTCCTCAATGTAGCCTTTCGTTTTAAGATTTTCCCTCTTTTACTAATTGACTGATGGGTTGATTGATTTCGATCCTAAACATGTATGAGGTCTCAAGAGCTACCAGATGAATATGGTATAACGCATGATCTTTTCTCTTTCATTGGTTGATTGATTGACTGAGTGATTGAGTGAGTGAGTGAGTGAGTGACCTATTGATTGATCCATTGATTGATTGGTTGATTGGTTGGTTGGTTGGTTGGGTTGCTGGTTAATTGGATGGTTGGTTGGTTGGTTGATTGATTGATTGATTGATTGATTGATTGATTGATTGATTGATTGATTGATTGATTGATTGATCAATGGATTGATTGATTGATTTCGATCCAAAACACCAATAAGATTTCAAAGGTTATCAGAGGATGATTATGTGGCGTATGTAGACAGTTTTGTTTGCAGTGAAGTCTCCTTGACGAAAATGAATCTGAAAGTGACTGTAGTTTCTTTGTGCGCGGGCACATGTGTGTGTGTGTGTGTGTGTGTGTGTGTGTGTGTGTGTGTGTGTGTGTGTGGTGTGTGTGTGTGTGTGTGTGTGTGTGTGTGTGTGTGTGTGTGTGTGTGTGTGTGTGTGTAATTTACTAGCTGTGTTCACATAATCTTCCAGCTGATCAACCAACCAACTAAAGATCCAGTCAAGTCAGTCAGTCAGTCGACTGATCAATTAATCAGCTAGTCGATTAGCATTTCGATCATTCAGGCAGTTCAATAGGCAATCGATCGTTCAGCTTATCGTTAGGCAATTTTCTAGTTAGACAATTAGTGAGACAAGTAGTCATTCAGTCAGTCAAATATATCGATCAAACAAACAATAAATTCTCTCACTAAGTCACGGTGTCAGTCATTCCGTGAATGAACAAGCCAGTGTTTCGGTCGATCAATTGATCAACAATCGGTTCGTCAACCAGTTCGTCGATCAGTTATGTAAACAGTCAGTCAAGCAGTCAGCCAGGCGGCCTAACATATAAAGAAGTCAGTCAATTATTCAGTCAGTCAAAGAGCCAGTCAGACGGTCAATGAATTGATCAGTCACGCAGTCAGGCAGTTAATTAACTCATTCCAGCCTACGCCGGAATGCTGATCGGGCGCTGCTAACAATAGTTCTCTGCCCTTGGGCCGAACAGCATCCGGGCAAAATTAACCACTCACTCAAACCGGTTTAACCAGCTCATGAATATGAATTAACTGCGAGAAATTAACTGCTGGGAAAGCGAAGTAACTTGCATGGAATTCTCTTCCTCATGGGCACGCTAAGTTTCGTCATGTAATTCGAACGTTCAAGGAGTTTGCTCTCACTGTCTGTCTGTCTGTCCGTCTGTCTGTCTGTGTGTCTGTCTCTGTCTCTGTCTCTCTGTCTCTATTTGTGTGTGTGTGTGTGTGTGTGTGTGTGTGTTGTGTGTGTGTTCTTTCCTTTTTGATGTTTAGGCCCATATAAAAACGGTGTTAAGCAAACAACAAGATATATTTGAGTTTGTCACAGCGTCAAAAGTCCCGTAACTGGAGCCCTTTACAAGACTCTTTCATATGTTAATATGCAATCACTTTGCAATAATCAAGATGTTGCTAGTCTTTTAGTAAGATACTTATTGAAGTATTAGAGTTTAAATATGGTACCCTTTCCGTTCATGTAAATTAGATCAAAGTGGCCAGACAAGACAGACTCCCCAGGCTGTAGACTCGAAAGGGTTAACTGGTCAGTCAGTCACTGGGTCAATCAGTCTGTCAGTTAGCAGTGCATTATTCAGTCAATCACATTCGTCAATACTGTTTTGCTTTTTTTCAGTTCTCTGGTATACAGTACTGGAGACATACAAGTTCTTGCATCCTTGTATCAGTAAGTCCGTCTGTCTGCCTGTCTGTTCTGTCTGTCTCTCTGTGTGTCTTTTTCTTTGTCCGCAGCATCTTGTCTCTGTGTCTTTTCTTTGTGTGGTTTGTCCCTCTCTTTGTTTACTTTGTCCGCCTGTTCTGTCTGTCTCTTTTCTCTGTGTGGTTTGTCCCTCTCTTGTTTACTTTGTCCCTGTTCTGTCTGTCTCTTTCTCTGTGTGGTTGTCCGTCTCTTTGTTTACTTTATCCCCCTGTTCTGTCTGTGGTCTGTCCCTCTCTTTGCTCACTTTGTCCGCCTGTTCTGTCTGTCTCTTTTCTCTGTGTGGTTTGTCCTCTCTTTGTTTACTTTGTCTGCCTGTTCTGTCTGTCTCGTTTCTCTGGGTGGTTTGTCTCTCTCTTTCTTTACTTTGTCTTGTTCTGTCTGTCTCTTTTCCCTGTGTTGTTTGTCTCTCTCTCTTTGCTCACTTTGTCTGCCTGTTCTGTCTTTTCCCCTGTGTGGTTTGTATCTCTCTTTGTTCACTTTGTCCGCCTATTCTGTCTGTCTCTTTTCTCTGTGTGGTTTGTCCCTCTCTTTGTTTACTTTGTCTGCCTGTTCTGTCTATCTCTTTTCTCTGTGTGGTTCGTCCGTCTCTTTGTTTACTTTGTCTGCCTGTTCTGTCTATCTCTTTTCCCTGTGTGGTTTGTTCCTCTCTTTGTTCACTTTGTCCGCCTATTCTGTCTGTCTCTTTTCTCTGTGTGGTTTGACCCTCTCTTTGTTCAATTTGTCCGCCTGTTCTGTCTGTCTCTTTTCTCTGCGTGCTATTTCCTTCTCTTTGTTCACTTTGTCCGCCTGTTCTGTCCGTCTCTTTTCCCTGTGTGGTTTGTTCTTCTCTTTGTTCACTTTGTCCGCCTATTTTGTCTGTCTCTTTTCCATGTGTGGTTGGTCCCTCTCTTTGCCTGTCTTCATTCTGTCCAGTTAAACTGTCTGTATCGCTTTTCTGTCTCTCCTTCTCTTTTCTCTCTGGCGGTCGATCCTGTCTGTGCAAGAGGTTCTGTCTCTCCGTCTGTCTGTTCTTTCTGTTCGGTTCTCTGTTCTCGGTGCCGCTTTGTCCTGTCTGTTGCTCTGTTCGTCTCTGCATAGACGTCTGTGTTCGCGAGCAAATATTTCTGCATAACTGCTCTTTTTCATATTGTTTTGTTCTCTCTCTCTCTCTCTCTCTCTCTCTCTCATTATGAGTGCGCGCGCGCGCGCGCGCACCACACACACACACACACCACACCACACAACACACACACACACACACACACGTGCGCGCCACACGCGAAAGCGTACGTGATTTGATAAGAGTTGCTTTTTAAGTTTGCTTTTGGCGTTTTTGTTGTTGACGTTGAGATGATTGAATTATTGATGATTGATTGATTGATTATTGATTGATGATTGATTCCTTGAAAGCGAGGCGGACTATGTTTTTTGCATGAAGAGCCGGGATGTGGTAGTTCTCTGTTTCATCTGTCTGTCGCAACAGTCACCCCATTCCGCACTCTCTGATACCTCACCTTCACTCGTACTTCCCTCATGCTCCCTCCACTCTCATCTTCTCCTCCTACCTCCTCCCTCCTCCCCACTCAGCACCCTCACCCCTCCCGTTATGTTCCCTCACTGCCTTCAGTCTGTCTCTGTCCGCACCCCACCCCCACCCCATTCCCCTCTCTCCCCTCTCTCTCCTCTTCCTCCTCCTCACCTCCCTTCCCCCCCACCTCACCACCTCCACCCCTCCGGTAATTCCCTCACTGTCTCGAGCCTATCTCTGTCCTCACCCCCCACACCCCCCCCCCCCCCCCCCCCCCCCCCCCACCATTCCCCTCTACTCTCTTTCTCCTCCTACCCCACCACCTCCCTCCCCCACTCACCACCCTCCACCCCTCCGGTAAGCTCTCTCACTGTCTCCAGCCTTTCTCGTCCTCACCCCACCCCCTCCCCCTCCATTTCCCTCTCCTCTCTCTCTCCTATCCCCCCCCCCCCCCCTTCCCCCTTCCTTTCTTCCGTCCACCTTCCACCACCACCTCCGCCCCCCAACCCGGGATGACGTAAGTCCCTCTCCCTGCTTTCTTCCCTCCCTCCCCTCATTCCCATTGTCCACCTCCCATTCCACCACTTCCCCCCCCCCCTTCCCCCTCCCCCCCCCCCCCCCCCCCCCCCCCCCCCCCCCCCCCCCCCCCCCCCCCCGATGCTATCAATGTCTCCGGCTCTCTGTCTCAATCCTCTACCCCCCCCCCCCCCCCATCCCTTCACCCCTCCCTCCTCTCTCACATCCCTCCTCTATCCCCGACAATTTTGAATTCCAACATCCTTTTCTGTCAGTGTGGTTTTGATTATACAGACGAGTATTTATCAATAGACATTTAAAGAAAACAAACAATGAAGGCGAATTCTAAACAATGAAATGTCTAATCACTCTCTCCGTTTGGAATCAACGTCATCTCACAGACACAAGATCAAAGTTGTCCGTCGGTACGTTCGGTCATTACTTTTTTTCCAGTGATTTTAATTTCTCAGTAACAACTGACAGTAATTTCAGTTTCAACATGATGTAAAGAAAACAAAAAGAAATTGAAAAACAGTTATTTTAATTTCTCAGTAACAACTGACAGTAATTTCAGTTTCAACATGATGTAAAGAAAACAAAAAGAAATTGAAAGAAAAACAAAGAGTCATCTCAACACACATAGTTCATGCCACATTTTTTGGAAAGAGCACATACACACATACGCACGCACGCACACACGCACGCACGCATGCACGCACGTTTGCGTGCGCGTACGTACACACACACACACACACACACACACACACACACACACACACACACACACACACACACACACACACACAGCGCGCGCGCGCGCTCGTACTTAAACTTAACAAGACCATATATACATTAGAGCTACGGTTACAAAATAAAATAAAAGAAAAGAAAGAAAAGAAAAGAAAATGCCGATGTATATATCTTCGCAACTCGGTGATTAGATCTGTTTCACGTGGACCGAAAATAGTCATTTTTTCTGATTGGTAAGAACAGTTGTCGGTCTTTTTGTTCTCTTTCACCCCGCCGTACGTGCGCGCGCGCGCGCGCGCGCGGCGCGCGCGCGTGTGTGTGTGTGTGTGTGAGTGTCTCTCTCTCCCTCTCTCTCTTTGTGTGTGTGTGTGTGTGTGTGTGTGTGTCTGTGTGTGTCTGTGTCTGTGTGTCTGTCTGTCTGTGTGCACTTGTCCATAGCCTGGGAAGCCCAAATGGAGCAGATTCTGATCAACGCCAACCCTTATAACGCCATACATCGTCGTCGTCGTCGCTCCATCCACAGCCTCAGCAACGATGCCAGTGAGTATTCTCCTCTTCTCTCTCTGCTCCCACTGTTCTCATGGGATGCATTACCTTGCGCGCATGCCCTATACTCCGGAGAAGGGTTTGTCTGACGAGAGATAAACGCTGTACTGATCAACATCAATTGTAGGAAAAACAATTCCGCCAGTTACATAAAGGAACGCATAAATCAGAGACAGAGACAAAAACCATACAAGTTGTTGGAACATTCAGGTGGTGGGAAGGCTATCAGGTCAAAGTCCTCACTGCAGAAATTGGAGCTAGGGGGTTTGTAGGAACGTCTGCATACAGCCTCATGAAACAGCTCTCAGTTGCAGGGAAGGCAAAAACCAGAGCCCTGAAAGCAATGGCAGAAGCGGCAGAGAGGTATTCAAGCTGGATCTGGTCAAGGAGGAACAAAAGTGAACTTCATAAGGCTTAAATTTCCCTACAAATATCAGGTGTCCCTGTGGCTCAGTGGTTAAAGCGCGAGTCATTAAGTGGAAAATGAGCATGTCCAGAAGGTCATGGGTTCGAATCCCAGCCATGGCTCGTCCCAAGATGGGGAAAAAAAAAAAAAGGGGCAGCAGAGAGACATCCGGAGTCATGAACCGGGTGTGGCCCAACCCCCCTAGAGTGTCAGGAGATAAGGGCCGAAACACTTGCTTGAAGGGGGCTTCTCTTCTGAGGACTCTCTGCTGCCACGCTCTCCACGAGTTTCTTTCTACTACTATTTGCATTTCTTGTCGATGTTCAATTCACGAAATTAAATTCGCGACATGGTATTCATGCGTTTCCACATATGTTCTGAAACTCTCTCTCTCTCTCTCTCTCTCTCTCGACTTCCTTTGTCTGGTTGCCAGCAAGACGAATTTTTCACAGCTCCAATAAAATTTTGATCGTCATCACAAGAAAGGTGTAAAATGCCAGTTGAAGGTCTTCCATCAAACGTAGAAAGAGTGCTGAACGCCGCGCTGCGTGATATGGCATTGTCTTCATTTAAAATCGAAGGCAGGGATAATCAGACTGTTGTGAACCTTCGGTTGACAACAATGTCCGTTCATTCCCCTGCCACGCGACCCCCAGCTCACAGCGCGGTGTTCAGGAGAAAATGTCCGTCGTAGGTCAACAGGGACAGGAGAAGGGCTGAGGAACATCGGAAGCATAAGGCAGATGAGGCTGTATCTTCCCCGTCCGGTCTGTTCTTACCGACCCCTGCTAGTTTGTTATACAATGGCGACAGAAGCGACAACAACAATGAAGATTCCTGTGCTGACACTTGTCAGTGTTCACACCAACCCGCTTCCTCTGTACCTTACCCTGCACCGAGTTGGCTGTCCCATGATGGAACACAGCGCATCGACATGGCACCGTTCGACACAGATAGTGAGCCAGTGACAGTCCTTCCCAGCTGAGACTTGCCATCTGACACTGACGGTGACAAGCTGTGTGGTGATGAAGATGATGTTAACTGTGGTGCAGTGTACAGTTATGATTCGTCTGTGACGAAATCTACGCAACAAGAAATCGAAACATGTGTTCAGTAGCAAATCCGTGTGAAAACAGACAGTGGAAGTGATTGTGCAGATGCCACTACTGTTGAACCACAAACGCTACATGCAGACATTGCAATCACAGACATAATGGCGTGTTTGGAAGAAACGGCAAGGAACATGAGTGATCGCTATCAGAATTGAAGGAAGAGGTGGAAGGGCTGCACTACATGCGGCAGAGGGGTTGAAAACCGAAATGCTGACAATCCTTCGTGACTATTCCACGGTTGTAACTGCTGACAAACATCTGGAAAATCCGATTGACACTTACTTGTGTTCTCTATTCACTTGTGTATACAATTCCGTGATCTGGAATCCAATCGCGATGTACTTTGCTGTATTGTATTGGTGATGTTTATTTCTAATTTTTTGTGTGTGTCCAGTCCCCCACCCCCTTCGTCTCCCAATCTTGTGAATGGGCTTTGTAAAGCTTATCACAATAAACCATCATTTATTCATTCTCTCTCTTTCTCTCTCTCTCTCTCTCTCTCTCTCTCTCTCTCTCCCTCTCTCTCTCTCTCTCTC
Organism: Conus canariensis; assembly: GCA_033310375.1. NCBI lineage: Eukaryota > Metazoa > Mollusca > Gastropoda > Neogastropoda > Conidae > Conus > Conus canariensis. Next base: position 59,877,041 of record CM065720.1, on the reverse strand, counting down.
TCTCACGAGTACGCAACAAGATGGCGACTGGTAAACATCGGGCGGGATGAGCTCCGGTCAAAAGTGTGTTGTTGGGCGGATTACAGTGCTCCAAGTATCGTTCCAGTGGTGATATTAATTAGAAGAAGTGTTTGTGGAAGTGTCTGCAGCTGCGAGAACTGCAGAATGATAGACCTGTGCGAGTGGAGGGCCAGAATCGGACTTTTTGGAGGGACAATGCGGAAAGGAAGGAGAAAGGAAGTGAAGGGAATGAGAGAGGGGTCAAAGGTTGCAGGGGTGAAGGAGATACTGCTGTGTTCGGTGGTGTTTTGGACGTTTGCACTAACCACGATCAGTGCTCTGGATATGACTACAGTGGCTTTTGGACCGAGAGCAATTGTCAGGAACGGTGTGATCGGTGTGGAAGAGCGAGGGACTGGAACTGCCACCTTTTCGATGCAAGAAGTTAACGCAACTGGAAACGAGGTCAGTAGAATGTCAACAAAGACGGCGGCGATGACGGCAAGCATGAATTGGGCGCTGACAGCAATCATGAACTGGTCAGTTATGAACGAAATGCTAGGGGCCGGTCGGAGCAACCCGAAAGTGACATTGTTAGTGGCACTACTGATCATCTTGAACATTTCGTATGTACGCAGGAGGCTGATTCTAAGTAACGATATCGAAACGAACCCCGGACCGAATGTTAATGAGAAAATTGAGGAAGAAGCACGCAAGCTGGAACACAAAATCGACACCAGATTTAGCACGATGGAAACGCAGATGACACAAATATTCAATACAATCACATCTCTGGCAGACTCTTTCAAATCACAAGTAGACACAATTAAGAAGATAGATGTCAAACAGACACAAATGTCAGACACACTTACCAGCCTAGTTCAAGAGCTAGCTGACACAAAACAAGACATACAGGCAAATACGAGGGCAGTTCAACATTTAGACGAAACACAGGAACGCATGGCAGGCAGACTAGCACGTATGGAGGACAAAATGGACAAACTAGAAGGTTTTTCCCGTAGGAACAACCTAAAGTTCTACGGGCTAAAAGAAGGAGACGAAGGGAGTGGACCCGAGAACTGCGAAGACATTGTCAAAGGGGTACTGGAAAAGTACATGAAGGAGGAGGACTGGGCAGCAGACGCAGTGGAACGGGCCCACAGACTGGGAAGGTTCAACCCATCAAACAAACGCCCTAGGCCTGTGATAGCCAAAATGTTACGATGGGGGATGCCATGCGGGTGCTGAGGAACCGGGAGGCCAGGGAAACTATGAAAGCAGAAGGGATCGCGGTGAGCCAGGACCGGACGAGGCGCCAGACAGCACAACTACGTGAGCTGAGGGAGACGGGCAAGTCCGGTTACTTCGTCGGAGGGAAGCTGTACGTGAGGGAGCAGCCCATCCCACCGGTGGAGCGGACCTACGGACCTGCGGAGCGGACCTACGGACCAGCGGAGCGGACCTACGGATCAGCGGAGCGGACCTACGGACCAGCGGTGCGGACCCACGGACCAGCGGAGCGGACCTGCGGACCAGCGGAGCGGACCTACGGATCAGCGGAGCGGACCTGCGGACCAGCGGAGCGGACCTACGGACCAGCGGTGCGGACCCACGGACCAGCGGAGCGGACCTCCAGATATGACGGCAGGAACGGGCATGGGTACGCCACAGCAAGTCTTCAAGAGACAAATAGACAATCGTGGTTCAAAGGAAGAGTGTCGGACAGTCATGAAGGATGGAGCTACAAAGACTGTGATGGAAGGATGGAACGTGAAAATGTGGGACTGAGAGAGAGAGAGAGACTGAGGAGAGAGCAAAGGGAGAGGGAAATGGTAAATGAGTTGAGAAGAGAGAAAGAGTGGAATGAAGAAAGGAAGAGAGAAAGAAAGAAAGCAACCGAGCAGATTACACAGATGATGAGTGCCAGTAGGAGTGACAGTGGGGATGAAAGTGGTGAGAGAGAGAGAGTGAGGCAGGAGAAGGGAGTGTATGTGAGAGTGAAAATCTGATGGCATGGAGGGAGGCAGGAGAAGGAGAGAGAGGAGGGAGATCAGGGGTTGATTGGGACAGGGTACTGGAACCTCTGCAGATCTCCAAAAAACAGAGAGATAGAGCAGAGGGTAATAGAGAGGTGTCAGTGGGGGGAGAAAAGGAGAGGGGAAATGGGAGAGGGGGTGCGTCTGAGGAAAGTAAGAATGAAGGTATGAATGTAACACACAACACAGAAACACGTGTCAGCCCGCTCCCAAGTTCAGACAGTAACCACGTGCTCACACAGGTCACGCACACACATCCAAAAACCAAAACAAACCCAAGGACCAATCAGAACCCTTCTGGGACCCACCGGGGTCAAGGTCTGGCGTAGATGCAGCGCGCGCGGTGGTCGGCGAGGCGACAATTGACACAACACCATACCCGCGGCGCGACAGACAAGTGGTCACATGTGGTAAACAAAACAGAGCCAGCCTAGCAGAGGGGGAAAGGGAGAGGTTGGACAGGGGTGGCGGCTCGCGGCAAACAACTCTGGACGAAACAGTGCGAATTCAATGCAGTAGTACAGCGTTGACGGACAGCGAGGAGGGGGGCAGAGCTGGTGGGGAGGAGGGAGAGAAGGGAGGACAATGCAAAACAAACAAAACTTTACGTTCACACACCAGTAGCAGGAAGGCACCCAGCAAAACAACAAGTAGCACACGCACGAATTCAACTACGAAGGAAGGAAAAGTTAAGAAATGAAGGGCAGGCCACGGCCGTACACAGGCACCACAGACCACACGAACTCAAGAGAACAATGAAAAGACACCAGAATACGACATGAATGTGGGAACGAGAGAGAGAGCGAGTGGGAATGAAAGAAGAAAGGAAGATGAGAGTGGAAAAAGAAACCTATCCTTTGTATGCTGGAATGTGGGGGGATTATTAGATAAGTTAACGGAACCAGACTTTTTAGAATTTATCACATCTTTTGATCTGTGCTGTTTAACAGAAACATTTACTTCTAAATTTTTTTATTTCGAATTAAAATTCCAGGAGTTTTTGCAATTACATTGTCCAGCGGTCAAATTTACTAGAATGGGAAGACCCTCGGGGGGAACAATCCAGTTGATAAAAAAAGAGTTATCTGAATATGTCCAGCTGATAAATACTGACATGGAAAATGTACTCTGTGTGAAGTTAATGAAAAGTCTATTGCATTGTGAAAAAGATATTTTATTTTTAGGTACATATGTACATCCAGTAGATAGTCGATATTATTCTGACAAAGATTACTCATGCACACTAGAACTAATTGAACAATATATATTTGCACAGACAGAACAAGGAAACAACTTCCATTACATCATTGGAGGAGATCTTAATGCTCGTATTGGGGAATGGAGCTTGAGTATCGATGATGAAAATGAGATTACAGGAAGAGAACAGGACGTGTATGCACGTAGGTCTAAAGATCCCCACACAAATGGTTTTGGCAAGAAACTAATAGAATTTTGTATAACATTTAATGTAACGCCACTAAATGGTCTTTGTATGGGAAAGTTCGACGATGCATACACGTTTTATTCCGAAAGGGGTAACAGTATTATAGATTACTATATATGTTCTGTTGAACTGTTAGAAAATGTGAATAAGTGTCAGATAGTAGAGAGAGTTGAAGCTCAGCATATGCCTATTATGATGGAATTACAAAGTACACTGTCTAACGCACAAGAGAACGAGGGCAAGAAATCTTACGTGAAGAAACTAAAGTGGGATCCCACAAAACAACAACAGTATGTCCAGTTCATAGAATCGGAAGAGGCAAAACAAACAATGGCGCAAATAACAGAAGAAATAGAGAGAGATGTAGACACGAGTATAGACAGATTTAATAAGCTATTAAAAGAGGCAGGGAAAGACATGTACAGAACAATAGGTATAGGAGGAAAATGTAAGACTACAAACAGCTGGTATGATAAAAAATGTCAAATCAAAAAGAAAGAAGCAAAACAAGCACTCAATAGACTGACATGGACGAAAAAGGATAAAAACCCAACCATTTATCAAGTAAGGAGAGAGGCTTACAGGAATAAAAGAGCAGTATACAAAGAAATAATTAGAGAAAAGAAAAAACAGTATAAAAAGCAAACATACGACACACTAGTACAAAATCGCAAGGACAGCCGAATGTTCTGGAGCACCATAAAAAGTGTTAGAAGGAAGAAGAACACATTACCATCTATTAATATTACTCAGTGGAAAACGCATTTCGAAAGCATTTTGAATCCACATGACACAGAAATACTAAACGATAGAGAAGAAGGACCACAAGAAGAAGAAGAAGTGTTAAACGAAATTCAAGTACAAGAATTAGACGAAGAGATAACCGAAAATGAAGTAAGATCAGCTACAGAAAAATTAAAAAAGGCAAATCACCAGGTATTGATGAAATCCCTCCTGAATTTCTTAAAACCATAGGACAAAATATAGTGCCATTCTTAACGAAATTATTCAACAAGTTATACCAAGATAGCTACTTCCCCATAGAATGGTCAAGGGCGGTGATTATACCACTACACAAGAAAGGAGATAGACAGAATCCAGGAAATTATAGAGGAATATCCTTATTATGCATCATAAGCAAGATCTACACAGCAATATTAAATAGAAGACTATATGATTGGGCAGAAGCAGAAAATAAAATTAGCAAAGAACAGGCAGGCTTCAGGAAAGTTTTTTCAACAGTAGATCATATCTTCACACTAACATCCATGATAAGTAACTGCCTATACGGCAGAAGGAGAAGTAAATTGTATGTAGCCTTCATTGATTATCAGAAAGCGTTTGACACAGTAAATAGAGAAAAACTCTGGGAAATCCTACAGAAACACAAAATATCTACGAAGATGCTTAACATGCTAAAAGCTATCTATAAAACAGTACAAGCATGTGTAAGACATGGAACTGAACTAACAGAATTCTTTGAATGTCACACAGGAGTGAAACAAGGGTGCTTACTGTCCCCCCTAATCTTTTCATTACTAATTACAGAAGTTGCAGACAATGTCACAGCTAAAGGAAGACACGGATATCAATTCTTACCCGGAAAGGCAGAAATATTTTCACTTCTATTCGCTGATGACATAGCTTTAATATCAAGAACACCAGCAGGTCTGCAAAACCAAATTAAGAACCTACAGGAAGCCTCGGACCGCATTGGACTAAAGGTTAATCTCCAAAAAACAAAAATCATGGTCTTTAGAAAAGGAGGATACCTTGGCAGACTAGAAAAATGGAATTACAAAGGGGAAGAAATTGAGGTAGTAAATAGCTACAAATATTTAGGTTTTACTCTAACGACTAAACTCTCAGTAGATATTTCACTTTCAGAATATGCAGGAAGGGCGAAAGGGAAAATAGGTGAAATAATGAAAACAATGTATAGTTTAGGACACTTAGATATAAATATATTTTTTAAGCTATTTGATACACAGGTCAAGTCACTGCTACTGTACGCAGCAGAAGTATGGGGTTTGACTCGTTATTCAGCGGTGGAAAATATACATTTATTCGCATGTAAAAGATACATGGGGGTAGGGAGAAAAACGCCAAACAACTTAGTATACGGAGAACTAGGAAGATATCCGATGAGTATAGATAGTTCAATAAAAGCAATCAGATATTGGTTCAAAATAATGAAGATGACTCCAGACAGGATACCTAGACAAGCATATGAAAGAGAAAAAACAGAAATTGACAAACCACAGAACTGGGCGCTGGAAATTAAACGCTGTTTGGATATGTATGGCTTCTCTGAAGTCTGGTTGAATGAAGGCGTACAAAACGAGCAAAGATTTATCATAACACTAAACAAAGAATCATAGATTGTTACAAACAGAACTGGCATAACAAAATAGCGAATAGTGAACGATTTACAACATACCATACATTTAAAACTATTCACCAAACTGAAGAATACTTTCGCGCAATCACAATCGCGAAGTTTAGAAAAGCATTGACAAGATTACGGTTAGGAATAAACGAACTGCATGGCAATAAAAAATATATAGATAATCAAGCTATAACAACATGCCCCTTCTGCCCAACAGTAGAAACAGAAATGCACTTCTTAATGTGGTGTCCCAATTACAGGCAATTGCGAACAAAATACATTTTCAAACATTTTAGTAATAGAAACGCAATCACACTGGAAAGTCTGCTACAAAACGATAACACTGAAATCATAAGAGATATTGCAATGTACATCTTCTATGCCTTAAAAACGAGAGAAACCCATATGTAATAGTAATATTGACGATATAGGAAAAATAGAAATTCTAAACAGAAAACAAAATATTTTACAATCAACGTTTCAATCAATGTTTTTGTTGTTGTCATGTTGTAATGTATGTTGCGTACTCCTGTGGACGGGCCGAGGGCCCCACAATAAATGTCGCGGCGTGAAAGCGCGCGTCAAGCGTCAAGCGTTCTCTCTCTCCACACACACACACACACACACACACACACACACACACACACACACACACACACACACACACCACGCACGCACGCACACGCACGCACACATACACACCACATCACATCACATGATCTCACATTAAACACCGAGAAACTAGGGACGTGAGAATGACATCAAAATCTACATGTGGATGTGAATAAGAGGTTCATTTGTGGACTGGTTACTTACTTACTCTGTGAATTCAGTCTGTCCAATATCAAGCTGCTGTCCCACCCCCATGTCAAATGTTTGCCGTGTCAAATGGCACACCCAAAGGCGCTGTCCTGTGTCCTGTTTCATTGAATGTTTGCCGTGTCAAATGGCACAGCCAAAGGCGCTGTCCTGTGTCCTGTTTCATTGAATGTTTGCCGTGTCAAATGGCACACCCAAAGGCGCTGTCCTGTGTCCTGTTTCATTGAATGTTTGCCGTGTCAAATGGCACAGCCAAAGGCGCTGTCCTGTGTCCTGTTTCATTGAATGTTTGCCGTGTCAAATGGCACACCCAAAGGCGCTGTCCTGTGTCCTGTTTCATTGAATGTTTGCCGTGTCAAATGGCACAGCCAAAGGCGCTGTCCTGTGTCCTGTTTCATTGAATGTTTGCCGTGTCAAATGGCACACCCAAAGGCGCTGTCCTGTGTCCTGTTTCATTGAATGTTTGCCGTGTCAAATGGCACAGCCAAAGGCGCTGTCCTGTGTCCTGTTTCATTGACGGCACACAAAAGTTGTAAAGAGAGACAACAACGTCTTTAAATCAAATACTCCGATGACTCAGTAATAAGAGATTTCTTCATCTCTCACTTAAACTTTGTTGCAAAGTTAGAGAATCTGTTGGTTGGTGTGATAGAGTTATCTTGATTTGAATGTGGGGAGGGGAAGGGGAAAGAGACTCTGATTTCAGGAGAAATCCAGCGACTGCTCTGCCTTTTTTAATCGAAGGTGGTGAAGCACAATATTTTGGTGTTTAGAAATCTTCAGGACCAATGTGTTCAGTTAATCTTTTTTTTTTCAACCCACACGTTGCTTACATCAATCAGACATGTCAAACCAGGCTGTATTATTTGCTGAAGCTTCGGTCTTTTAATGTCAGTACTAATATTCTCAAAACATTTTATTCCTGCTTCTCTGAATCTGCTTTGACTCTTTTCATGTTTGTGTTAGTATAGAAGTATGATTGTGAAATGTTCTACAGAAAACTGATGAAGGTGAGAGGAAAGAGTGTTGGTAGAAGACAGGTGAGCCTTTGTCAATGTTGTGTGACAAAACTTATAACTACTTTAGCAAACCTCTTTGGGCAAATCAGGAAGACGATATCGAACAGTTAAGTGGAAAACTGATCCGGAAAAAAGGGTTATACCCAACTCAATTCAGTTTCAGAACTGTGTCCCGAATTCTTGTCACTTAGAATCATTGGTAACACACACACACACACACACATACACAAACACATACACACAGAGAGAGAGAGAGAGAGAGAGAGAGAGAGAGAGAGAGGAGCACGTATGCTTCTTTGTATGTCTGACCTCTATATAGGCTTTATCTTCGCTTGTATTGTTTGAGCTCTGCTCTGGTTCGTTTGGACGCATGTCCCTGGTGGGGACGGATGAGGGTGGGTAGGGGGATGGGGGGGGGGGGGTTGTAGAGTATACATCAGTGTATGTCTGTGGGGATCTATTGCAGCATGCAATATGTTCTTTTCTTGTACTCGTTCCCTCTTGGATATAAATGATATGAATTCAGCGTGCAAATTGCTGACATTTGGAGCGAGCGAGCGAGCGAGAGAGAGAGAGAGAGAGAGAGAGAGAGAGAGAGAGATCCTTTCTATTCTTCAGATTCATCTGTATACACGTGTTGTGTGTGTGTGGTGTGTGTGTGTGTGTGTGTGTGTGGTGTGTGTGTTACATGCACACATACGAGAGTGTATATAAAAGAGGTTGAAGAAGAGAAATGGTATAAGTGTTAAACATTATATCTTTAGATATGTAAAGAGGTGTTCATGTATGTTTCATTATCATTTTTTTCTTTTCTTCCTCTTCTTCTCTCTACGTGGCTCGATGGAAAACTAAGCCAATATGTCACTCGGTTACTGTGCCATCTAAGTTTGTTTTTTTTTAATTAAAAAAAAAACTGACACCCATCCAAAAGCAGTAGAGGAGGAAAACATCTTTCATTCTAATAAAATAACTTGTGTAAAGATTCGTTTTTTTGGGGGAAAAAAACAGAAAGAGGAGGGTGTGCGTGCGTGTGTGTGTGAGTGAGCTGGGTGGAAGGGGCGGGGGTGAGAGGGAGAAGGGAGCTGGGAATGATATGCCTCACAGACCTGCTCACAGATCTGTCAGTTTAATGTATGTTTAACGAGTACGATTACAGTGAGAGCGAACGATTTGCACTCTGTTCGACTTGGTAAAAGGAACGAAAGCGAAGAAGACACAAATGTTGTGTTCATAATTGCTGTCTGATAATTGGTTCACACACACACACACACACACACACACACACACACACACACACACACACACACACACACACAGATACACACACACACACACACACACACACACACACACAGATACACACACACACACACACCACACACACACACACACACACACACACACACACAGTGACTGAGCGCGCGCGCGCGCTGCGGCGCGCGTGTGTGTGTGTGTGTGTGTGTTGTGAAAGAGAGAGAGAGAGAGAGAGAGAGACAGGCAGACAGACAGATAGAAGACAGACAAAGAAGTTCATGAAGTGTGGAAATCGGCGTTTTGTTATCATCCCTTTCCACACAATGGTTTAACTCATGCCCGCGCATAATTATGCTTTTTTAAATTTTTATCTCAGAATATAGAAAACAATTTTTGCATAATTGATCTTATTCATTGGAGTTGATGGCTCTTTGCCAAAAGCTTTGCATTTTATGGCCTTGACGTAACGTGCAGTTGAGCGCACTTTGGGCATGGAAGGTAATATTTTTCTTCTTTTTTTTTTTTCTTCTTCTTCTTTCATATTTACTTTAAGTTATTCTATTTCATTTTATTTCGTTTTATTTTAGTTTAGTTCATTCTATTTTAGTTTACTTCATTTCATTCATTCTATTCTATTCTGATTT
>CM065720.1:59824936-59864936 GCA_033310375.1 Conus canariensis | reverse complement strand
CACTACACTCACCACACTGCACTACACTACATTACACTACATAACTCTACACTAACTACACCACACTGTACCACATTACACTACACTACACTGCATAACGCACACTGCACTACACTACACTACACTACTACACTACACTACACTACACTACACTACACTACGCTACACTACACTACGCTACACTACACTACGCTACACTACGCTACACTATCCTACACCACACTTTACTACACCGCACTAAACCATACCATATCACACTATACTACGCTACACTACACTACACTACACTACACTACACTGCACTACACCACACTCCACTACACTACACTACACTACACTACACTACACTACACTACACTACACTACACTACACTAGACACCATTTCACAACACTACACTCCACTCCACTACACTACACTACACTACACTGCACTGCACTGCACCGCACCGCACCGCACCGCACCGCACCGCACCGCACCGCACCGCACCACACCACACCACACCACACCCCACTCCACCGCACCGCACCGCACCGCACCGCACCGCACTACACTACACTACACTACACTACACTACACTACACTACACTACACTACACTACACTACACTGTAATGCTGTGCACTCTTGCAGATGCAGCTGCCACAAGTTTCAGGTCCAGTGTGCCAGGATTTCAGGTCCCCCCAGGCAGTACGCCTATCTTCACCACCACCCCCACCACCACCCCCACCACCACTACCACTACCACCACCACCACCACCACCCCTCGGCCCACCCCCACCCAGTCAACAACCACGACGCCACCGCGAACCACGCCTTCACCTTTGCGTGAGTCTGAGTGTTCCTTCTATAGAGAGATTGCTGCACCGCTTGATGAATAGTGTGATTGATTAGTTCATGGATCGATCGATGGATTGAGTGAGTGAGTGAGTGTGTGGTAATAAGTGGGGCGGGATTCTTTGCTGTAAATAATTGAATGTTAAGATGACAGGTGTAAATTCAGGGAAGATAACTCCTCTAGCTTTTAGCTGCGGCAGAAGTTCCTTTTATCGTCATTATAGACTAACTGACCAAACAGGACTTTCTCAGGGAAATCAAGTAACAGGACATAAAACAGATCACTAGAATAAACGTCATCATAAAAACGAAAAAAAATAAAATAAAATAAATGACCAAAAAAAATCTTGAAAAAGTAACAGATAACCAAGACAAAAGTGATCATAAAAACGACAAAAACAATAAATGACAAAAAAAAAAATCTCACATCTTGAAAAAGTAACAGATAACTAAGACAAAAGTTATAAAAAACGACAAATACAATAAATGACAAAAAAATTACATCTTAAAAAAGGAACAGATAACCAAGATAAACGTGATGATAAAAACAACAAAAACAATAAATGTCCAAAAAATGTCATATTTTGAAAAAGTAACAGATAACTGAGATAAATGACAAAAAATTACATCTTAGACAAGTAACAGATAACCACGATAAACGTGATCATAAAAACAACAAAAACAATAAATGACAAAAAATGTCATATCTTGAAAAACTAACAGATAACCAAGACAAAAGTGATCATGAAAACGACAAAAACAACAAAATAGATGACATGGTAACTGAGAGCCCCAGGCATCCCCCTGATTGTTTTCACTCCCATTGTAAACAGAACAATATGAAATTATCAACAACAACAGCAACAACAAGAAACGCTGGCCCGTAACAAAAAATACATTAAAAAGCCATACGACTAAATCGAAAATACGGAATGACCAGCTAGTGTCCACTCTGACAATGTGTACACTTATCACTACCTGCCAGATTCCATTTAAAAAAAAAAAAAAAAGCAAGCATGTCATAAATTGTGATCAGATAAAAAAAAATATGAGTTTCCAGAACAAAGACAGGAGAATGGTTCACCAAGGCAGAAGAACAGAGACAATAATAAAGAAAGACCCCTAGCTAAATGAAAATCATAAGAATGGCAGAAAAGAAGTCCAGAACTTCCAAAGGGCGAGGGGAGCTATTTTCGCTGGTGCATCCCCATAATCTACATAAAGGCCTGAGTAGGACCACTGATGATGGACCACTGATGACTTCCAGACAAAATCCCTCCATCCTTTGCGGTTCTCTGTGGTCCATGATAGCCATTTTCTTTGTCAAAATAGTAACCTTCTTCGCGATAACACTAGTGACTAATGTATTAATGCAATCGTTTCCTGTCACTGATGTAGTTGCTTTGTGGTTTTCATTTCATGTGAATAACAAAAAATGTACTCTTCACTCTTCGCATCATGATAATGTTTTTCCTGCAGACTGCCGGAATTCACTGAAATGTATACAAATTATCTTAACTCTACTTAGTCTGTGTTGGCAATCTCATATAAAGTCTGCTGGAATCCACGGAAAAGTCAAACACTTAAGTGTACATTGGAAGTATGAAAACTGTGATCAACGGTATTCCCATGGGTATACAGCTAGCATATAAGTCAGGAAGAAAGTCAATAGGCAGTAATCGTCTTAAAGAATAAATAAAAGATTCCCTCGACCTGGGAACTTCGGGGGAAAAGCCTTTATTGGGATTCGAACCAAGGACCCTCAGAATACCATTCGCACATTCTAACACCACTGGAACACAGTACAGTTTGGCTGTTGGGGGGATTTCCTTTTGTACTTGCACTGCATCGCTTTCGGTCATGGAGATCGCTAGCTACAGCATTACATCGATCATCGTCGATCGTTCTGTTCTAAAACTACCGCTGAGCTTGGAATCGGTTGGTGTTAAATTGTGGTGTTAAGATACTAAAGAATATCACCTAAACTTCCCACATCTGAATGTTCAGGCATTTCTACGTCTATAGACGACATAAGACACAGACACAAAGATGTGTCTTCTTTATCTGTATAATACTAGGATGTAGTCACATGGTTTGGGTGTGAGACACGTGTGTCACGTGCCTCATTGTCATCAGTGTGCAGCAGATGCTCTGAGATGGAATGTCTCCTGGCCCCGGACAAAGAGCAGACGGTGAAGCCCTGCCCCTCCCCGGACCACCTGTGCTACATTGAGGTAGACGACCACGGCTACCGACACATCACCAGGGGGTGAGTCCATTAACGGGGATGACAAGGTCGTCCCACACATCACCCAGGGTAAGTCCATTAAGGGGGATGACAAGGCCGTCCCACACATCACCAGGGGGTGAGTCCATTAAGGGGGATAACAAGGCCGTCCCACACATCACCCAGGGGGGAGTTCATTAAGGGGAATGACAAGGCCGTCCCACACATCGCCAGGGGGTGAGTCCATTAAGGGGGAAGACAAGGCCGTCCTACACATCACCAGGGGGTGAATCCATCGAGGGCGATGACAAGACCATCCCACACATCACCCAGGGAAAGTCCATGGAGAGACCAAGTCATCCCACACATCACCCGGAGTAAATCCATTCAGAGGTGTACGACAGGTCATCATCCAGGGAAAGTCTATGGAGGGACCAAGCCACCACACACATCACCCAGGTAAGTCTGATAAGGGCGACGGCGAGGCTGCCCTAAGCGTCACCATGGGTTAAATCCAATAAGGGGGCGACAAAGCCAGCCTACAGCTGCTGAAATGGACAGGTTGGTCTGTCCATCTTCAGGTGTGACCAACTGTACATCTTTGTTCTGGAGACAGACGGACAGGCAAATACACACACAGACGCACAGACACACACACACACACACACACACACACACACACACACACACACACACACACACACACACACACTCTGAGAGTGTACACGCCCACATGCAGACAAACACACACACACACACACACACAACACACACACACACACACACCGCACACACACACACACACTGAGAGTGTGCACGCCCGCACGCACATACATGTGCACGCACTGTTCTCTGTTCCCCCAAAAATCACTGTTCTCTGTTCCCCCCCAAATCACTGTTCTCTGTTCCCCCCAACATCACTGTTCTCTGTTCACCAAACATCACTGTTCTCTGTTCACCAAACACTGTTCTCTGTTCCCCCAAACATCACTGTTTTCTGTTCCCAAAACATCACTGTTCTCTGTTCCCCCAAACATCACTGTTCTCTGTACCCCAAACATCAATGTTCTCTGTACCCCAAACATCACTGTTCTCTGTTCCCCAAACATCACTGTTCTCTGTATCCCAAACATCACTGTTCTCTGTACCCCAAACATCACTGTTCTCTGTTCCCCAAACATCACTGTTCTCTGTATCCCAAACATCACTGTTCCCTGCTCCCCAAACATCACTGTTCCCTGTTCCCCAAACATCACTGTTCCCTGTTCCCAAAACATCACTGTTCCCTGTTCCCCAAACATCACTGTTCCTGTTCCCAAAACATCACTGTTCCGTGTTCCCCAAACATCACTGTTCCGTGTTCCCCAAACATCACTGTTCTCTGTTCCCCAAACATCACTGTTCTCTGTTCCCGAGACATCTCTGCCCCCAACACATCACTGTTGTCTGTTCCATCAGGCACATTATATATCCATTCCTAAGACACATGAACTTTTTTCTTTGCCTCCGGAGAAACGATTGTTCTCTGTTCTCCAAATTATCTTCTTTTTTTTTATTAGAATCATTGCTCTCTCTTTCGTAGAAAAAAATATCCTACCGGATCTACAGACAACGGACGTTATGTAATAATTGTTCTCTGTTCTTCAGACGCATGCTTATTCTTAATTCCCCAGAAAAATTATCATTCTCAGTTTCCTGGACAAATATTGATTGTTCTCCAGTCCCCAAATATAAACTGTAATGTTTCTCGGACAAAAGATGCGTTGTCTGTTCCCAAGGCAAATTTTGTCCTTTGTTCCCCAGACACATTTTGTCCTTTGTTCCCGAGACAAATTTTGTTTTCTTTTCCTCGGACAAATTTTGTTCTCTGTTCCCCCTACAAATGTTGTTCTCTTTTCTTCGGACGAATTTTGTTCTCTATTCCCCAGAAATATTTTGTTCTCTGTTCCTTAGACAAATTTTGTTCTGTGTTTCCCTTTAAAAAATTTGTTCTCTGTCCCCAGTTGCATGCTGAAACCTGACTGTCGGCAAATCAATAACACGCATTGCCAGAACGTGGAGACGGCCACCAAGAACGATGTTCTTCACTGCAAGTTCTGCTGCGATGCCGACAGATGCAACCTTCCTCCCCATCTCCTCCCTGCCTTCGGGACCGTGTACCCCCACCCTCCTCCTTAGGGAGAGGATCACTGCCGTGGTGCCGCCCTGACCCGCGTGGTCCATGGTCCAGAGTTCCATTCTTATGACTTTCCCTGCGAAATCAATCTTGAGTCGGCGTATTGATCCGGTAACAAATCCACGCACTTGAGGATAGACTACGTCTGAATGACAGTTGGTTTTTCAAAGGAGAGAGAGAAAAAAAGAGAGAAATGTGTATGTGTACAAGATATATGATTTGAATGTTTGAAAGATGTATGTGTAACAAAACTAAATAGCAACGAGGAACATGTAAAGATATCGGAAGCATCTTTATTCACATTCACAATAAAGGAAGGTGAAAAATGTGTAGGAGGAGGAACGAGGGAAGGAAGGGATGAAAAAAGAAAGGCAGACGCACGCACGCACGCACGCACGCACGCACGCACGCTCGCACGCACGCGCACACACACACATACACACACTGTCTCATTGTTGCAAAGAAAGACCAGAAATAGAGTACGCGATTTAGAAAGACTGACATACAGAAGAGCATTATTTTCATTTGCTTTCTTTAAATTCTACTTTTAGATTATGTATCTATTTATTTATCTATTTATTTGTCTCTTTATTTAGTTAGTTAGATATTTACTTTTTTCTGTTACGCGAGAGATGCAACTTCTTATTGTATCAAATAAAAGTAAACGAATGTAACAGCTAGTATTTTAACAGTTTTAAATATAAGTTGTCAAATGTTCTAAAATGAATCCGTTAATCAGTATCCAGAAGCTAAACAAACGCTTTCTTAAAATGTAAACTACGGCAACATCTTAACAACACCAAATTAAACATATTTGATCAAGTTGTGTGAATTTGTTTCAACCATGGGCGAATCCATCAAACAAATATAAGCAATATTACCAACAATGTAATCATGGCAATCATCGTAATGATGACTTAGTCAGGATTGATCGTTTACATACGCTTTTTTGCCAGACGAAAAAAATCAACTGTTGCAGCAGTTAAACCTGCGTTTGAGATTTACTTACTGGACTTTTGAGCAACACACACGATTAAAAGAACGCCTGGATTTGTCTAAGGGAAACAACACCGTTGATCCCACCTTCATTAGATTTATGAATGACTTCCCATACTTGAGCGAGGTGTGTGTGAGTGTGTGTGTGTGTGTGTGTGTGTGTGTGTGTGTGCTCATGAGGGCCATCACTTTCAACATTCTGATTTACAAATAATATGCAGAGCGAGTGATAAAATACAGTGAAAAAGGACTCGTGAATCAGCTACATGAGAAGTTGAGAGGGAAAGAGAAAGGCTGTGTAGGGAAAGGTCGAAAACGGGTCTGGGGCTCCTTCCTCCATGGGATAAAGAGGAGTTCTGTGGCAAACATTCATTTTATGCCAGCTAGGCTGGAGGGGGGAGGGGTTGGAAGGCGTAGGGTGGCTCCCCGGTACGCAGGAACGCCCACCAACCCCTTCACTGCCCCCCTTCCCTCTCCTCTTCCGGCCCCGGCAAAAAATGTTGGGAGTATTTTGCGTTTGGCATAACTGCGACTTGTGCGCTGTTGGTACGAGGTTTCGGACTTTAACGGAACAACAACTTCTTTTGATGAGCAGAATTCAAGAGAGAGAGAGAGAGAGAGAGAGAGAGAGAGAGAGACAGACAGACAGACAGAGAGAGAGAGAGAGAGAGAGAGAATGTTGTTGCTTTTGAAGCTTCATTCTCATTTTATTCCAGATGGAAGCGTTTGATTTGATGCGGATATTTCGTTCATGTTTTTTTGTTTTGTTTTTTAAATGCAGTTTCGTTTTGTCATTTCATTTTGATTATTTAAATAAATACAAAGAGTTAGAGTGGGGCAGGAAGTAAGAGAGGGAGAGGTTGGGAAGTTATATCAATTCCTTTAGCAGTTTCTTTCAGGATGTGAGAAACTGCAGAGGCGCTTTCTGTGACTGTCTTGAGCATTTGGAAGTCGAAGAACTAGAAGAATTTTACCTTTTCTCACTATTGCCCAAGAAGCATAGAAATACAAACACAATGCATTCAATCGTCTCCGAGCTAATACCCTTCACTCCTCCTTTTACGTTAATGATAAATAAACCGAGTTTCTTACATCATGTGACGTATCTTTGATTTTACTGTAGCGTCAGTTCGGTTTTGCAGTGAGCTATGAAATCTGCTGATATTTTATATTTTACACCCTGTAACTCTAGACTATGTGTGCCTGCACATGTGTGTGTGTGTGTGTGTGTGTGTGTGTGTGTGTTGTGTGTGTGTGTGTGTGTGTCCCGAATATGGTATGAGTCCCACTTCGATAGTAGGTAAACCCATTTCGTTGCTGGCAGAAAGGCTTCTCCCCATTAATTTGAAATTGCATATTTTGTGTAGAATGAAATATGTCCAGAACATCTTTGCAGTAAGGCAGGTGCCCTAACCACTTGGAGAATTTTTCTTCCTTTATTAGACGTTGCACATCTTAATGGAAAGAAAAGGATTGGTTTGGTGTGTAAATCACGTTTAGTATAATGCAGGGCCTTATATCGCTAAACTAAGAGATATTGCTTTCCTTATGTGAAGTTGCAGGTTTTAGGGGGAGGAGGGTGGTGGACGGGAACATATGTTGTCTTGGTGAGTGCATCTCTTTAGGTAAAAGAAAAACCCGCAACATTGTAAAGAGAAAGAATTCTCTCTCCTATTGGAAGCTGCGTGTTTCGAGAGAATAAACATTTTGTTTCGGTGTATGAATCTCCTTTGCCACTAGGCTAGGCCTACCATAGCAAGGAGACAAGCACCAGCAAGTATCAACTACAGCAGTGCAGTGGGTTGACGCCGATTTAGTTACTTCTGTGGACTCCTAAGGGAACTTGGACTGCACCCATAACACCTCCTACGGACTAGCTCTGGGCAGCTCCCTTCAGTTGTGCCCACGTCAGTCCAGCAGACTTTGCTCACTCTGGGCGGATCTTCTCCAGGTCTGTTCCAGTCTCCCGACTCAAAACCTGTGGGCTTCTAGTCCACTACCTGCCTTGTGAGGTTGTCAGCTGGTTTACATGGGGTTTGGCCAACCCTGCTCTCTCTACCCCCTCTCCCATTTTCGTTTGTTCAGGTCTTAGCTGATGGAATTGCTTGTTTGGGGTGGGAGTTGGGGTTCCCCATAGGTCGGCGTTGGTGATCTTCTGAAGCCACCTAATGTCCACATGTGACGTAAACGTCTGATAATGAACATCTAGTGACTACGAGTGACGGTGTTGATCACTCTTCATACCAGGTCCATGCTGGAGGACTGCCTTCACGTTGGTGTTAAGATCCTGACCTTACTGCTGGGGATTAGTGTCTTGGGGTTCCAGACGAGTCGCAAGGTGTCGAGTTGATACAGCACCTACTAGTGCATTGTCATGTGACCAATGGGAAATGCTGTGTCAACGTGTCAATGAACTCCAGACATCCGTAAGAATGGGGTCTTTCTAGTAAGGAGACTGGTGTGGTCTGTACAGGAGGTTAATCTGGTGTGATGTTTTGTACATGGAAAAATGACTTTCAAATGCAAGGTTACAATAGTTATTAAAATTAAAAAAAATATATTTTCCCCCCAGAAATAAACCTTTAAAAGGTAAAAAGACTTCATGCAGATAAATCTTAACTAGTCAAAATATTCTAGGGGGGAAAAGTCTTTAAGGGGATGAAACGCCCATGGGAGATAAATGTAGATTAGTCAAAATGTTCCAGCAGAGGAAGCCTTCAAAGGAAGGAAGCCTTCAAGGGGAGAGAAAAACAAGCTGTAAGAGGTAGGGAGTGATCATCGTGGGAGAAATCAAGAACAGTCGAAGTGTTCCTGTACAACTCTGTCGGGAAGACAGCCTTCAAGGGAAATAAATCTAGAACCGTCCAAACGTCCCACGGGGGACAAGTCTTTAAGGGTTGGGAGCCTTCATGGGAGGTAAATCTAGAAGAGCCTAACATTCCAGGAAAAAAAAAATTAAAGGGGGGAGAGAGGGGGGGGGGGGTTCTTAATGGGAGATAAAATCTAAAATAGTAAGAGTTTATAAGAACACAACCCCGAAAGGTCTGGAGTCTTCAGGGGAGATAAATCTGAACGTTAAAATATTCCAGGAGGGGAAAAAGGTCTTTATTATGCATAGGAGATAAATGAAGAGAGTCAGAGACAACAATGTTCCAGAAAAGGTAGAATTCAACAGGCAGAGTCTATCCTGGGAAGTAAACCTACGGTAATCAAGGAGAAAAATGTTCAATAAAAGAGCAAGATGTTGAAGACTTTAAGGTTAGGGTTCCATTGTCCAATAACCACTGGCGCATTGTAGGTTCACCCCGTCCAAAACAACCTTGTGGAAGAAGAAAAAAACAGTGCAACAGAAAACATTGTATTACGATCATTTATGCTGTTTCTATTATTTTTCAATCTTGATATGGGAAAACACACACGCCTTCTCTACATCACCTCTGGCACTATCCAGCAGCTAGCATATATGGACATCAAAAGGTAGGGATCACTCAGAAAGAAGAAAGGAGAACACCTTGCAGTGGGGCAACCGTTTTAGTTAACTTCTTCCTGTATCAAACGTTGCTGCTCTCGTTTCTCCTTTCAGAATTGTCAGGAGACAGCATTAGTCTTGCCATAATTTGCTGCTGTCCAGTGCATGCATACACAATCTCCTGATCAATGAATAAACAAAACAAAACAAAAATGATGACTTTGTGGTTGAGTAAAATCAAAGCTGCTACATCATCCCAAACAACCTGACCAATGATGTTGCACAGACAAACAGAAGTCCAAAGGTGTCATAGTTTATTTGAACCAGGCAGCCAATACAAGTGCCGGCAGTCCAGGCCTCTCTTCATCACCATTCGTAGTGGCCACATGATTTCTCTCCACTCTTGTGGACAGTTACAAAGCATGAACATGGGGAACAAATGCTATGTCTGCACTAACATGTGTTGGTACTAACATAAATGAATCATATCCTTGTGTCCTAACCCTTGCATTCTTGTATCACACACATTTTCTCTCAGGGTAAACAGTTTGATCTTCCCTGTCTTTTGATTAAAAAAAATAAAAACATGTTCCATATTTCATATATGTAAGCAAATCGTGTATCTGCAATGGAAAAAAAAGCAAAAAAGGCATAAATGTAAACTCTCTCTCTTGATTTTTTTTATCCTTCCTTTCACCAATCTCAGTATCTATGATTTTAATGGAGAAATAAATATTCAAAATCCAGGTAATATACATAAATGAGTAGTGATACCTAAAAGTCAAATCCACTTAATACACACAAACTTAATCCAGGTCTCACACACACTCTCTCTCTCCATGCCTTCCCAGTGACTCATTGAACACACAGGTCCCCACTGATCTGTTTCACACTGTGCCCATTCACTTCTCTCTGCCATGAGGACCCCTCTCCCTGGTGGTCCACATCACGTGGTAATAATATATGCACAGTGACAGAAAATGCAGACTGACGTCCACTGCCGTTCACTTTAACTGCATCATTCACTACATCAGTATATCCTGCCAACAATAAAATGCCTGATTATTTGAGCACTTCAAGATAATGTCTGTCAGAATCTACTAAAAGGATATATATATATACTTTCCAAGCAAACAAGCAAACCAAAAAATTTTTTTTTAAATAAGTAAATAAACGTCATGTCTTTCATGATGAAGCTTGGCTCTCACATATGTTTTTAAAAAGAAAATGACAAGTTTCCGCAATACTGATCAAATGCACAATATAAAAGCATTTTTGTGCAGTTTATGTGTACATGTGCCTGCTCCTGTTTGTACATACCATTGGGTGGAAAGTGCCTATAAAACAATCCACAAGCTATCATCATATCATGCCAAACACCTAAACTGGTATTCAAACACCCACCACAAACAAAAGGTTTTGCAGTGGGCTCAGTGAAGACTAGGGCTTTGAAAACAGTCCATCACAACATCATCATTGATCAGCTTGAACATGAACACTGACTACCACATCAGTAACATTCACTACCGTACCTGAAATCACACTGATTCACTGACCACTTGACGACGAGATATTGGGTGGGGTTGTACCAAAGGTTTTCACATCATTCATATGTCACTGCAGTCAAACATGTTTTTTAATCGCTCTTCCTGCCATTTCCAAATTCATGTCCTGAAAGTAATCTATATTTTATTATTGTCTTTGTTCGCTCATGAGGCACGGCTGTTCAGAGCAAGTTACTTAGTTTTGAGTCGCAGGGGAGTTTACAGCTGCAGAGGCCAAGCTGTGAATGCAGGTCAGGGAAAGGGGTGTTTTCTGCAGGCCGCTCCCCACCAGCCAGCTAACCGCACTGTATTCGGCCAACTAAATGTCACCTGTGCATAGCTGGTCTGGCAGCAATGTGTTCGGCAAGGTTGAGCGGCCATTACAAATGGGGCTATAGGTTTGATAATTAGTTATTATCATGAAAAATGTAATATATCTGCGCTATTGAGATGACTGAATTGGCGAATTCCCAACAATTCTTTTGATACCAAACTCGACTGGGTTTATTTTCTTGTAGATAACGTAGATGCGGCATGAAAGGTTGTACGCAAGTGGTCAGGCAATATTAGAACAATGACAACACACACAATATTGTGCAAAATGACGTCATCACTTTCTGGGAAGTTAATTTTCCATAGTTAAGTAGTACACAAGTTTGATACATGCCTCTGCTCAGACTACAGCAACAAAAATATTGGATTACAAATGTGTAAAGACTTGTTTGTTTGCCCTTTCACTAAGTGTCTCATTCAGGACGGAAAAATAAAGCTGTGGAGGATAATTTCTAAATGTGTACATTGAACATGCCAATCTTACATGCCTAAAGTAAATATACACAACTCTTCCTTAGGTCCCTTTCTCCATCCTAGTCTCCCTCACCCTTACCACCTCTGCCCTTTCTTCAAAATGGAACGTCTGTCTCTCCTTTGAACATGTGCATTTTTCCATATTTATCCATTCACGTTCTATCCCCTCCCCAACCTTTCCCCTCCTCCAATCCCCTCAGCACTCCATCCCTCAAGCAATTCCCATCCCTACCCCCACCCCCAACCCTCCACCCCCCACCCCAAACACTCCGTTCCAAAATTAACATATACACATTCAAAGCAAAAACAACAACAAAAAGAGTTCTATGTGTCTATTTCTAAAGAGTTACTTGTCAATAATGCTCTAAATAATAATGACTGTTTAAAAATTCTATTCCTCCTTTGGACATATATTGCTCAGAGCCATAATTCAGTTGTTTCATATTTCTACTAACCATAACCTCTGGCTGACCTGTTCAGGTCAGTCTGTTTACCAGTCATGGAACTGGACTGGGGACTTTACAGCAGTTGCCATTTGGACACATGTTATCAACTGCTGATGACCTAGATTGTGACAGGATGAATCCGAGTAATACACTGAGTTGGGGACACAGGATTATCAGCAGGTCTAACCATGATAATGAGAAGGTATGAAACATTGAATACAGACAAAAGTCTCCTTAATGTCTCATATGAGAACAAGAACTGGAAAAAACTGAAACACACACACACACACACACACACACACACACACACACACACACGCACACACACGCATGCAACTACACTGTCATTTCTGTTGAACCCTGTTGAAAGATCCATCCGGAAAGGGTAAAGAAAAAAAAAAGCAAAATCCACAGGAAGTTTTCATCCTCTCTCTTTTTTTTTCAAAGCTGCGGTGTGACTGACAACCCCTGGTATCCTTACACAAAGCAAACACCCCTCAGACAAGACATGTGTAAGTCAGGTTTCTCACTGTCACCTCCATACACAATTTAAGATGGATATCACAACCCAGTGGGTGTACTGGAAGTAAGCGGGAATCATTACGGGCACCAATGTAAAAGATCCTTTGGCAGTGAGAAACTCTTTGAATGCAAAGCTGTTAGTTGACCCCAACCAGCGCTATGACAGTGTTGGGCAATACGGAGTCTGCAAGCTGGTACAGCCGACATACATGTTCCCTGATCAACATATCAAACAATTTATGGCAGTGACTGACATTCTCACAGCAGAACACTGTGGCGTTCTCAACTTCTTGCGGCTGCTGGCTGCTGGTGCTATAGCATGTCTGCGTACATGTGTGCATCCATGCGTGCATGAGTTTACTTTTTTTTTCCAACTACTTCCCAAGCTGGGTAAGAATATAAAGTTCTACTTATAGCTCTATGTGTTAACTGCAGTGCCTTCACACTTTTCTGACTTTCTTCAAACATTCATGTAAACAAACAGCACTTTGGATCTTGCAAGGTAAACAGTAAGTAAATCTTCATGACCAGTATTATCATTAAAAAGTACTGTACATCATTCTTGGCATGCCATATAACACTTGCTAGTTTTTCTGCATTTCGTTTGCCCTACTAGCCTATGAACAGATGACAACAACGAAATAAATGATAGACAAATTCATCTATGTATCTTTTCCTCAAGCACACTTCCTCCAGGCTTGAATGCCTTAAAACACAGTAGGACATTGCTCAGTTCATCAACACAAAGAAACAACTAAGAAAGTAGTAATGATAAGAAAGGACAAGTCTACACAGGGGCAGATATAAACTCATCTGACGCATGGTGGTCAAAATGACGGCACCAAACTGCAGAGCACTCCACGGTTCAGAAAGGTGGTGCTACCTCACATCAAATCATGATCAAGTTGAAGAGCACCCCACAGTCCAGAAAGGTGGTGCTACCTCACATCAAATCATGATCAAGTTGAAGAGCACCCCACTGTTCAGAACGGTAGTGCTACCTAACATCAAATCATGATCAAGCTTGCAAGCTGAACCCCACTGTTTAGAAAGGTGGTGCTACTTCTCATCAAACCATGATCTAGTTGAAGAGCACCCCACTGTTCAGAACGGTAGTGCTACCTAACATCAAATCATGATCAAGTTGAAGAGCATCCCACTATCCAGAAAGGTGGTGCTACTTCTCGTCAAATCATGATCAAACTCATACGTTGGCATATACTGAACTGTCAGTTACCTTACATGTTTCTATTCCTTGTTCCTCAGTTCTCGTTGCAGAGACATAAATGATAAGGAAAAGTAAAGAAACAGCACTAAATTTTGGGGAAAAGCAGAATAATTTTCAGGGATCTTCTTGTGTTTGTGACAATGTGATAGTGAGGTAGGTATCTCAATGATGAGAGGAAAAAAGCAACAAAAAAAAACAAAAAAAAAACCCATTGTCATTTAGTGAACGCAGTGGAACAAGAATGTGAGACATTGCAGAAGCGCTTCAGATATCTGAAAATTTTATTTCAAAACTTTTGAATCAATTTGACCAGACTGAGGAAAGCCAGCGCCAAACTAATGACAAACCATCCCACTCTGTTTTCAGATAAGTTTGTCCACTTCACAGACATTCCAAAGTTACCGTACTGCTAATGTGATAAATGTTCCCTTTTTTTCCCTTCAAATTCTGTTCAAATATTCACAAATGGGCACTGGTGATTCGAATCAAGTTTGGAGTCTGCCTAAGATTGTCTAGTAATCTGAAGATCTCCCAGAGAGGAACACCCTTTTTAGACTGAATTGTTACTAGGTTTGCAGGACAGGTACTTTCATTGAGGTTGTACTGGGGTGCCTCAAATGCATTTCCCAAACGAGAGCGTGCCCTTTCCCCCCTCTCACCATCCCCTCCCCATCCGAATTAGCCTTCACCAACAGTATGTGACTGAAGAGCCTAATATTACTAGTACTACTACAAAAATATGTATTGAAATAATTTCAGGAATCAGACTTCACCAATAAAAGCAATGTCTTTTCAAAATGTTCCAAAACTGCCATCAAGATAGCTCCCAAAATTTTGGCTAGCAAAACAGGATACTACTCATATTGCCTAAACTTGAAAAGAAGCCTGATGAAGCAGCCCACAGAAATAACGTGATGAGGGAGTATCAAGTGCTCCAGAACTATCCTGATCGTCAAGGCCATCCTATTAAAAATGATGACGAAGCACATTTTTGAGATCTTGTCAGAAAGCCAGAACTGATGGAAGACTACCACAGACTATCCCTTCACACTCTACCTCTAACCTGTCCTTCAAGCTCAACCAGTCAAGTTGTTTGAAAAATGGACTATCCCAAAAGTATCACTTCCTCCATCGACAAAGTTGTACAACAATTCTATTTCACACCCACACCATTTCATCAAAATGAATCATTGAAAACTCTCAACAAGACAACCGCCCAGACAGCACACACTCGTGACTCAACATGTGTAACGCATGCCAAACAGCCATTGGCAACATGCATACACTCCACCTCATATCTTTTTCAACAAGCAAACAAATAACATCCAGAAAATCATTTTCCACTCATCAGTGCCTGTGAGGTATGACTGCCTTTGATTTTTTAGCATAAATTCAGAGTGTCACACTGTTTACCCTGATTGTTGTGGTATGGGCTGAAACACCCAAGACTGCTGAGAAAAGTTGTGACCGTGTAGTAAGACCTGAAAGGCAATGCCGTTGACATCCGAGCTGATGGTGTTCCACGGTTCTGTGAATTCAGTGCCAGCTGGATCTTGATGATGGGCTTAGTGAGTATGGATCTTGATAATGGGCTCTGAATGCATCTCTGTGGTGGACTCAGCATCTTTGTTGATGTTGGGCTCAATGTGGATTTTGATGGTGGGATCAATGTGGATCTTGATGGCGAGTTCAGGGGTCATGTTCATGCTGGACTCAGTATGGATCTACATGTTGAGTTGAGCATGGATATTAATTCAGGGCTCATTATGGATCTTCATGTTCGGTTAAGTATGGATCTTGATGTCGGGCTCAGTGTAGATCCTGATGTTAGGCTCAGTATGGATCCTGATTCTGTTGAGTGTGGATCTTGATTTTAGGCTCAGTATATACATTGATTCTGGGATCAGTATGACTGGACTCGGTATATATCTTGGTGGGATCAGTATGATTGGACTCAGTATATATACTACTCAAAAGAATTTAAGGGCCACATTCATTTTTGATATGGTTTACATAATACAGCGTAGCATAAAACATGAAATGTTTATGGCCAATTTATTCACTCAAAGTGTGACAAGTGCTTCACAGAAAACTGGTTTTGGCAATTGTTCAGTTGAATCTGTGTCAAAGGTGTTACACTGGTCCGCAAAAGAAGCTCAAAAACTACGAGAAAAAGGTCGCAATTTGAGTGCGCCTAGCTGGCGCAGCAGTGTTCGGCTGTCTGAAAACTGCATTGCACATGCAAGCCAGACCTTTAATGAACACTTGTCAACCTGATTCGCTGACCAGTGGCTTTATAAAGGGCCGCTTCTGGGGGTGTGTTCAAACATGCCACCAAGACGTAAACTTAGTGACGCTGAGAGAGGGATGGCTGTGGCCTGGCTACAAGAAGGCGTGGCGGTCCAAGAAGTTGGCAGACGACTTAGAGTAACACATTCTGTTATTCAAAGACCGAGAGACCGGTACAACAACTATGGGAGAGTTCAAGAAGCACGCAGACCTGGACGCCCCAGAGCGACCAACAGACGACAGGATCGTTTCATCACCCTGGTGGCACTATGCAATAGAACCGCCACCGCCAACGTGCTCAGGGGGCAGCTGAGAGCAGCCAGCAACGTCCTCATCAGCGACCAGACAGTTCGCAACCACCTGCGTGAGGCCAACATGCGGTCAAGGCGTCGAGCATTGCGACCTCCACTGACCAGAGCTCACCGCGCTGTCGTCTGGCTTGGGCTCAATGACACCTGGCCTGGACAAGGCAGCAGTGGTCCAGGGTGCTCTTTTCTGATGAATCCCGCTACACCCTGTCCTTCAACGACGGCAGGATTCGCACCTGGAGGCGTGTTGGAGAGCGCTTCATTGACGCCACTGTTGCGGAGCACGACCGCTATGGTGGTGGGTCCTTGATGGTGTGGGGTGGCTTCAGTCTTCATCACAGAACACCCCTGCACAGTGTCCAAGGCTACCTGACCGGCGTAGCCTACAGGGACGACATTCTGGAGCCAATCGCTGTACCAGCTTTGCAGGCCATGGGACCAGGAGCCATACTACAGGACGATAACGCCAGGCCGCACAGAGCACGGGTCGTACAGAACTTTCTCCAGCAGCAGCAAGTCACCAGGATGGACTGGCCTGCCCGCTCACCCATCTGAACCCCATCGAACATCTTTGGGATGTTCTGGGCCGTCGTATACGCAACAACCACCCTCCTGCACACAATCTCGACGTCCTGTTCAGGAATCTGGAGCAGGAGTGGCAGGCGATCCCCCAGAACACCCTCCAGACTTTGGTCAGATCCATGAGACAGCGCTGCCTTGACTGCATCAACGCCAATGGCGGTCACACACGATATTGACTCTTGACACTCTGACAGTCGGTTGTTCTGAATTTGCAAAATGGGGGTGTGTCCATGTCAATGAAATTTTCACGATAATTGATTTGCACTTCTTGATGAAATTGTGTCCAATCGATGATCAAATGATTGAATTAAATGTTTGTTGGTTGATTTCAGCTGTCGGACTTATGAGTTATTATTGGGGAGTGATGAACTGTGTGGCCCTTAAATTCTTTTGAGTAGTATATCTTGATTCAGGGCTCAGTGCGTACTAGATCACCAAATGCCCACTGGACCTCATATCCAGGGTTAAGAACACAACTACCTGGATCATGCCCTTGGCTCAACAGAGGACTTGCCCAGAACCTCACAAACACATTAGAAGAACCTGTCCAGAACCTTCTAAACACTTTACACGAACCTGTCCAGAACCTTCTAAACACTTTATAAGGACCTGACTAGAACCTCACAGTGGTTACTTTACAGTGGGACCTGTCCAGAAAGTCATAAACATTTCACAAGGACCTGACTAGGACCTCAAACACTTTACACGGACCTGTCCAGCAACCAAAAACACTTTACACAGACCTGTCCAGAACCAAAAAAGCACTTTACATGGACCTGTCCAGAACCAAAAGCACTTTACATGGACCTGTCCAGAACCAAAAGCACTTTACATGGACCTGTCCAGAACCAAAAAACACTTTACAAGGACCTGTTCAGAACCAAAAGCACTTTACATCGACCTGTCCAAAACTTCATAAACACTTCACAAGTATCTGACCTGAATTTCACTAACACTTTACAAAAATCTGTCCAGAATCTCACAAACAACTTAAACAGGTTTCTCCAGAACCTAGTATACACTTTACACAAACCAGTCAAGAGCAACAAACACACTTTTGTTAAAAAAAAAAAACAAAAAAAAACAACTGTCCAGAACCTCATAAACACTCTACAAGAACTTGTCCACAAGGTTACAAACACTTTACAAGAAACTTTCAAGAACTTCACAAACACTGTACTGGGACCTTATAAAACCATCAATTTTTACAAATGCAATGACCTCAAACAAACTTAACAGGAACCTCATAAGACTTAACCAGGACAACTTGAAACCTCTTGAGAACAACATGAACTGTAAGCTGATGCTTGCATGGCATATACACATTTCACAGCGCCCAATAGTCAATTTTTATTTGAAAAAACGAACAAACAAACAAACAAGCCTCCAGCAATGTCCTCCTCTAAAGTTCAATTATTCATTCCTCCTCTCCTGCATTTATTCCTCCTCTCTTGCGCTCTATAGTCAATTTCAAATTGTAATAAAACTCTCACATTGTCATCCCATCACATCAGAGTGCAATAATTCCCTCTCCTGACATATCCAGGACTACTATTTTTGGCAGTGGGGCAGCACAGCTGAAAACCACATTGATTCACCCTTTGGAACACTGAAATGCTGTGTAAAGACCAGCCTTTGAAGCTGCAAACATTTTCAACCTAATCCAAAGTCTTGAGAAGCCTTGCATCCTCTCCACTCGAATCCCTATGCGCTTAAGCCAAGTTCTTCCACTACAGGGAATGTGGGGCCCCTGCTACATGGACTACCTGGGTCCGACTACCTTCAGGATCATGATGATGATGTGGAACATCATAATTAGCAGCAAAGGTTTGAGGACCAGTTCAATGACTGACCACTAAATTTTGTTGAGGGTGTCAGTGAGCATAATGTAGAACTGGACAGCAGTATGTGTGACAAGGAATTTTGACAGAAGACTGGAGAGAATACTGGAGTTTGCTGCTGAGCCTAGACAGCCTACATCTTGTGGTATGCACAATGACTGATGCTAAACAGGCCACTACTGACAATGACAACTAACATGTCAGCTGTGAGAGTGAGTTATTCACAGTGTTGGCGGAACAAAACTGTAACTGGTAAATACCGATGAAGTTCAAAAAGTATGATACACCAGCACAGATCTGACTTGTAATGCAATGGAATAAAGCACAAGTCCTATTTACATTGAATACATTTCAGGAGATCACAAAATCATCACTCTCTACTGGGTGCCTATATGGATGTAGCTATCTTTGACTAAGACCTTGGCATATCACTGCAGAGTTGGGCATCTGATCCTGTTCAGAGATCTCTGAATATCATGTTCAGTATGAAATATTCTCCATCATCAAAACAGACAGGCTAGGTGATTTTCCATCAAGCTTGTCTTTTATCCATTAATTTAAGAGAATTTTCATTTTCCGAATCACTGCCTACCTGTGTCCGTCCTGGGCAAACAAAACGGAATCGTTGAGTGAAAACTGCTACAAAAAGTAATTACTTTGGTATAAGCAGGGTAGGTAGTCACCTAAGGATACCATTTTCTTAGCCCAGCACGCAGACAAATGTCACCATATTTCTGCACACTTGCATCATGCAAGACAGTTACTGTCACTGGCATCCAAGTACATACTGGAAGGAACAAATTTAAAGCAATTCCAGGCTTCTGCTAGGAGCTGGTCATTTCAACCTGCACCCTGTGATCAGGGCATTAATACTGCCCGCTTTCTTCAGGGGTAAAAAAAAAGTCTGCTGGCACCTACACCCACGCACTGTTCTTCTCAGACTGTGGGCCAGCTACACTGTATCATGCAGACTTGCACAAAGGCTGCAGACACTGCCATCTTAATCCAACTATATCCAGATTGTATTGTGGTGTGAAACTAGGATAGCAGGAGAGGCCTCACCCCTTGTATAGTTACCACTGAGGAGAGAAAGAAACACAAACAAAAGCCAACAACTCAAAGCAACTAAAGCTCATTACCTCTGTGACTGGCACTCAGACCATGTCCATTTCCCTTTCCACCAGGGTAAACACTCCCAAAGGCATCATACAGTTATTCCCCTTCCATTATCTCCAGCAGCTTGTTACTTCACACTGGTGTATCCTGGCAAACTGGGTCAATAAAATTGTGTGTTTACAAATGCAACGTTTATAAGTTTTCAGAGAATGCTTATAAATGCTTTGTGGTATGTGTGTGTGTGTGTGTGTGTGTGTGTGTGTGTGTGTGTGTGTGTGTGTGTGTACAAATGCAACACTTTACAAAAATATTTTTAAAAATTTGTTTATAAATATGCTTAATGTGTGTGTGTGTTGTGTGTGTATGTGTGTGTGTCTGTGTGTGTGTGTGTGTGTGTGTGTGTGTGTGTGTGTGTGTGTGTGTGTGTGTGTGTGTGGTGTGTATGTGAGAGAGAGAGAGAGAGAGAGAGAGAGAGAGAGAGTGTGTGTGTGTGTGTGTGTGTGTGTGTGTGTGTGTGTGTTCTTATGTGTTTGTATGATTATTGGTACCATTGTGGAAAAGAAACATACTGGAAAACTGATCATCACACACTGGTTTACACAGGGTAAGCAAATTTATAACAGGTATTTTGGCCAACTCTGATGTCTGGTATCATTTCAAGAAGGCAGCCCTTTCCCTACCTCACAAGTTTGATAGCCAACTACAGGAACCCGGAGAATAATTCAGACCCAGTGCTGGGACACTAAAGCATTGTCGCCTGCTGCAGGAACCCTGGGGACAATTCAGACCCAGTGTTGGGACACTAAAGCATTGTAGCTTACTGCAGGAACCTCAGGGACAATTCAGACCCAGTGTTGAGACACTAAAGCATTGCAGCTTACTGCAGGAACCTCAGGGACAATTCAGACCCAGTGTTGGGACACTAAAGCATTGTAGCCTGCTGCAGAAACCCTGGGGACAATTCAGACCCAGTGTTGCGACACTAAAGCATTGTAACTTACTGCAGGAACCCTGGGGATAATTCAGACCCAGTGTTGGCGCACTAAAGCATCGTAGCTTACTGCAGGAACCCTGGGGACAATTCAGACCCAGTGTTTGGCACTAAAGCATTGTAGCTTACTGCAGGAACCTTAGGGACAATTCAGACCCAGTGTTTGGCACTAAAGCATTGTAGCTTACTGCAGGAACCTCAGGGACAATTCAGACCCAGTGTTTGGCACTAAAGCATTGTAGCTTACTGCAGGAACCCTGGGGACAATTCAGACCCAGTGTTGGGTCACTAAAGCACTGCAGCCTGCTGCAGGAACCCTGGGGATAATTCAGACCCAGTGTTGGGTCACTAAAGCACTGCAGCCTGCTGCAGGAACCCTGGGGACAATTCAGACCCAGTGGTGCGACACTAAAGCACTGCAGGCTGCTGCAGGAACCCTGGGGACAATTCAGACCCAGTGTTGGGACACTAAAGCACTGCAGGCTGCTGCAGGAACCCTGGGGACAATTCAGACCCAGTGTTGGGACACTAAAGCACTGCAGGCTGCTGCAGGAACCCTGGGGACAATTCAGACCCAGTGTTGGGTCACTAAAGCATTGTAGCTTACTGCAGGAACCCTGGGGACAATTCAGACCCAGTGTTGGGTCACTAAAGCAATGTAGCCTGCTGCAGCAACCTCAGGGACAATACAGACTCAATGTTGAGGTACTAGCAGTTAAAGTGTTGTGCAAACATGGGGTGCGCATACAGGGTTTCCAGTATGGCATTACCAAAACACACAACTCATCATTCTGGATCCATGTATCTTAATCAACTTAAAAAATGAAGATAAAATGATCCTTGGACATTGCTGCATATAACACATGTTATACAAATGTCATTATCGCATTGGTAAAAGCGTTCAGCTGTTCACACTTTCACACATCTATGTATTTGGTTTCTCTGAACAAACTCACTGCTGAAAAGCCACATTGGGAACATGGGGAGTTAGCAGAAGGCCGAGAGGCTTACCATCTGCGTGTCCTCCAGAGGAGATCTCAGATACCAGCCACTCACACTTCATCATGCACACCACATCCAAGACATGTTGTTTACAGCCGGCTGACCACAGAGGTCACCCAGTGCTCCGAAACTTCTATGTTACAACACACAGCACAAAATCTGTATACCGTTCGTCTGAGAATGAAAGCTTACACTGTAGGGACATGATCAAACTATATTACAATTCCGCACAAGGTGGCCATAGTACAGCAAGCCATGTCCAGTGGCCTCCAGGAACATGATAAGCACTGCCATCTCTTGTCACAAGCCTCCGCACACTTCTCGATGGACACACAGCATGTGTGGCCCACAGGAAGTCACTGTCGATGGAGGATCAGTTAACACACGTTGCCGGGACCTAAGAATCACTGGAGATTTAACTTATGATCAGGACAGGCGCAGAATGACAGAAGGTGAATCACTTATTACAGATGCTGAAAAGTCTGAGTTTGTGAGGACAACTCCGTGTGCTTTGGATGTTTTGGATAAGCTGAAGGCTCTGTACAGCCTCTTGCAGAACACAAGGCAGGCAGCTCTGGAGAACAAACACATCCTCTGAATACTTCATAGGAGCACAGCAACGCCTCTGTTCCCGGAAGGGTGGCTGCTGTCATGGGCGATGACCTGGACTTAGGTTGCTGTAGTGGGTGTGGGTGATGGCGAGGGCAGGGTGTCCTGTCAGGTGCAGGGCCCCACTGACAGCCTGCTACATGTGCAGGATGGTCCGCACCTGAAACCAGCACACCATCGTCAAACACCTTCTGGCAGAAACAGGGGCACAGCTTTCTTTTTTTTTTTTTTTTTTTTTTGTTCTTTTCTTTCCTTTTTGGTTTGGGGGGGGGGGGGGGGGGCAAAATGTATACTATCATAACCAAGCCCATCATGCAGGTCTGTCGACACACAAGGGAAAAAAGGGTCATATCCTGAAAAAGTAACAAACAGCACAGCAAATGTGGTAAACAAAGAACGAAAACAGACAATAAGAAGAAAGGTATACTACTGACATCCTTAAGGCAGATACACTATACTGTGCTGAGACAGCTCCGCTTTCCCCTTACTTTTTCACTCCCAGATTAAAAAACAAAGTAAACATACAGTCAAACACATTTACAACTATCAAAAAAAAAAAAGAAAAAAGACCATAAGGGCAAATAAACACTGCAGAAAAGGCAGCTAGTGTCCACATTCCACTCTGAACAGAATGTTTGATTTTCACAGCCCAGTCACCAGGTAATAACCAAAAATCTAGAAAGCCATGAACTGTCATAAGGAAGAAGTGTCGAACTGTTTCAAGAACAAAGACAGGAAAATGGTCTACAAAGGCAGAAGACAGGAGAGGACAGTACAGGTCAAACCGTTTCAAGAACAAAGACAGGAAAATGGTCTCCAAAGGCAGAAGACGGGAGAGGATAGTACAGGTCAAACCGTTTCAAGAACAAAGACAGGAAAATGGTCTCCAAAGGCAGAAGACGGGAGAGGACAGTACAGGTCAAACCGTTTCAAGAACAAAGACAGGAAAATGGTCTCCAAAGGCAGAAGACGGGAGAGGACAGTACAGGTCAAACCGTTTCAAGAACAAAGACAGGAAAATGGTCTCCAAAGGCAGAAGACGGGAGAGGACAGTACAGGTCAAACCGTTTCAAGAACAAAGACAGGAAAATGGTCTCCAAAGGCAGAAGACGGGAGAGGACAGTACAGGTCAAACCGTTTCAAGAACAAAGACAGGAAAATGGTCTCCAAAGGCAGAAGACGGGAGAGGACAGTACAGGTCAAACCGTTTCAAGAACAAAGACAGGAAAATGGTCTCCAAAGGCAGAAGACGGGAGAGGACAGTACAGGTCAAACCGTTTCAAGAACAAAGACAGGAAAATGGTCTCCAAAGGCAGAAGACGGGAGAGGACAGTACAGGTCAAACCGTTTCAAGAACAAAGACAGGAAAATGGTCTCCAAAGGCAGAAGACGGGAGAGGATAGTACAGGTCAAACCGTTTCAAGAACAAAGACAGGAAAATGGTCTCCAAAGGCAGAAGACGGGAGAGGACAGTACAGGTCAAACCGTTTCAAGAACAAAGACAGGAAAATGGTCTCCAAAGGCAGAAGACGGGAGAGGACAGTACAGGTCAAACCGTTTCAAGAACAAAGACAGGAAAATGGTCTCCAAAGGCAGAAGACGGGAGAGGACAGTACAGGTCAAACCGTTTCAAGAACAAAGACAGGAAAATGGTCTCCAAAGGCAGAAGACGGGAGAGGATAGTACAGGTCAAACCGTTTCAAGAACAAAGACAGGAAAATGGTCTCCAAAGGCAGAAGACGGGAGAGGATAGTACAGGTCAAACCGTTTCAAGCACAAAGACAGGAAAATGGTCTCCAAAGGCAGAAGACGGGAGAGGACAGTACAGGTCAAACCGTTTCAAGCACAAAGACAGGAAAATGGTCTACAAAGGCAGAAGACGGGAGAGGATAGTACAGGTCAAACCGTTTCAAGCACAAAGACAGGAAAATGGTCTACAAAAGCAGAAGACGGGAGAGGATAGAACAGGTCAAACCGTTTCAAGAACAAAGACAGGAAAATGGTCTACAAAAGCAGAAGACGGGAGAGGACAGTACAGGAAGATCAAGTACCCTGGTTTCTCCCAAACAAGCAGAGTTAAAACAGAGCCACAGAAAAACAGCTGGACATGCTGCAAGTGTGTAATCCAAGTCCCTGATAGGTCACAATATATCACAACATTACATGTTGTGCCAATCCAACGTGTGAGAAGTGCATGGGTTCGAGCCCTGCCTTTCTCGCCCTTTCTTTCCCAGTTTGAATGACAAATCAAACTGAATGTCAAGTCCATCGGATGGGGACTATAAGCGAGTCAGACCCGTGTGCCTTCCTGGCCCCCTGCACACGTTAAAGAACCCACGGCAGTTGAAAATCAAAAGAGCAGGGGGGTTCCCCGCTGCCCTGGCAAAATTGATGTAGATTGAAGATAGCCGCCTGGTATTTCTTACCAAGCCACAAAAATTGTCACTTACTGTTATCGTGTGCCATCGTGTACCGGTGGAAATGGAGGACACGTATAAACATCCCATGCATCCTATGTGAGAAACTGGAGGAATAAATGAGATAAATGAAAATGAGTGACTGATATTTGAATGGTTCGGGAAACGACTGAATGAGCACCAGTAGGCTGCTCTCCAGCCGGCTCTACCTGGTAGGCAGCCCGTTGAGTGAGTGAGGTAATGTGTTTATTGTAAAGCGCTTAGAGCTTGGTCTGTGACCGAGGATTGGCGCTATATAAATACCCAACATAATAATAATATACAGCTCCTGATTCATTTTCTACTGGGTAAGCATTTTACAGATGTCATGTTGCATCTTTTACATTGCTTTCTAAGCTTTTTTTTTTTTTTGGCAAAGCTGAGTGGTCAAGAGAAGAGCATGCTCACCAAAGGTCCTCAACTGTGCCACACAATTACAGACACTGAACCAGACAATCATACATGCTGGAAATCCTCTGACATCAGTCACGACCAGCCCCTGAAATATATGTCCTTTACTACCAGCAGCAAACACCATTCACAGGGACATCACATCAGCTCAAAACATCGCTCCTGCTTGCAGTTCTAGGGCCAAAATCATGTCTGCATGCCTTGATGAGTTAAAAAAAGAAAAGGAAGAAAAACCAAAACCGATCACTAAGTGATCAGCTGGTTAGTACAAAAGAAGTCACTGACAGAGCTAAAGACACCTCGTCTGTGTGTAAGGATGCTGTAAGCACTGTATGACCAACACAGGGAGTTGTAAGGATACTGTTAGCACCATGTAAGAGACCAACGCAAGAATAATTTGTAAGGATAGTGTATGCACTGTGTAACAGACCAGCACAAAGATTTGCAAGGACAGTACCATCATCATAACTCAATGGGAAATTAGGCAAATCAGATCCAGACTGAAATAATAAAAATTAAAAAATTCACAAACCATAATACAATAGTGTGACATTAAAACAATTTTGTACATATACAGTCAAGTGGAAAAAAAAGCTTAAGCACAGTATATATTATATATTTTTCTAAAGAAATCATGAGTCCTACATCTTTCAGAGAGACCTGGCTAGGGAATATCCCCCAGTAATAAGTCACCGCATAAATACAGTGCATGTTATTTCATGGGAACTCCCCCCTGTTATTAGAATGTACCGAAATCTGGAAGGCACCGTTTTTGACATTATTTTATGCACAGAGAGATGAAGAAAGGTGCCGGGGTGGGGGGAGGGGGTAGTTGTGGAAAGGAGAAAGAGAAAGAAAGACAGAGAAAGAGAGAGCGAGACAGACAGACAGACAGAGAGAGAGAGAGAGAGAGAGAGAGAGAGAGAGAGAGAGAGAGAGAGAGAGAGAGAGAATCAGTCATCAATGTCACTCACATGTCGAATGTACAGCACACTCAGCATATACAAGCCGATGACAACGGCAAATATCAAGTACTGCACAAAGTTGAGAAATTCCTGAAACACACGCATAACAATAATGATTATCAAGTGATGCACAGCATTCAGAGGTACAGGTCCATCTTTTCCCCCTAACCTCTTCCCTTGCTCACACTTAGCCACACTGACACACATATGCACACAAGCCCCATTTGTGAACAAGCACTCACATGAGACAAAAATGAACATAAACAGCGGCACTAACATCAGAAATTCATACAGTCACATATGCAGTGAAATTCATGCCATTCTTAAGGCAAAACGTCACACAAATGCAAACACACACACAGACGTATGCACACGCACACATCTGCACACACACATGCACACACATACACTGGGTTAGAATAAAAAAAATTTTAACACAAACTGTTTAACAAAAACCTAAAAACACAAGCCAATATCTTTTTTGATCAAAAACATACTGTGAACACACACTTATTGAAAACTTAAATGTTGGTTGTTAATTTTGAAAAAAATTGTTGGCTGAATTTCTGATACACAGTAATGATTTATAGTACATTATACATGCCCATGTCAGTCATATCGAAAGACAGACAGAGAGATAAACAGATCAAGACAGACAGACAGACAGACAGAGGGGATAGGGACAGATGGGAGGAGAGACAGAGAGCGAAAGAGGCACCACACACACACACACACCACACACACACACACACACACACACACACACAGATGTACAGACAGGGAAACAGTAACTTCAAACACCAATATAAGGAGTCTCTTGGTATATCTACTACACCTGTAAACCACACTGTTCAAAATGTATGACAAGACAAACAAATCGAACCCATACACATACACAATGACATCAGAATCCATCCTGTCCAGTATAGATGCTACTTTTTTCTGACAAACTGATGAGCCCTCACCCATATTCTGTCAATGAAAATGGCGACAAGGACATATTGCAGAAGAGCCTGGCCTTCAAACAGCCGCCAGATCCACATGATGAAGATGGTGGTGGCCGAGTGGCAGGTGTCAAACTGCAGGGCCTGAAATCATATCATCAATGTCCTCGTCAGCAAGGTCATCATAGATACAGTACGTACAGTCATCTTCATCATTACATCACAATGATTTGCCAAGTGATGCATGTCATACTGCCAGGTCTCAACCCATGTTACAATGATAGTAATGATAATAATGCCCATTACAAAATGGATGTTTATGGAAGTTAGTCTTCGAATAACACTAAGTGCTTAGACCTCAGCGCAAACACACACACACACACACACACACACACACACACACACACACACACACACACACACACACACACACATCCTGCATGCACACATGGAAATTAAAAAGATTCTTCACAGACTTCTTGCAACTAAGGAAACCACACTCCAAAATGAAACTGCTGTCTGCCTCGTGATCCATTTTTCACCAGCATTTTGTCATGTCAGCCAACAAACTCCAAAAAATGACCAGCACATGTGATTGTTGTAAAGATATATGTGTAAATGTCAGTGAGGATATGATGCTGGGATGCTTTATGGAAGTCAAGAGAGTGAGACAGGAAGAAAGACCAGCACCCAAGGGCAACATGTGCAACGCGTTCATCGACAAAACTATCCATCAGTTTCAAAGGTAGCCTTGACATTTACCACCTTATGCCTGTGTGGGATTTGCCCTCCCATACGCATGCTACTTGTCAATGCTGCTCAACCATCACCTGTACGGTGAAACGATTTTTCAGTGCTCACGAGACACCAAACCCAGGTACCTGAGCCCATGATGAAGCAAGTTTGGTGGCAGCACAGGTTGTCACAGGGTTCACGCACAGTAGAGATGGAGGTCAAGGACAAATATTTCTGGCCCTAAAGTACACTTCCTCCTCCCTTTGGCCGGCACACCCAGACACACCCACTCTGATTGCATGGCTTGTCACCTTCTCTTCTTTGGACACACCTGTTGGCTTTGGATCATTTGTGTGTGTGTGTGTGTGTGTGTGTGTGTGTGTGTGTTTGTAATGTGTGTGTGTGTGCATATGTGTCTGAATGTGTGCATGCATGAATGTAAAGGAGCAGGGAGGGGGAGGGGGAGAGACAGAGACACAGAGAGAGGGTCAGACAACAGACAGAATTGCAGACAGAGACCATAAGAAAGAGACAGAGAGGGATATAAGACAGACAGAGACAGAGAAGGGCAGAAGACAGAAGCCTGCGAAGGAAGCCACGATAACCAAGAACCAATGGTCTGGACATGCCCACTAGCATGAAAGATCCTGAAATTTGTCCCCTGACCTCCCATCCACCATCTCCTTTCTCCTTACCCTCACCCTCTCCCTCCTTACCTTTTGTTTATCCTCAGGGTGTGTGTGTATGTGTGTGTGTGTGTGTGTGTGTGCGTGCGTGTGTGTGTGTGTGTGTGTGTGTGTGTGTGTGTGTGTGTGTGTGTGTGTGTGTGTGTGTGTGTGTTGTGTGGGTGTGTGCGTGCGTGCGTGCATGCATGCATGCGTGTGTACGTGTGTGCGTACATGTGATGAAAAGACTTTAAATGAAATAACTATCTAGCATGTGTGTCTTGTATACGCGCATATAAATGTGCATGTCTGTGTGCATGTGCATGCCTGTATGCATCATTGCAAGTGCGCCCATGTATGTGTGTGTGTGTGTGTGTGTGCGTGTGTGTGTGTGCGTGTGTGTGTGTGTGTGTGTGTGTGTGTGAGGTGAGTGTGTGTGTGTGTGTGTGTGTGTGTGTGTGTGTGTGTGTGTGTGTGTGTGTGTGTGTGTCTGTGTCAGTGTGTGTCTGTGTGTGTGTGTCTGTGGATTTATGTAGTTTCTTTTATTACAGAGGCTGAAACAATAAGATCAGCTTTACCGGAGAGTATGCTAACCAGAATCTAAAACTTATACATTTCTCAATATTAGCAAGAGTCTACATACGACAGTCTTATATACTAATGTAAACCTACCTGTACACCCAACTCTGTTTTCTTTTTCTAATTGTGGACCCCCCCCTAGTTCATGATGATTGGTCGGAAAGATAACAACTCTTGACCTATGAGCAAAAGTATCTGTGCTCTTCTGCTCTTCTCATTTTGGCGTCTTATTTGTTGTGAACAGTGGCATTCTTGAAATATTGCCCGATTCATTTCTCACTGAAGTAACACATCATCTCTCTGCAATACTATTAGAAAATAAAGCTACACAACATTGCAACACTAATTAGCAATGATTACAAATCTGACTCTCATTAGAATATGGAACGAGGGTATGAAAGAATGTGGAAAAAGTCAACGTTTTTTAATCAGCTGTCATGCCTTTCATGAAGAATGGACCATCATGAACTATATACTTACTATAGTATTTCCGAAAGTGCTTTGCTTGTTGGCATCATGTCTACTGCCAGAGACAGCTGCAAGCTTACAGAGGATACTTGAACTTGGGTCTCATTACACCAAACTCTTGACATAGATCAGTACTGGAGCGGTCAACAGCCCTTCTTGTTGACCTCATTTTGTCATGCTGACAGAAAGCCAGTCTTTCACACACACACACACAACACACTCCACACTCCGCTCTGTCCTCTCTCTCTCACTTACACACATACTCCTTCTCTCTCTCTCTCTCTCTCTCTCTCTCTCTCCCCTCTCTCTCACTTACACATGCATGCATGCGCACACAACACATACACACACACACACTCACACATATGTACACCCATGTGCAAGCGCACACACACACACAGAGACACCCACACCCACACACACACACACTTACACACACACACACGCACAAACAAACGCGCACAACGCACGCACGCACACACACACACACACACACACACACACACACCACACTCACATTCACATGCACACACACACAGTAAGAGTCACTAACTATCCTTTCTATTGCTGTCTGTCCTTTGATTCTTTTTGATGATGTCTCATATTCCACTCCCCCACCCGTTCCCTTGCCTTATAATCATAATGCAGGCCTAACTGCAAGAGACAACAAAATCCAGATAGTGCAGATCTACTTACTACAACAGACAGCTGAATCTAGATGGTGCAGGCCTACTTACTACGACAGACAGCAGAATCTAGACAGTGCAGGCCTACTTACTACAACAGACAGCAGAATCTAGTGCAGACCTACTGACTACAACGGACAGCAGAATCTAGATAGTGCAGGCCTACTTACTACAACAGACAGCAGAATCTAGTGCAGACCTACTGACTACAACGGACAGCAGAATCTAGATAGTGCAGGCCTACTTACTACAACAGACAGCAGAATCTAGATAGTGCAGGCCTACTTACTACAACAGACAGCAGAATCTAGTGCAGACCTACTTACTACAACGGACAGCAGAATCTAGTCTGTGCAGGCCTACTGACTACAACAGACAGCAGAATCTAGATAGCGCAGGCCTAGTACCTACAACAGACAACAGAATCTAGATAGCGCAAGCTACTAACAACAACAGAGAGCAGAATCTACATAGTGCTGGCCTGCTAACTGCAACAGACAGCATACCTCAGGGTCAGGTGAAACAATCACGCATAGGACAGTGGTCTGAGCTAATCTCTACATGTGTCAGGCCACTGCCCCCAATCCATTGACCCTTGTCTACAAATTTGAGTGACCCCTCTGGGTCATCTGCTTAGCCTTTAGTGTGACTGGACAGAGGCCAAGGGAGAGACAGGAGGGGCGGGGAGAGGGGATGTCTGCCTGCATGGTTCACCAGACATGTACAGCCATATTCTTGTCATGCACGGTGTACATCATTCCAAAAACAAACAACAACAACCAGTCTTGGGAATTGAAAAAAAAAATCAACAACAATAGAGTTTTACATTAAACGAGAATACACCACTCATGTACCTATTCTTTTGGTGGTTTCCACCATGGTTAGCTGGGCGATAAGCAAGTAAACACACACACACACACACACACACGCGTGCGCAGGCACGCATGCATGCACGCACGCACGCACATACGCACACACACACACACAATCATCATGTAAATGTGCAAAGTTTAACCTTTAACTTTAAAAACAAAACAACTTCCCCAAGGATAAATCAGCAGAGCAGTAACAAGAGTCACAGTGGGCAAATTCAGTCAACCTTCAAAGCACCAAAAACAGATCTGTCTGTGGATATGTCTCTTCGCGACACCCCCCCCCCCCCTCCATACTCTCTCTCTCTCTCTCTCTCCCCCCCCTCCCTCTCTCTCTCTCTCTCTCTCTCACAAACACACACACACTGAAAACTTGGAAATATTTTCAACATTTTTTTTTTCTTTTGCTTTGTGGCGCATAAAACATCAAAGAAGTACTGGTTCCGTATGTCTGGTGATTTTGCATCCAATGCACCCCCCCCCCCCCCCCCCCCCCCCCCCCCCCCCCGTCAAATGACACACATCGAGTGGTCTGATGACCGGGATGAACCAATCGGGTGACATGACAAGGGTCAGCGGACAGAGGTCAGCGGCCTTTTACACGTCTGCAGACTATCTCTGACCACTGTTCTATGCCTGGCTGCTTCACGTGTCTCTAAGGGTGTCAGCCTCTTGTAGTTGTCAAGCTTGCACTCTATCAGGCACCAGGGGAAATGGAGTAATGACGTATGAAAAAAAAAGAACTTTTTGATACAACCAAAGGATTGTGAGAGAGTGAAAGAGAGGGGGGAGAGAGAGAGACAAAGGGAGAATGGGAGCGAGAGGGAGGGGGGAGAGGGAGATAGAAAAAGACCGAGCGAGGGAGTAAATGGAAGAGAGAGAGAGAGAGAGAGAGGGAGAGCGCGAGAGAGAGAGAGAGAGAGAGAGAGAGGGGTGATGGAGGGGCAGAGACAGAGAGGCAGAGTGAGAGAAAAGATAATGATTCATTCTCGTAAATGTGTGTGTGGGCGGTGTGACTGTGGGGGTGGTGGGGTGTGAAGGGGGTTGAACGAGAGTCAGAGAGAATGGAGAGTGACGGGGAGGGGGGGGGGGAGGGGGGAGCGAGAGACAAACAGACAAGGATACACAGATAGAAGACAGAGACAGACAGACAGAATGGCACACACACACACACACACACACACACACACACACACACAGATGACCACACATAAAACAGAATTGAAAACAATGGACTCATCAAATATCAAATATTCTTTGTGTGTGTGTGTGTGTGTGTGTGTGTGTGTGTGTGTGTGTGTGTGTGTGTCGAACGCTCTCTTTCGAACTCTCGGATAAAAGTTTTCAGAGTTCTGAGTTCTCTCTGTCTCATTTCCCCACAGTCCTCCCCCCCCCCCCCCCTCTCTCTCTCTCTCTCCCCCCCCTCT
Organism: Conus canariensis; assembly: GCA_033310375.1. NCBI lineage: Eukaryota > Metazoa > Mollusca > Gastropoda > Neogastropoda > Conidae > Conus > Conus canariensis. The sequence goes on along the minus strand of CM065720.1, from coordinate 59,831,740 downwards.
ATATGTGCGTGTGTGTGTGTGTGTGTGTGTGTGTGTGTGTGTTGTATGCGTGTGCGCATGCATGCGTGGGTGCGTGCGTGCGTGTGTGTCTGTGTGCCCGTCTCTGTGTCTGTGTGTGGAGGGAGAGAGGGAAGGAGAGGAGGGGGAGAATGGAGGACGACGGCTAGTGCATCAGAAGTACACACAGCGAACGAAGACGGACAATAAACAGATGTCTGTTTACGGTCTCGGGGGAGTGAGGGGGGGGGGGGGGGGGGAGGCGGCAAAGAGCCATAGCAATTTCTTGATGGAGGGGCGCCGGGGGGGGGGGGGGGGGGGGGGGGGGGGGGGGGGGGGGGGGGGACTAAGCGACACTCGCTAGCCTTGACCCGAGGGTTTGTGTAGTTCACGTCTGGCCGCTTTTCTGGTGCTCACTGCTCTGGGTACGGACAGTGCTTTGGTTATGGGTAAACGCAGCCTCCCCCCCCCCCCCCCCCCCCCCCATTTCTTTCTCTGCTTCATCATTCCGTCTCTGCAGGGAAACTCTCTCTCTCTCTCTCTCTCTCTCTCCTCTCTCTCTCTCTCTCTCTCTCCTTCCCATGTGTGTGTGTGTGTGTGTGTGTGTGTGTGTGTGTGTAGGTGTGTGTGTGTGTCTGCGTGCGTGCGCGCGTGCATGCATTCGTGCGTGTGTGGGTGCGTGCGTGCGTGCGTGCGTGCGTGTGTGTGTGTGTGTGTGTGTGTGTATGTGTGTGTGGTGTGTGTGTGTGTGTGTGTGTGTGTGTGCTCCCAAAGCAATCATGCAAACACATGTTTCAGAACACTACCCCCCCCCCCCCCCCCCTCCCCTCCGCCATACAAACGCGTACAACCTTTTTCTTTCTACTGGCATTAAAATGTACGCATTAGTGTGTGTGTGTTGTGTGTGTGTGTGTGTGTGTGTGTGTGTGTGTGTGTGTGTGTGTGTGTGCGTTCGTGCGTGCGTGCGTGCGTGCGCGCGCGCGCGCGCGCGCACGCACGCACGCACGCACGCACACAGCACAACACACAATGAGGCAGGCAGACAGGCAGGCAGACTGACAGACGGACGGACAGACAGGCAGACAAACAGCAGTCCTATAGCCGTGACAGAGCGGGCGGGAAAGGTAACGTGATCGTGAAGGGCGGGCCAGGGCTAGGAATGTCAGGTGGGGAAAATCCATACATTCATTCACACATCTGTCAGCGCGATCACCTACCTCCCCACATTGAGCACGTGCCGGGACATGTGCTGCTGCTTCTGCTCTCCTCTCTCTCTCTCTCTCTCTCTCTCTCTCTCTCTCTGTCAAAATTTTTACTCTCTCTCTCTCTCTCTCTCTCTCTCTCTCTCTCTCCTCTCTCTCTCTCGTCGGCTGTCCTTGAATTGTTAATTACATTTTCAAAAGAAAAAAATACAGACTTATAAGTATTTTTCATTTAGAAGGATGTATACACACACTGTTCTCCTTCAATTTGGAATGTGTGTGTCTCGTATTAATGCATACGGAAGTGCTTTTCACCTACAACCTAACACACTGTATGTCCAGAATGTCTACGTGTGCAGGAAGACGAAACCCGTTTCATGTTCGAACACCCACTGTATAATCTGATCACGCAGCTGTATAAACCTTATGTGACTGTCTGATGATAACTTGAAATGTCAATTACTAAGTACATCAACAAATGAACAATAACTTGAAATGTTAATTACACAGTACATCAACAAATGAACAAGGGCGAATAGTTTGGCCAAATTCCTCGTCTCCGCCTTTCACGGTAGATAAACTTTCATGATCGACACTGCACTTGGCAAATGAATTAGAGACAGTGTTTATGTACAGTAACTATGTACCACTACTGCTCTATCTGATTTGATATCTATCAATTAAAAACATGTCCTGACTAAGCTTTCCTATTGGTTTCTTCGTCTTTTTATTGTCGTTATAATTGTTTCTATCATTTCATGTACTTACAGTAGCGATGTGTAAGTTTTCTGCCCTCCCTCCCCCCCCCCCCCCCCTCCTCCCATGGAAGGGAACTGCTCTCTCTCTCCCTCTCTCTCTCTCTCTCGCTCGCAAACACGCCTTGTCCAGGCCTGAAGAAACCATGCAAGCCAAGACAATACTGCACTGTAACCTGACCTGGCCAGGAGGGGAGGGAAGTGGAACCGGACCGGGGGGGGGGGTGAGGAGAGCCAAGAGTGGGAAGGCCACGTGTGATAATCAATAACCCCCTCCATGTATATTGCAAGTTTTTGCTCCTTCCTCTCCTCTGCTTCATCTGATGATGTTTGCCTTGCGTTTTCTCTGTGCGTGCTGCAACCTCCCCCCCCCCCCCACCCACCCCCGTTCTCTCTCTCTCTCTCTCTCTCTCTCTCTCTCTCTCTCTCTGCGTGCTGCAACCTCCCCCCCCCCCCAGCCCCCCCTGCAACCTCCCCCCACCCCCCGTTCTTCTCTCTCTCTCTCTCTCTCTCTCTCTCTCTCTCTCCTCTCTCTCTCTCTCTCTCGAGCTCCACAAGCAAAGTGTCTCTCGTCCTCTCTCGATTCTCGGGTCGCCCTCTCTACTTCACCGTCTCGGTAATCCACACCGTCCTCCGGTCTCTCAAAGACGGCATGTCAACGACAACCGAAGTGCTGACGTCGACGAAAGACGATACGGAATGGGACGATCACAGTAATCGCTACCAACCAGGCTGTCAAGCCACACCAGGCTTGCTGTTGACAGGGTATATATCAGCCTCTGGCATACATGTAGTCAGACAGACAGACAGAAGATAGACAGACAAAAAGATAGATAGATAGATAGACAACAGATGGGTAAGAGAAGACAGAGCGAGAGAGAGAGAGGAGAGAGAGAGAGAGAAGACAGACAGACGGACAAGATGATAAACAGATAAGATGAACAGACAGATAGACTGACTGACAGATAGAAAGACAGACAGACAGAGACAGGCAGACAAACAACACAGACACACACACAGACAGACACAAAGAGACTGGAGGTCCATGCATGGGCTAGTTTAAACAATTTTGTGTAGTGATGATGCTTGGGCTACTGCACAGCAGTGCTGACCACTCTTAACTGCTCACATCTTTTGACCGCCCTAGCGTCTGTATGGAATCCTAAAGCAGAGGTTCAAAGATTTCCTTTCAAATCCATCTGTGTTTACCTCTTATTTGTTACTTCATTTACAGCATCTTATTCTGTGGGGGGTTTGTTGTTGTTGCTGTTGTTTTGTTTTTATTTTTTTCATTCTGCCCTCTGATGGCTACTTTGGGATGCAGTGGACTGTCTGTTCACCCTTCAGTGGTAAGAATACCCGCAGCATTACACTTTACAGATGGTGTTCTATGTTAAGTACCACGCGTGGACTAACACAAGGAAGCCATGTTCGACTCCATGTTCGACGCCATGTAAGTCACTCACAGGAGACTAAAACCGAACCTAAGGAGACTTAACAGATGATTCTGTTCACGAAGACAGAATTCTAAAATTCGATGGCTCCGACAGGTCAAAGGGTATTGTTTGCAAATTTAATGCCCACTTCTGATCTTCTCCCAAGTTTGCAAAAGTGACTTATTTATTAGTACACTGATCACATCAAATGTGAATCAGTTTTGTGGAAGACAGCGCATTAGTCCACTTTTTAATACGTGCGGCGAAGCCATGTCGGGATTCGAAGCCGGTCAAATACACTTTGCTGCTTAAACACACCGTGTTTACTATCAGTCGGAATAACTAGCGGGGAGAGTGTTAGGCTGAAGATCTGAAGGTACCCTGGTTCAATCCCAGGTTTGGGACATGTTTTTCCCTTCTTCAAGACATTCAAAACAGGAGGGAAGTTGAGAAGGGAAGCAGAAAGGACGTGGAAAAAGGGGGGGGGGGGGGGGGGGGGGGGGGGGGGGGGGGACGAAGAAGGTGGGGGCGTGGAAAGGGTGGATGGACGGAATGCACGGAAGACACAGTGAGGCTGTCTGGGGAAGGAACCGATGCCGCAAAACCGGGGTCAGAACATTTACATTCAAGTGCTTAGCAGCCACCGTCAGAGAAGGGAAAATTCTACGTCGTGGAATGTTTATGGACGTCACGGTTCTAAAATGCTTCGTGAAGGGGTTGTTCTGCGCAACAATGTATATATATGTTTGACTTCATTCTGCTGCACAGGAAGTGTACAGTTGCGTTTATATACCTTTCCAGCGATATTTTGCATTGTAAGGCGTGTGGCCACATCAACCCCAGCCACTTATGGTTACTTTCTTGCAGCTGCCTCTACTGCGCGGCAGCGGCCTGCAAAGCAAAGAGTCATTACAGGGAATACTGACCGTCTCCTGATGGAATGTTTCCTTCAAACGAACATCACTGCAGCGCCGACCTCGCCATGCTGTAACCCTGATGGAAAGTTGTCTTCAAACGAACATCACTGAAGCGCCGACCTCGACATACTGTAACCCTGATGGAAAGTTGTCTTCAAACGAACATCATTGAAGCGCCGACCTCGACATACTGTAACCCTGATGGAAAGTCGTCTTCAAACGAACATCATTGAATCGCCGACCTCGACATGTTGTACCCCCGCCAAGGTGTGAACGTGAATGATGTAAGCCTACCCCCCACCCCTGGCGTTGCGAGCGGAGCAGGCAAGCAGCAGTCACAGTCAGCCCTAGGTCCTTGGGCCTGTCCCAGACGGCACGGGAGGCTCAGAGATACCGCTGGGAAATCATTCATCAATAACTGTTGTCTGTCATCGACACTCCTTCGTCCCTCCCTTCCTTCTCTCTCTCTCTCTCTCTCTCTCCTCTTCTCTCTCTCTCTCTCATCTCTCCAGTTCATCATTTTTACATAGTGACCAGGGAATTACTCCCAACATACCCTCCTTCCTCCTCCTCTTTCTCTGCCCCACCCCCACCCCCCTCACTTGCAAGTTCGCACATGTATAGTATACAATACCATACCTTTGCACATACACACACATGCATGTATTCGTGTGTGTAGGTACGTCCACATGTATCTTCACAGATGGAGAGGAAGCACAAACAAAAACGGCCGCGCACTAGCATGTACCTTTTTCATTCCTTTCTCTTCTTCAACCTTCCCCCGCCAGCACAACCCCCCATCCACTCCCCCCCCTCCTCCACACACACACACACACACACACACACACAAACATCCATCCGCCCCCTCCCGGACATGAAGACCAACCAGTGGCGCTGAAAGAAACCTCACACCACAAAATGGATTTTTAAAAAAAGAAAAAAAAAGAAAGAAACCTTGCTTTGGATTTCGACTCTCTGTTCGTCACTACACTGGCGGGAAGAAGGCTGCGTAGTGATGGATTCTTCTCCCTCCGTCTGTCTGTCCGTCTGTCTGCCTCTCCGCCTATCTCTTCCTTTCTCTTTGTATGTGTTGGTAACAAAGGAAAAACGACAAAAACGACAACACCACACACACACTCACACACACACACACAGAAGCTTGTGCCCACACAAACCTTTGCACAATTGAGGGAAAGATCTGCACAAAAGAATCATCACATGCATCCCATCTCTCTCTCTCTCTTCTTTCTCTCTCTCTTTTCTCTATCTCCCCTCCACCCCCATCCCCCTCACTTGCAAGTTCGCAAATGTATAGTATACAATACCATACCTTTGCACATATACACACATGCCTGTATTCATGTATGCAGGTACGTCCACATGTATCTTCACATATGGAGAGGAAGCACAAACAAAAACGGCCGCGCACTAGCATGTACCGTTTTCATTCCTTTCTCTTCTTCCACATAAACACTGCATGAGAGAGACAGACAGACAGACAGACAGAGAGTGAGAGACAGAGAGACAGACACACAGACAGACAGACAGTCAGCCAAACAGACAGAACAAACACTAGCTGAAAAAATAATAAATAAAATTGTTAAAAAAAAAAAAAAAAAATTCACAGCTAACGGTAAAACTGTTATTCAGACGTTAAGCTCTTTGCTGATAGTGTCGGTGGCAAAAAGAAGACCACTGAGTACAACAAACGTTTTTGTTCTCAGACGTGTGCGGAAGGAAAGATAAGATGATAGTATACGAGGGAGCAGAACTGGAGTGACGGCCCTTGGCAGAGCGGTGTCCAGTGGCCTTGACGCTGTGACCCTCGGGTGCAATACGATCAACCATCCCCCGCCTGTCCTACCCCCCCGCTTTGGCTTTCGACTCTCTGTCCGTCACTACACAGGCCGGAAGAAGGCTGCGCAGTGATGGCCTGAATTCTCCTCCCTCCGTCTGTCTGTCCGTCTGTCTGTCCGCCTATCTCTCCCTTTCTCTTTGTATGTGTTGGTAACAAAAGCAAATGACAAAAACGACACCACACACACACACACACACACACACACACACACACACACACACACACACACAAGCTTGTGCCCACACAAACCTTTGCACAGTTGAGGAAAAGATCTGCACAAAAGAATCATCACATGCATCCCATCCGTCTTCTCTCTCTCTCTCTCTCTCTCTCTCTCTCTCTTTTCTCTCTCTCTCTTGTGCGTGTTGTTCCGAGGAAGAAGTAAATAAAGGATTTAAAACGAGAGAGACAGACAGACAAATATAAAACAACAAAAACAACACAAAACAACTTTTCACACCACAGCAGCCCATGGCAGTCATTCGAGATCTCATGCAAACCGCAGAATTCTTCCTTCAAACATCATGCCCTTTCCTGATGGACAAGGGCAGATGATAAGCTAGCTCCCAGACAAAGGCGATGGGGAGGACACCACAGAATTTAACAACCTTTTTTTTTTTCCCCTGTGACGTGCGCCGG
>CM065720.1:59807436-59819936 GCA_033310375.1 Conus canariensis | reverse complement strand
CAATAATAATAATAATAATCACAATATTAACAAAACGGAAATTTCTACAGCGCCCATCCTGTCAATGTAAGCTGCTGGGTTCTTCACACATTTCAACAAGTTCTCTCTCTCACACACACACACACACACACACACACACACACACACACACACATGCGCGGGCACACACACACACACACACACACACACACACACACACACACACACACACACACACAAAACACGCAAGTGTACACACACCAGACACACTCACAGACACACACATATATAAATGTGTTCATGCCCTCAACCACACACACACACACACACACACACACACACACACTCACTCACTCACTCACTCACGCACACACGCACACTCACACATACAATCACACACACACACACACACACACACACACACACACACACACACCACACACACACCAGAACAAGTGTAAAACTCAGTCGTAACACAAGCCCAAATGCAATTGACTTGGAGCAGTTTAGCCTCTTTCAGGTGGTCCTATGCCGCGGTCTTTTGATGAAATAAGGTTTCAGTGCCGACATGAAATCCAGGAAGGAGGGAACAGGAACAACTTTGCCGTTGTCATATCTGTGAAACTGATTCGTTCCCCTAGACCATAATGTTTGCCACTGTCGTATACAGAGCTACTAACAAATACGCCGGTATGACCCTTTGTCCCACACCGCCGCTGCAGTGGTACACCATGGAACGGGAGCTTTAGGCTCACATAATCGCGCACTGGGATCGGAAACCTACAGGCCGACCCTGAACAAGCTTAGCGAGTGCACCCACCAACCTTGGGTCAAATGTCGGGTTCCAATCTCAGGCTGGCCCGGCTTCAGGTCCAAAGTCGCAGCCATAAATCCCCGCTCACGCTTCATCGCCACTACAATCGCCTTCGCACAAACTGTGTGTGTATGTGTGTGTGTGTGGGGGGGGGGGGGGTGGGTGGGGGGGGGGGGGGGGGGGAGAGAAGCCCAATTAGTAGTAAGCGTGTGGCCTCTCTATTCAACGGGTCGGGCTGTTTGGGTAATTCCATCCGTGACGTCACACGCAGGGATTAACCTGCTTTAGTTTGTGTACTGTGATACGCTCTCTCTCTCTCTCTCTCTCTCTCTCTCAGAACAGGGTTTTGGAATAGTGTGTGGATGACCCAGGAAGTAGGGAATGAGCAACAGTTCACTGCGGAATTTAAAGACAGGCTTATTTGTTCTTTTAAACAAAATTGGCACTCAGATATGGAAATAAAGAAAAATACGCTGGTTTTTCTCATTTAAAAATGCGTTTCATTCTGAAAAGTTTCTCAATGTCATAACAGATAAATGGCACAGAATTACGCAAGATTTAGGTTAAGAACTTTAGGTTTCAATGCGAATAAAAGATGGTTTGAATGTGAAACATCCACAGAATCTCTTGTCCTGCATGCAGACGCATTATTGATGACGAAGAACACTTTCTGTTCCACTGTACTGCTTATAATGAAGTGCGGACAAATTGTTCATTTTTCCAGTTAGATATCGCGAAAAGACAAAATGTCGCTGTCGTGTTATCATCAGATGATGAACTTGTCATTAAATCAGTTGCCAAATTCATCGCGGAAGCATTGAAAATTAGACAGATGAAGGATAGTGAATTTTAAGATAATGCATTATTAGAGATATATGAATGAATGTTATCATTCACCGTATGTGGAAGAGATCAGTAAGATACAACATTATTTGATTGAGTGGATGGTCGAGTCAGTCTTAAGTTTTCTGTGTGTGTTTTTTAACCTTACTGCATTACTCCTGTGCGTGAGGACATAAGGAAACGTTACGAATTTATTTGTTTTTCTTATCCTTTGATTTGATACACACTCAGAATGAATGTGTACTATTTGTTTGCAGGAAAGGAAGAGGGAAATGTTATTGTTCTGTTACCCCCTCCCCCCTTGTCAAAAGATCTCTTTAGTAATGACAATAAAATATCAAAGTGTCAAATCTCTCTCTCTCTCTCTCTCTCTCTCTCACACACACACACACACACACACACACACACACACACACACACACACACACACATGCGCGCACGCACATCGAGGCGAAGGGACAGAGACCTTTGAGAACTAATGCAGACGAGGAGGGGAAAGCGAGCTAGAATGAGATAGGTCAGGGGAGAAGCCAGAGAGAGGAGAGGGAAATAGGGATACCAAGTCGGGGGAGGTGGGGGGGGGGGGATGACCAGGTGAGTGCAGGCTGGGGAGGCGGTCCACAGCTACAGTGACCATGAACAACGGATAGTTCAGTGAGACTACTACCAGAACCAAACCCGTGAACATATGTCTTGTGGTGATGACAATGAATGGTGAAATCATGATGTATCCGATGCTTAATCATTCATGATTTGGAAGTAAGTTCCCTGTTCGTTTAACGATGTTTTGATTTCTTATATTACTAGACTGTCGCACCTGACACAGTTTCCTTCCACAGACGATTCGTCTCATACCAGCGGTCCAACATGTTTTTGACATGTTAAACACAAAAGAGTACACTTTAAAGCACTGATCACACACACACACACACACACACACACACACACACACACACACACACACACACAAAGATCTGTGTGCTGGGTTCCTGTTACATCTCGTGTCCAGGGGCGTTTGATTCGTAAACATCATACCTGATCGTGTCGTTTTTTATGGGAAAATCACACAACCAGTCTGCATCAAACAAACATGCGACAGGCTGTCGACGGTCTGATTACACATGTATACACGGCATCAATGGGTGGGCGTGGGTGGGGGAAAGGCTCGAGGCGCTCATCTTCCTTCTTATATTCAAATAATCATTTGGGGTTGGGGAGGGGGGTGGGGAAGAGAGAGAGAGAGAGAGAGAGAGAGAGAGAGAGAGAGAGAGCGCGTGTGCAACTCTCTCTCTCTCTCTCTCTCTCTCTCTCTCACACACACACACACACACACACACACACACACACACACACACACACACACACACACATTTTGTTGATATTGTTTTACATGCAGCTGATCTCTCAATACCAAGGTGCAATTCTGATGCATCGAACAAATATGCAGGGAATGTATGGTGGAATGCTACTTGTGAAGAAGCAAGAGAAAAAAAGATGCAGGCCTATAAAATATATCTAAAAGATAAGAAAGATCCTGACAAAATTGCTGAAAAGAACAGAGCAAAAATTCATAGTAACAGAGTATTTTAAAAAGTCAAAGAGCAATATTGGTCAAATTTTTGTGAAAATGAAATACATGACCACAAAGACCTTCAGAAAACATGGAAAAAAATTAAAAAGACATGAAAAAAGGAATCAGTCTTCCTGAATATCCCATAACATTAGAAAATAATGAGTTTCCTTCCAAATTTGAAAAGGCTGAAGCATTTGCAAATATTTTTGCCAAAAATAGCAATAGGGCGGGCCTGACAGAAAGTCAAAAGATATACAGAGAGAAAATGGAGGATAAGGAAACGCATGGAAAAAGTCCCAATAATAGTCACTATACAAACGCTCCCCTTACATTTCAAGAAGTAAAGGATGCAGTTTTCTCTATTGGTTCGAAAGAAAATCAGTGGGACCAGATGTGATTTCCAATAATATGATAAAGCATTTGCCAGTTAATTTCACAATGTTTCTGAACTTATTTTTTCAGAAATGTTGGTCTGAAGGGCTTCAACCATCTTTGTGGAAAAAATCAATTGTAACCCCTATCCCTAAAGAGGGCAAGTCAAAATCAGACAAAAATAACTACAGGCCAAATGCTCTCACTTCACATATGGGAAAACTTATGGAAAGGATTATTCTAAAAAGACTTGAACATCATTGTGAAAAAAATGGTGTAATACCAATACAACAGGCGGGCTTTAGAAAGGGTAGATCTACAGTTGACCATCTTGTAAAAATTACAACACAGGTTAAACATCAGTTTGCACGTAGAAAAAATGTACTTGCCATGTTTTTTGACATTAGAAAGGCATATGACCAAGTCTGGCATTCAAAACTTCTGAACAAATTGAAGTTAACTGGTCTCTCGGGGTGTATGTACAATTACTTAAAAACCTTTTTAAGTGATAGAACAATACAGACAAAGGTAGGAAATGTATATTCTAATGAAAGACATATCCAGATGGGAATCCCGCAAGGAGCTGTGATAGCTCTTATCCTGTTTAATATTTTGATCCATGATCTTCCTAAATCATTATCAAAAACTGTTGCACTAGTACAATATGCAGATGATATTGCATATGGATGAAAGTTACTTTAAAACGTCACACACCAGTTAGATCAATCAACTATATTAAAAAGATACATCAAAATGAACTAGATAAAATTAGTAAGTACATGACTGAAAATGGATTGGCCTTTCAGCTGAAAAATCGCATATGGTTCTGTTCAATACTGGTTATGATCCTAATCCTCTGCCTTCATTTCAAATAGATGGATTGTGCCTTGAATATAAAAAGTTGTAAAATTTTTAGGAGTAAATTTAACTTCTAAACTGAGCGGGAATTATCACATACAAACTATTCTAACAAAAGCTAAGAAAACTTTAAATTTCTTGAAAATGATGTCAACAATCCTGGGGTAAAGACACTATAAAGTTTTAACACATTCAGCTACTGCGCTTGTACGATCAAAACTATCCTATGCCCAGGAGACATTTTTTTTCAGCCCCAAAATATTTAATTAAAAAGTTGCAGAGTATTGATAGTAAAGCTTACAAGATAGCTCTTGGTGTCCCGGTTCATACATCAACTTTAAGAACTTATACGGAGATCGGAATATTGCCTTTTGAAGAAAATATGAAACTTGCATCTGCAAAATATATTTTAAGAAGTCATACACTACAAAATCTTAATACCAGTGAAACTGAATTAAAATCAGAAATAAATTTTCCTAAACGGGCACAAAAAATTGATTCCCTAAAATCGATAGCCTCATACACATCTGACTTATTTACAAAAGCAGGCACTGCACCTCAAAACGTAGCTCCTCGGTTGACTTTTAGCACTATCCCGGAATGGGAACTTAGTAGAGCAAATTATGACATAGAGTATACAAGTTTAAGAAAAAGTGATGGACCCTTGCTGCCAATGTATGTTAAGTCACATATAAATGAAACTTACATAAATCACCTTAAAATCTATACAGATGGTTCTGTATTAGACAATCATTTATCTGGTTCAGCATTCATAATTCCATCCTTAAAAATAGAGAAAGGTTACCACCTTGGTAAGAATATTTCCATATTTACTGCGGAACTTGTTGCCATTATTATGGCATTAAACTTTCTTCTTGATTTTCGATTTCCTGTATTTCAAATACTACTTTGTGTTGATTCAAAATCAGTCCTACAAGCTCTAAAATTTCCGAATACAAGTGTGAGAGCAGAACTTATATCTGAAGTGTACCACTTAATTCATTTTTTGCATTTATGTGGTTCTTATGTGATTTTTGTTGGGTTCCATCTCACTGTGGATTATTTGCGAATGAAAGGGTAGACACATTAGCCAAAAAGGCTGCTATCACTGAAACTGATTTAACAAAGATATGCATTCCTTTATCCTTACATGAGAGTTATAGTCTTTTAAAAGACGCAGCCTGGAATTCTATTTTAAATAAAAGAAAAGGCACCAAAAACAAAAAGGGAATATTATTTAACAAGATATCAGACAATAAAACAGGTATCAAGAATCTCTACCAAGAGAGGGTTTTAAAAAGTCTGATTTTTAGATTGAGGCTTGATGCCTTTAAAACCAAATTCTGTAAACATGTGACTTGTATTTGTGGCCAGCAAATCACTCCGTTCCATCTACTTTTTGTGTGTGATAGAATGAAACCCTATTTACCTGCTTGGTTGTTGAACACTGAACCGTCGAAGCCAGTCTTTGAAGACGTCATCTCTAATGAATCAAACATTTTTGAAGTTGTTCAAGGACTGATTAAGAGCCCAGTTGGCATTTACTTTAACGTCTATGTTATTTTCCCCATCTTGGTGTTAGCTGCTTATTTAGTGTTTCTTTCAAAGGTTGGATTCAGTTATGTGGTGTTTTTTTTTTTTTTTTTTTTTTTTTTTTTTTTAATTTATCTTGGCCTAATTGCATTATACATACCTACATACGCCCAAAATCAACACCAACCGTTCGCATGCACACACCCCAAAACACCACATGCACACACACATAACACTTACATACTGTTTAAGATCACTGTCAGGTGGATAGACGTTAAATTAAAGAACACACACATGCACGCACACATGGAGGCAATGGGATGGAGAACTTTAAGAATTGATACAGAGGAGGGAAAAGCAGTTAAAATAAGACAGGTTAGGGGTTAGTTAGTTAGTTAGTTATAAAGGACAAGCCCTTTCCACCATAAAGAGGTGATATCAGAGCTATACACTGAGGGTCATTACGTGACTCGAGTTATACAAACACATATGCAATCTGCAACCTTAAAATGTAAAAAAAAAAAAAAACTAAATCTTATAAAACATGTTCACATCTCTTAAAAACTGAAATATCACAGATACTTGCACATTTCTAAAAAGCTCACTAAGTGACATCTTATCAAAATATTTTCCTCTGATCTCACTGAGATCATCACACTCTGTCAACACATGCTTAAGAGTGTATACGCAATCGCATGCAAAACAATGGGGTCGATCTTCTCCCTTTAAGAGGAAAGAATGAGTAACATAACTATGTCCAATATGCAGTCTACTTAAAACACATTGTTCTTTCCTGCTTTTGCAAACCGAAGGTAACAGGTTAGGGGAGCAGCCGGAGAGAGGTGAGGGAAAAGAGGGATACCAGGTGGGCGGGGCGGGAGGACGAGGTGAAAGAGCAGGCTGGGGAGGAGGTCCACAGCTACATAACAGGAACATGAACAAACCACCGCCATGGCCGTCAACACATGACAAGAGAGAGACCTGAGACTACCGCTCTCTGGGATTGGAAACCTACAAACCGACCCTGAACAAGCTTGGCGAGTGCACCCACACCTTGGGTCAAATGTCGGGTCAGTGAGACTATACTGTCAGAACCAAACGCGTGAACATGTGTCTTGTGGTGATGACACTGAATGCTGAAATCATGATGTATCCGATGCTTAACCATTCATGATTTGGAAGTAAATTCCCTGTTCGTTTAAAGATGATTTGACTGTTCAGTCCTCTTTAACATTACTAGACTGTCGCACCTGACACAGTTTCCTTCCATGATCCACAGACGATTTTTCTCATACCAGCGGTCCAACATGTTTTTGGCATGTTAAACACAAAAGAGTACACTGTAAAGCACTGATCACACATGCACACACAAAGATCTGTGTGCTGGGTTCCTGTCACATCTCGTGTCCAGGGGCGTTTGATTCGCAAACATCATACCTGATTGTGTCGTTTGTAATCGGTAAATCACACAACCGGTCTACATCAAACGAACATGCAACAGGCTGTCGACAGTCTGATTACACATGCACGGCATCAATGGGAGAGCGGGGATGGGGGAATGGCTCGAGGTACTCCTCCTCCTTACATTCAATTAATCATTTGGGGGGTGGGGAGGGAGTGGGAAAGACACACAGAGAGAGAGAGACAGACAGACAGACAGAGAGGTAGAGAGAGAGGGTGAGAGAGAGAGACACTCATGAAAGAAAGATTTTAGTGCGTGTGCAACTCTCTCTCTCTCTCTCTCTCTCTCTCTCTTCACACACACACACACACATACATGCATACACACAAACAAACACACACACACACACTCATACGAGCATGCGCACGTGTGCATGTGATGGGATATATACACGCATTGAATATCACAACTCGATCATCTAAATACACACAATAAAGTAAATTCCTGATGCGTTTGGAACATTTTCAATGAATATGACGCATCGGCAGATATCAAAGAGTAAGAAGTAATCAAAATATCACACACACACACACACACACACCATACCACAACACAACACAACACAACACAACACACACACACACACTAAACAATCCATAGGAATTCTTGCTGCTTTCCTGTCCCCTTCAAAGGCTCTGACAAGCGACACACACTAACGTAATGAGAAAGTACAGGCAGCTTTGGACCCGTTCCAGATCCTCCTTGCTTCCTCTAACTGCTGACGCCAACTGTCGGGCTTGCCATTTGCTCTCTCAATGACCAAAGCCGTTAAGCTTTGTCTGGCCCTGGAATGGTGCCAGATAATGTGTGGCAACGAATCAAACCATGCCGACCTGCAGGGGGCCAGGTGGGCTCCATTGAGCTCTTCCCCTACACGGGTACCTTTTTTGATCTCGTTGGCATTCTCGCGCACAATGGCCAAGGGTCAAGCGAAAACACACACACACACACACACACACACACACACACACACACACAAGCAAGCGCGCCCCACACACACACACGCACACAGAGAGAGACAGAGAGGGACAGAGACAGAGAGACAGACAGACACAGAGAGAGAGACAGAGACAGAGAGAGACACGGATACGGAAAATTTCTCCATGTAAAAACCATTGCCCCTTCTGAAAGAGTGCCTACGTATACAAAAATAATCAGAGAGAGAGAGAGAAAGACAGAGACAGAAATAGACAGGCATAGACAGAGACAGTAAGACAGATTCAGACAGACAGACAGACAGATACCCAAACACACAGACTTTTCAAAATCATGAAACAGACACTTAAAAACATTTTGCTCGAACGATCAAGTCAGACTGTCATGAGACACGATCCACAGAAAGACAAGAGTTCACACAGACATTAGACAACTCACTGAACTCGGCATAGTCAGACGCAGCACAGGCAGGAGACACTGAGGCTCTGATCTGATCTGTGTCGCAGGACTCAATGCGGTAAGACACACACACACAGAGTGGACACTGACACTGAAACAACTCAGTGTTGAAACCAAGACATACACACAGCAGACACAAGCATTATAAGAACTTAACGTGGTCAGACACACACACACACCAGAGCAGACAAAGACACACTCGGTCAACTCGAAGTGGTAAATCCAAAGCAGGCACAGTCACTAAAACAACCCAGTGTGGTAAAACTAACCTACAGAGCACACAGAGACGCTTGGCTCAGTATGGTAACACAGTAAACATGGAGATCAAACACAGGCACTAAAACAAGTCGGTGTGGTCAAACAAATACACAGACCAGACAGAGACACTGAAACACCTCAGTGTGGTAAAACATACAGTACAGAACAGACATTAACACTGGAACAGTGCGCTACGGCAAATGCATGCAATCAGCCTTTAAAACACTGGCACTAGGGTTAAACAAAAAAAAAAAAAAAAGCAAACTTAATCTACTTTACCAAACCCACTATTCTGTTTACACTGCCAAACTTTACAGAGAATGGGGACAGCAACAAACAGGAAGAGAAGTACGAGGGAGGAGTGGACGAGCGTGGGAGCGGGTGGGTGGGAGGAGGAGGGGGAAGGAGAGGGGGCGATCTTGCTGTGTTGGCCGGCTAGAACTCTCTTTCACAAGAGTTTTCTCCAAACTCTTCATCACGTCCGGGAGACCTTCCAAGCAAATCGATAGTACCATAAGTGCGGTTTAGATGACATGAACGCGAGACAGAAATTCACACACACACGCACGCACGCACGCGCACACACACACACACACACACACACACACACACACACAAACAAACAGTCCAACCAAAGACCAGCCTGTACACACAGATAACGGAATCCCGTCGAATGCAACCCGAGAGAGCAGCGGTACGAGGCGCCAAGGACTGGCTGTCAGATTTGTATGACAGAGCGGTCTCGATCGGGGGCCCTGATCTGTGGCAGCTTGTCACAGGATTTGAGGGAGTTGGGTATGTACTAGAGTGGCATGGAAGGTAGAGGAGGGTCGTGGGGGGGGGGGGGGGGGGCGGATGGGGGGGGGAGGGAAGGCAGGGGGGGCGAGGCAGGTTTGGGAAGGAGCCAGCCACCACCACAATACTACCACCAACTCGAGTTCTTTTCAGACTACGAGTATGTCTTGTTTTTGTCCTGGTTCTGGCACCGGTTCAACAACGTCAAGAACTACTCCTGACAGCAATAACAAACTACGCAGACTACTATTATTACTATTACTGAGACTGCTATTCTTACGACTGACGACAGCTATTTCGACAACCACCTCTACCCTATTATTACGACTGACGACAACTATTTCGACTGCCACCCCTACCCTCTCTTCCCTACTGCTGCTGCTTTCAGAGTTAGCGTTGTAACAGCCAAGCCGACACCGAAGCACCCTGCTAGGCCTGTCGCCACACAGAAGTGATTGCTGCTACTGTCACTGCAACCTAACCACGAGTACCACTACAATGTAACCATACTGCACTTTCACCTAGGCATGTACAGTGAGGCGCGCGCCACACACACACACACACACACACACACACACACACACACGCGCGCGCGCGCGCGCGCACGCACACACACACTCATGCACACATACACACATGTATGCGAGCGCGTGTTTTTGCACACAGACACACACACACACACACACACACACACAAATACATTTGCGCATCCGCACATACCAAGCCCTACTATGGCCCCTCGTGGTCCGCTGGACTTTAAACATATGCTGAACTGAATCCGCACGTACACACACGTTTACAGCGTTGTATCCTGCCCCGATTCATAGATGGAACGGCAATGAACAAAGTTGGTGACGGGTAAATCCTCTCCCTCCCTCTCCTCCCTTCTTCTCTGCCCATCCCACCAACCCACACCCATCCCTTCACTCTCCCTCCTCCCCCCCCCCCCCTCCCTTCCAGCCGACCTTATCTGACCCGTCGCATCGGCGTGTGGAGTAGCAGTGTGTTTGTTCACAATGTGCAATCCTTCAAATTGAAGTCCATTTTCCACTCTTCTTTTGCCCTCCATGTGCTGGTTTTCGACACTGTTGTGCTGGTTTTCGACGGGGCTTTTGGCACGTTCGGCCCCTCTCCCTGGTGTGCCAGGCATTTCTGCCAAACTCGCCCGAGACAGACAGAATGCAACGTGCTACTGGGATAGGGAACTGGGTGGGGTAGGGTGGGGGTGTAGGTGGTGTTGTTGGTGTGTGTGTGTGTGGGGCGGGGGGGAGGGGGGTGAGGGGGGGGGGGGGTCGGGAGCATAGAAATGGGACATATATCTCATTTCTCTGGTCGGGGAAGGCGGAAATGAGGGAATGAGGAACAGACTGGTTGAATTCTGTGATTAGGCGAAGACGGTCTATACGCACACTCAGGCAAAACATCAACAACAGCAACAACAACATGCACGCACGCACACACGCACACACGCACACACACACACACACACACACATACACACACACACACACACTTTTCAACGAGAACAATCAATCTTTTTTTCGATGTTGGAAAAGGGCCAAGAAAACGGCGGCCAAGATGTCTAAACGGATCTGTTTTAATTAGCAACAGAATAAACAGCAGTTGGCTTGTACATCCAGCCCTCGATGTAGCGAGATATAAAGTACACACACACGCGCACACACACACACACACACACACACACACACACACACACACACACACACACACAAAGAGACAGACAGACAGACAAAGACAGAGAGCAAACAACAGAGACAGACAGATAAGAGAGAGAGAGAGGGGGGAGGGAGTGAACTATCCTTATTGAACCAAATAAAAAGAAATGCATTATGACTAACAGGAAAACGTTAGGGTGACGACAAAATGGTTAAAAAAAAATTTAAAAAAACTGAAAGCAACACTGCAGAAACAACCACCACAACAAAAGCACGCACATCCACGGAAATTCATGATGCACTGGCTTGTGAGCCTGTAGGCAGATGTCTGACAACTAGATACAAATGCATGCATGGATACTAAGAAGCTAAACACACACACACACACACACACACACACACAAATAGATTTTCAAAAAGAAAAGAAAAAAAAAAGAAAAAAAAAACCATGCATAATTCAGTCATAATGTTGTATTACGCACGCTTAACACCACATTATGACCGAATTATGCATGATTCATTTTCGCACTGCACCCTGCACCACAAGCACATCTTCCTCCTAAATGACCCACGGCGTGTGGACAAGAGAGGCAATGTCCCTCCCTTGCTGAACTAGACCGGTGAAAGTCCAGTAAAAAGTCATGTTCCCCTCTTGTATGTGAGCTTACTTCATGAAGAATGCCTGCTGAATTGGTAGGTGTTTGGGAAAACAGCATGATACAGCATCCCTTTCCTCCTCTCCATCCGCCCCCACCTCCCCTCCCCGAACCTCCACTCCCTATTTTCTCTAAATAATTTGGATGACAAGAGATGCCTCCGAGGCCTGCCACCGCCCC
The DNA here is from genome assembly GCA_033310375.1 of Conus canariensis. Lineage (NCBI taxonomy): Eukaryota > Metazoa > Mollusca > Gastropoda > Neogastropoda > Conidae > Conus > Conus canariensis. The sequence continues at coordinate 59,807,542 of CM065720.1, read as the reverse complement.
CTTCTTCCCTCCCCCATCCCAATCCCAGCCCACCACACCACTCTTACTTTTACAAACTTTTGGTAACTTCCCATCTCCCCACCCCTTTCCCAACCCGATGATCTAA
>CM065720.1:59794936-59802436 GCA_033310375.1 Conus canariensis | reverse complement strand
CTTGTCCATGATCGGTACAGAATCGTATCTCCTAGCAATATTTCAATGAATTCTCTCTCAATAATACTTCCATGAATTCCAAAGTATCTCCCTACGGTGAGCTACTATTCTCTTGATTCTGTTTCTTAATTTCATCTGTCTGTGGACCAGTGGTGTTGTGATTTGTCAGAGTGTGCTGTACAGCCCTGTGCCTTCACCTCTTCAGCACCTTAAGTTTCTGTTAAGGCTACCTCATCCTTTGCCTATAGCCCAAAGATCTACCAAGCAGCCCTATGGATAGGGTTACTGCTGTTTCAGCTAATCCCTTCCCTACTGGGACCGCTCCGGCTTGACAGTTAGGGCCCACCACCATCAGCTGGTTCTGCAATGGATCCCCTCACCCTGTGGTATTCCAAGAACTGAAGAAGCAGGTAAGCCGGCACAGCTGGGTAGTGAAGAAGAACAGGGGGAAAATGTGGGGATCGCAGTTCATCATTCAGTTCCTGTACAAACAATCCCGCTATATTCCCTGTTACATGACAGTTAAGACCAGTTGTCATGAAGACAGCAGGTCACCATCTTTCATTTGTGGACTGGGGGTGCAGCAGACTGAACCACCACATCCTCAAGTGTTAGCACTTTGTCCCAGCCCCAGTCTGTTCCTATGGTGAATCAGACCAAACTATAAAGGATGTCTCCCTAGAATGTTGGAGCCACCAGCCTCTGAGGGACAAACTGTGGCCAACCCCCACCTTCAAACAGGACAAGCTGTACAAGTCTGTGGAATGCTCTGCACAGGACCATCACATTTCTCTTGAGACCTGGTCTTCAATTTGATGGCATTCAAACAAAAGATTCTACACAATCACTGTCTGGCATCTCTGGATAATATCTGGATTATTTTACACACAAAGTTAGTCATCAGCTAGTTGTTTTTAAATCTCATGCAGCAAGTTCAGCAAAGGCAAATGGGTCAAAGAAAACTTGTAAACCTGGTCAAAGCAATGGGTCAAAGAAAACTTGTAAACCTGGTCAAAGCAATGGGTCAAAGAAAACTTGTAAACCTGGTCAAAGCAATTGGTCAAACAAAACTTGTAAACCTGGTCAAAGCAACCAGTCAAATAAAACTTTTAAGCCTGGTCAAAGCAATCAGTCATGTGCTAAAAACTCAATGGTCCATTCTGCCACCACCAAACCAAAATCAAATCCGTACACAGAACCGGTTACCAATATTTGTGTCAACGTTCCGTCATACAAACCAACACAACACCAGTAGACACAAACTCTGGATTATTTCAATATCTTACAACTCTGGATTATGTCAACATCTTAACTATCTGGCAACCCTTAGCATTTCAACATATTTTGTATCACAGGATTTCATCAAGATCTAAACTGAATGGCATTCCTACATTTTTCCCCCTCAAACCTTTATACCATAGGGCCTTCTTCAGATTCTACAATCAAAGGAGAGACACATGGCCATCCTTTCCACCACTGTAACAGGACCCTGACCTTTGGTGTGCGAGTGGCTGCGGAACACCACACCGTCCAGCGCATCCAACAGAGTGCGAATCTCAAACAGCACCACCCCAAGGCGGCGTGTGTGCAGGTTCTCCGAGGCGACCGAGCGTGCGGCAATGAAGGCCAGGAAGAGGTGAAAGAAGGAGATCATGTTGGGCGTGATGAAGTAGAAGACTGTGCTGAAGCGTGTGAAGGAGTCGAAATACTCCACGGCAGGGGCCGTGACATACTGGCTGGTGTGGTCATTCATGATGGCCTTCACCGACAGGTGCCTGATGCACAGGGAAGGACATGAAGTGCATGCACAGTTTAATATACAATATACAACATGAAGTGCATGCACAGAAGACATACAATACACAATCATCAGTGCTTTGCCTTTCTTCATGTTAGAGTACACTCCCTCCTTAAGACCGTAAAATTTGAAATAGCTGGAAAAAAAATACATCTCTGATTGAGTTCTGTTTCATTTCTAATTACAATTTCTTTTCTAAGCCATTTTCTCAACAAAGGTCAAGGATGAATAAAAGTTTCTTAAATCAAAAAGAAGCAAAAAATGCTAAGTAAATTACACTTTAAGAAATTTTAGCAATACCTGCTACCACTAGCCAAAGTCTCTTGTGACTAAAACCCATACCTCATTAGCTCTGTGGATTTTTGTCAACAACTGGACAAGTATGCACAACCTCCCATGCATACTCTAATACACCATACTCACACAACATAGGTAAAGAGACAGTTACTAAAAGTATCACACGTAAGTCAACAAGGGCATGCTCAGTACATGTGTGGAGAAGGCCTGAGCCAGAGAAATAAGACTTAAGAAAATTTCTTTTTCCAACATACAAAAAAAAAAAAATCTTTTTCAATGAAAATTGTTTCTCAATGTGTATGAAAGTGTATGAAAAATGAAAATATAAGAATAAAATTGTCATGCTGCCACCATTCACACATTCATAGACTGACTAAAACTATAAAATCTCTCTCTGCCCCTCCCCTCCCCCCCCCCCTCTCTCTCTCTCTCTCCACAGCACACATATTCAAAAGTAAATCATTTTCACATCAACATACATTTGAAATAAAGGGTTTATTACATCTAACCTTTTCACACTCAACAAACTACTGTCTGCTAAGACTTTTTTTTCTTTTCTTTCTTTTTTTTTTTTTTTTTTTAATAGCAACTGCCTTGTCTCATTGAAACAGTACTTTCCAGGATTTCCATTCTGAGCACACAAAAAATTGGAGAGGCAGGAGGGTTGGAGGTATGGAAGTGAAAAGAGGGGGAAGGGAAGTGCAGTTGGTCTGCATTGAAACTGACTGCTCAGTCATCCTTTCACCAACAGTCAAAAACTGGTTGCCCAAAAGACAAGTGGAAACGGCATATACCACTCGTCCACCAGAAGGCTTAGATGTCACGGATGATCAGATGGGTGGGTATGTGAAGCCATGGCAACTAACACACACACACACACACACACACACGCACACACACACCACAACCACACACAAACATGCCAAAGAGAATGCAGTGATAATGACTTCCAACCAGATACTCACGTAAAAGGAGACCAGAGCTCATCATCAGCCGCCCCTTTGGACGACTCCACCAGGTCTGTTCTCATGAAGGTCACCAAGAGAATGATGTCCATCACGGCATAGTAGCCCAATAAGATCAGGCCAAGAAACTTGAAGAAGGACATTTCATCCCGGAACAGCTGGGATGCTGGTAGAGACGGCATCTTGAGGATGTGACGGAATAGGAATCCAAATCCTTTTATGTTGGTGGCAGTGACAGATGACCAAAGGTAATGATGTAGCACGGATGTCACAAAACTAACTCATTTGTGGTGATGTGTGGCATCATGTTAGGTTATATCTTACCTGGCAAGCATCTTTTGTTCAGTTCTGTTTCAGTCCTCAGAGTCTGTTCCAACAATAATGCTTGCCAGAGAATTAATGTTTCTCAAACACAACAAAAAACCTATTCGTAAGTTAAAACTTTTCTCAACTTTTTTTTTTTCTCAGGCGCTCTTACTCAGTCTACCTTTGTATGCTCTATCGTCTTAAACAGCACTCTCGTTGGGTGAAAAAAACAGACAGACAAAAAAAATAGAATAAAATAAACACGAACTTGGCTCAAATATCACGGAAGTGTGTCAAAGCAACCGACTTTCCTCACACTCTCTATCCCCAGTCTCTCTACGATGCTTTCAGTTGAGCCTGATGAAGGTGTTTTTTTCCCTTCTTTTAAAGTGAGTGGGTACGGCGTGCACGGTGTGAGATAAGCCTGTAGACAAGGTCGGCCCACAAGACTGCCAGTCAACACTGCTGGGCGCGTGCTGTGTGTGCCGTCTATCTTACGTCTGAAGAGGACGTTCCCCTTTCTGCACGTGAAGCCCGGATGGTGGTTGGTAAGGGAACAATGTGGAGGCTGTAGGAAGGGATGGTTGGTGGGGGTGTCTATTACAGGGAGGACACCCAGCTGCCGGAGGGGGGCTTAGCCACACGCTGTCCTGCCTTCCTCATCACCTGTTTCCAACACATGAACAAACTGACAGTGGTGCGGGCACTTTGTGTGGTTCAGTTATGCCTTGCAGTGTGTGTGTGTGTGTGTGTGTGTGTGTGTGTGGTGTGTGTGTGTGTGTGTGTGCGGCGTGCGTGTGTGTGTGTGTGTGTGTGTGTGCGTGCGTGCTGCGTGTGTGTGTGTGTGTGTGTGTGCTTGAGCGCATGTGTGCACGCACACGCGTGTGTGCGTGTGTGCACGTGTATGTGTGTGCGTGTGTGTGTGTGTGTGCGCGCTGTGTGTGTGTGCATGCGCGCATGTATGTGTGTGCATGCGCGCATGTATGTGGTGCATGCGCGCATGCATGCACGCATGTGTGTGTGTGTGCGCGCGCGCGCGCACATGTGCGTGCGCGCGCGTCTGAGCTTCCTTCTGTTTCGTGTGCATATGATTCCCCAACAATAATAACACAATTCCATTCATTGCTTTTATTTTCTTAAGGGAATATCCAGAGATTTTCCTTTTTAATCAGTGTAGCGACTCAACTGCTTTCAATACATTCGGACATTAATCTTTTTTTCCGTCTTGGGATTCTTCGGGAAAACACAGGATACTGCACGTAAAGGAAAGAAAAGAAACAGATCAAACTGGACAAAACACGACAGGTGAGTACAGATGGTGCATCTGCCCCAATACCCTTTCCTCACATCTTTTATCCTATGTGCAGTACAGTTAAAAGAACAACACCATCAAAACTACCACGTATCACCTGTATCAAGGCAAACTGTACACACGCTTGAATTCAGTCAAAATGATCACTACTGGCGTGGGGACGGTCCTGATGGCTCAGAACTGTCACACAGAAAGGCAGGCAGGCAGGCAGACTAAGGCCAGACAGACAGACAGACAGACAGGACGGAAGGCTCGAAGTGCCAGAGTAAGAGGAGGGAGATCAGTTTCACATGTGATCGATTTTCCTGGAGGGACCGACACCTCTGAAGCTGAATGACAGCTCTCCTGCAATGAACGCTCTTCTGCGATGTATAACGAGATATTAACCAGGGCTAATAACTGTCAGTTCTGGACCTTCTGCAAGATGTGGACAAGCTAAATAAGCCACAACCGGAAATAATGAGTATAAATTGAGACAGACAGACTGACAGAGAGAGAGGGAGGGAGAGGGAGAAGGGGGAAAGAGGGAGGGGACAGAGGATGGGGGATGGATGGGGGTACGGAAGGAAAGAAAGGGAGTGGAGGGGTATATATGTAGTGTGTGGTATAAGCGGTCAGAGGATACTTTTGTACACCACTGACGATTCCCCCTGATCATCAAGTAATGGGAGCTGGACAGGTCATTCCGAGGACGAACGGTCATGACATGTGTACACTGAGAAACAGCACAGGTATAAAGTGCGATTTACGTCCTGTTCTCCAGAGGCTCTGAAAGAGCATAAAGGTCTGATGCCTATCGTTTCGTCTACAGTCATTTCGCCTACTCTTTGATCTTCGCAGCATCAACCCTGCAACATTCCGTTTTGTTCAAAAACTCGGAAGACCACTGTCCACATCATGGCTCACTCAATGACATTTAAAAAAAAAAAAAAAAAAAAGTCAATGTTCAACTACACAAAAATCATTGTCATCATCCTAACTAAAATATGAACTGAAAAAAGGTAGACGCCTTGGCTCCATTAACAGCTTAATGGTATTGTCCTGTCTCTTTTGTACCATGTACCACAGTATACTTTTCAAACTTACTTGTATAACAAACTAAGACGGTAATCACCCGGTTTTGTTTGTCTACGTGTGTGTGTGTGTGTGTGTGTGTGTGTGTGTGTGTGTGTGTGTGCGTGCGTGCGTGCGTGCGTGCGTGCGTGCGCGCGCGCGCGCGTATGTGTGTGGTGTGTGTGTGCGTGTGTGTGTGTCTGTGTCTGTGCGTGTGTGCGTGCGTGCGTGTGTGAGTGTGCGTGCGCGCGTGCGTGCGTGCGTGAGTGCGTGCGTGCGTGTGTGTGGTGTGTGTGTGTGTGTGTGTGTGTGTGTGTGTGTGTGTGTGTGTGTGTGAGCTGGGGGGTGTTCTTGAGGTAAACTTTCATGCTGACTTCTTGGCCATTCTCCATACTAACAGAACAGAAGCTGGCAGAAACACTGGTAAAAACTTTCCAGCCATCGCCTGCGTGAAGCTTTCACCAGAGGCTTAAACGGAAACAACCAGTTTGGACTGGAACAGCAGAGAGTGGCTGACATCACTGAACAGAAACAAACAAAAATTTCACAACGCCGGCTTAGCTTACCACTCCCAATCCTGCCTCACCTCGTTGAGAATGAGTTACAGGAGTAAGACTGTCACACACGCACGCATGATTCCAACAAGCTCAGTGCCATTCTTGTCTTTCTCTTCCTTTTTCCCCTCTCCGTCTTGACAATGGAATGCCAACAATAATAACTTTAGATTAATCAACACTGACGGTAACACGAAAGAGCGGTTTAAAAAAAAAAAAAAAGAAAAAAATGAATGAAAGAAAGAAAGAAAAGAAAAGAAAAAAGTGTTAATCTTCGTGCGAACGTGCGTGCACAAAATCCATTTAGACATCGTGATAAAATAAACTCCCACGAAGAAGTGTAAGATGAAGTGTGTAAATGAACACTTTTTTGTCCATTATTAGAGGCCTGATTTCAATATTTTGCCAAACATAATGATGTGAAAAACATCCATGTCAGCATGATTTTTCTTGATACATCCACCCCTCTCTCTCTCTCTCTCTCGGTTTTCGTTTGTTTGTCTGTTTTGATTAGAGAATGTTTGCATGAATTTGTGAATTCACATTGTTTGGGGTGATTTCTTTCTTTATTTATTTCTCTATGTACATACTTGCCTTCCCTGCATCTATTATGTATGAATGCAAATTTTTTAAAAAGTTATGAAAAAAAAAAACTCCCACGAAGAAACAGGTGGGCGGACGGGAGAGGGGCACTGTGTGTATTATGAGAGAGAGAGGAGAGAGAGAGAGAGAGAGAGAGAGAGAGAGAGAGAGAGAGTTTTCCGTTACAAGCCTTTCTCGATTCACACCACTCGCGGCCCAAGGTCTGAGCAGGCAAGAGTGGAGGACGGATCGAAGGACAGCCTAACAATCATCGCCTGCTGGTATTCGCCTCAACACCCCACTGTTTCAACTTGAATCCTACCTTCCCCTCCCATCCCAATCTCCTCGGCTTCACAATCAGTTCCACTATTTCCGCTGTAAAATCGCACAGAATCCCATAAACTTCTGCCTAAATCTTCTTTTCTTTTTCTTAAGGGAGGGGGATGGCGGGTCGGTCTTACTGAAAAATGTTATCACTCACATAACCTCAATTACCCACTTCTGGCAGACGGATCCTACAGGACCCACAGTAGAAAGAAACTCCAGGGAAAGTTTGACAGCAAAAGGTTTTAGCCCCCCGCCCCCCTCCCCCCCCACCACCACCATCCCCACCCCACCTCCAGACCCACACAC
>CM065720.1:59779936-59792436 GCA_033310375.1 Conus canariensis | reverse complement strand
TATCAGTGTGGGAATGGTATGAAAAATGGTATGGCCATATCCCTGAACCTAGTAACAGCCATTAGTTATTTGGAAACAACGAATGAATGAATAATACATAACGTGAACATACAGTTTGAAATAATGGGCTTCCAACTGAACGCAACAAATACTGAAGTAAGGTTCTTCGATCTACTGGTTTACTTACAACTAAACGCAACGAACACTGAAGTAAGGGTTTTCGATCTATTGATCTTCTTCCAACTGAACGCAATAAATACGTCAGTAAAGTTTCTTCAATCACAGGTCTTCTTCTAACTTAACGCAACAAACACTGAGGTAAGGTTCTTCGATATACTGGTCTTCTTCCAACTGAATGCAACAAACACTACAGTAAGGTTCTTCAATCTATTGGTATTCATTCAACCGGACAAAAATATAGATGATACATCAGTAGTATAGGGTGAGAGAATAAGCAGAAAAGAAATCCGAACAACAAACTGAATTACATACGGCAAAAACCCAAGCTCTCAAAACGCTACATTTGGCACTGAAAAATATCGTATTGTTTTAAACTTATCATTTCCTTCTCTGGCTAAAAAAAAAAGAAAACAACACAAACAAGGGTTTGGGGGTAGGTGGAAATCTCTGAACCAAAATATCAAATACATACTGAAAGAAACACACGAAGAAGATCTAGAAAAGAAAATTAATATTAAGGTCAACTTGCTTCCCTCCTTGCCCACCCTCTCTCCCTCTATCACCACCGCCACCCGCCTAATGTTGTTCGGTTTTATCCACCTCTACACTGCGTATTGTCCGAGTAATTCAGCCTTTGGACTCCAATCAAGGACCTTCGGTTAAATAAAATCAGTGAGTCCGTGAGAACCTGTGCTACTGATTCACGACTCTCTCTCTGTGTGTGTGTGTGTGTGTGTGTGTGTGTGTGTGTGTGTGTGTGTGTGTGTGTGTGTGGGGTGTGTTGGCTTGTGCTTGTGCATGTGCATGTATCTGTGTGTGTGTGTTTGCTCGTGCGTGTGCATGTGCATGTATCTGTGTGTGTGTGTGTGTGTGTGTGTGTGTGTGTGTGTGTGTGTGTGTGTGTGTGTGTGTGTACATGTGTGTGTTTGTGTGCACGTGCGCACTCAATGGTGCCAAACCGAAACAGTTTTGACACTCTTCCTCTTCACAATGTACACAAGACGAACGCCACTTCCCGAGTCAGCCCTTCCTGGCAACATCCCAGGAGGGGTCTCAAACCCTGCGCACTGCTTACATGTGTTTTGTACAACTGAAAACTGCGTCCTCTCTCAGACTCGACTCATCAATCGCCTGCCAAAAGCCTTTTCATTCGCTTTTTTGTCAGTTCCACATCCACAGATCTCAACGTGTCACCCGTTACACATCATTCATCTTCGATCTCCCAGGTCAAATACGACGACACTGCCCAACAATTTCCAATAACTCTGCCAGCACACACACGCGCGCGCGCGCGCGCGCGCGCACGCACGCACACACCCACACGCATGCAAGCACGCACAAAAGCATGCGCGCGCGTACACACACATATGCGCGTGCGCGCGCGCACACACTAAACACACAAATCTCTGCGCGTGCACACGTGTAAATCCTTACATAGGCACAAAGGGAGACGGAGACACAGACAGCAAACACGAGAGAGAGAGAGAGAGAGAGAGAGAGAGAGAGAGAGAGAGAGAGAGAGAGAGAGAGAGACAGACAGACAGACAGACAGACAGACAGACAGACAAGACAGACAGACAAAACAGACAGACAGACAGACGAAAGGTCGGACGGACACAGACAGACAGACAGACAGACTAGCCTGAAGACAATACTGTAATCCACAATGCTAAACCTAAAGGCCGATAAAAAGTCGGCCGTTGGGCCTTCCGCTATCTGTTGAGATTTTTGTTTAATTTTTACATACACACATACACACGCGCGCGCGCACACACACACACACACACACACACACACACACACACGTACGCCAGCATACACACACACACACACACACACAAACGCGCGCGCGCACAGACACACACACTAAACACACAAATACCTGCGCAGACACACATGTAAATGCTTACATAGGCACAAAGGAAGACAGAGACACAGACAACTGAGTCAGAGAGAGAGAGAGACAGACAGACACACACACAGAAGACAGACACACACAGAGACAGAGACAGACAGACAGACAGGCGGACGGAAGAAAGGACGGACGGACAGCAGACAGACAGACAGGCCTGACGACAATACTGTGATCCACAATGCTAAACCCAAGGGCCAATTAAAAAAAAAAAAAAGTCGGCCATTGTGTTTTCCGCTATCTGTTGAGATTTTCTTCTTTTCACACACACACACACACACACACACACACACACTGCCAAGATTGGGAGTGTTCGTTTTCTGCCGCCGACAGCGTTTCAAGACGAGGTGAGGCAAAAGCGGGTGAAGTACAAAGGTGCACGTAACATGAACTCAATCCATACAATGCAATACGCTCGACCCGTGTCACCTATGTACTCTCCGATTGTTCCTTTTGGGTCCGTGCCCACAATGGCTTCTTTTGGAGCTGTGCCAAAAAAAAAGTGATTCACATACATAAACACCTCTCTCTCTCTCTCTCTCTCTCTCTGATCTACTGACAGTGAATGCATGATTATACTCATACATTTATGCACACGTCTTTTTTGTGAATTTATTTTCTATTGTAATTGGTACATTACCCCTGTTTTTCCAGCCAACGCAGTAACAGCGGGTAAGAAATTCTCTCTCTCTCTCTCTCTCTCTCTCTCTCTCTCTCCTCTCTCTCTCACACACACACACACACACACACACACACACACACACGCACACACAATGGTCTTTTCTTTTTTCCTAGTATAACCCATCTGAGATGTAACAGATTAATATCCAAGTCAAGATTACATATTAGATGTACCCCACACTAGAAGCCTGTCAGAAAGACAGACTTTGTCCTGAAACCAACGTCATTATCTGTGTCGTTAATCAGCACGGGTTATCACACCTCCAGCGAGGCTCATATCACTGGAAGGTCCTGTGCAGGCGGCAGAGCTGTACCGAAACTGAGAGCGACGCGAAACGGTTATCGCACCTCGAACACTCCCCAAGCGTAATCAGCATCACCACGGCGTCGACAGCAGCCTTTTCATCTTCATCATTATCAGTAATCACCAAATCAAAGGCACTGGGCCAAACGCTCCCACTGGACGACCGATAATGTCAGATAGGCCTTTGCCACTGTTCTGGACTTTGTGCCCTCGCACCGTCTTTGATGACCAGTGGCGTAAAACTGCAGTTGGAGAAGGGTAGTGGTGGGCTGGATGTGGAGGGAGTGGGTGGAGTGGGGTGGGTGATGGATGGGGTTGAAGAAGAGGATGGATGAGTTGGAAGAGAGATAGTTAAAAGGGAGTATCATCAATACCAGACACCAATATCATGTTCATATCTTGGAGGGGTGGCTGGAAGGCCCTCCTTCTGCCCACTCCATGAAAATAACTTAAACCCTTGCAATTTAAATCGCATGACACACTCACTCATGAATAAACGTATATTTGAAACAAGAATGGATACTTTACATTAAAAAAAAAAAAATCAAAGTCGCTTAAACACCCATGTTTCCTACAAACAGACCAAGGGAAAACATTTTGCAATTCCTTTATCGGGACCGAGTGGCCGTAACAAACCTACTGGATTTTAGACGATTCTCTACAACGCAACAGCAGTATGTTGAATGCGCCTTTCTGAAGACACATGAGGGTAAGGGAATAAAACAACAGTTACAATATGTGTGCATTTCTACAGGCATAAAAGCCACAAAAATCACTGGCATTGCTTTGTATGAAAACATGTCCAATCATCTGGGCTGTGATCATCAAGTCTACGAACAATATTCAGCGCTCTCTGCCAGTCTACTGAAGAAAAGTTTATTTCTCAAAATTGTGATTCTCTCTCTCTCTCTCTCTCTCTCTCTCTCTCTCTCTCTCTCTCTCTTATCTTCCTATGTACCTTTCACACCAGGTCAGTTCTTACTTTCCTTTCCTTTGTTTAACAAGATCCACCAATCACATCTACTTCATTTGTTAAACAATAATGTTATCTTGCAGACCAGTGATCACATTAATGAACAGGCACGGAAAATAGGCCTAATGGAAACTTCGCTATCCGCGAGGCAAAATCCACACAACTTAAACATGCATTCCCCACAATACGCGATAGAAGAAAACACAATTACATCATTCTAGATAAAACTGAGAATAAGCGGCCCGGAGAGAGAGAGAGAGAGAGAGAGAGAGAGAGAGAGAGAGAGAGAGAGAGAGAGAGAGATGCGCCAGATTTGCTTGGAGTATGACTGACTTGAACCATCACACTAACATTTTGACGAGCGCATTGACTACACGTGTCCTGCTAAAATCAGAAAACTTTCCAATTATAAAAAAAAAGAAGATGGAGAAGAACGTGAGAAAAGACCACAAAAAAAAAAAAAAAAAAAGTGTCAATACTTCTTCCCGACTTTCGACGGCGTATGAACTAGAAGTACTGAATGCTCAGAGGAAAGTGAAACCAAACTTTGATGCATAGACGGCAAACATTGTGCTCTTCACCGAAGCATGACATCTTCACTTGCAACAGAACTTACTTAAACGTCGGATGCTGACTGCCTGTAAACATGAGAAGCATTGCTGATTTACGTAGAGATTTTCCAAAGTCATAGCCAAAAGGACAGTCCACACCAATGTCGTCTGCCGGGGACCGATTCATACAACTTGTGCACTGCGCATGCGTCAATATGACTACATTTTGCCCTTCACAGTTTATTTACCTTTGCGACACAGCAATGCTAGTCTGAACAAAATTTTATTCGCAAAACACAGCAGCGAAATTTTAAATGATGACTACAATGAACGTTATATGCGGTCGGCTGTAACTGAATGGATTATTGCATCACTGAGAAATCGGATGGGAACTGGAGATAGCACGAGTAACACACACACACACCAAATACTAAATCAAACGAGAAAAAAAGGGGGTCTCACCTAGAAAACGCTCCATACAGAGACGCGACAAGTTTTGAGCTACGGCAATTTCGACGCTATTTGGTACCCACGGCCAAATTAACTTCTGATTACTCTCTCTTCATCCTCCCCTCTCCCACCGACGAGACAGCAACCCAATTGTACTGTACACTCGACCGGTCGTAGGTGCATTGAATTAGTCTTCACTGCTATCAACCGTCCTGATTACCCCACTCCCCCTCCCTCTTCCGTTTCTTCTGACCATCTTGCCCATTGTCTTGCCTGCTGCTATGTGGCTTTCGAACAGACACTTTTACCATGTCAACATGTTGAAGGCGCCTGCCCCAGTGCCGTCTGCTTGAAAGAGGCTCCCGCCTGGTCACGTGTCAAAAAACGGCGCTGTTTATTGGCTCACGATGTCAACGTCACACGCGACGTTTTGCTAATCCAGAGTCCACGAAGACCAGGTCGTTACACACAAACTCGGTTGAAGGATATCACGCAGGGCAAACCGTACGGTTAGTGTGTTTCCATAAGCAGCTTTGACAGAGTTACCGGGGCCCTCTCCCTGGGCTTGACTAAGTTATCAAGCTCTCTCTCTCTCTCAGCTTGACCAAGTTATCAAGCTCTCTCTCTGAGCTGAGGCACGTGGTCCACACTTGCTCTGATCAGTTCGCGTCTGCGTGCTTCACTGCGTCTGTTGAAGGCCCTGCGCCCGCCTGTGGCTGATCTGAACACGTGGGTTGATCAATGTTGGCAGCAAACTCCGTCATCTTCCAACCGGTCAACGGACAGAGGCTGAACACGGCATAGCACCCATAACCAATACTGTGCCGTTCTGCAACACGAGACAGGTAGCCTCAAGCCGTGCCAGAAGATCGCGGTAGAGAAGCACGGGAAGTGGCACAACACTGGATCAAGAAGGCAACATTCCAGTTATCAATACTTGCAGATGTGTGCAGCAAAAAGTGTGTGTGTGTGTGTGTGTGTGTGCGCCCCGCGCGCGCGCGCGCGTGTTGTGTGTGTGTGTGCGCGCGCGAGAGAGAGAGAGAGAGGGAGAGTGCGTGCGTGCGTGCGTGCGTGCGTGCGTGCGTGCGTGTGTGTGTGTGTGTGACAGAGAGAGACAGACAGACAGACAGAGTTTGTGTGCGTGTTCAAGCGTGTACGCACGTACACCTGTGAACGTGAGTGTATGTGGGCGCGCGCACGAAAGTGTGTGGGTGCGCGCACACAAGAGTGTGTGTGTGTGTGTGTGTCTGTGTGTGTGTCTGTGTGTGTCTGTGATTTTCTTTTTTCAACGTGGTGGCGACCCTGTAACTTTGTGAAAGGGATGGGTGTGATCGGCTGGGCTTCATCACTGAACTGGACCCGAGGCCAAACGAAGTAAAGACGGGCGCGAACATCCCCATTCCTTCCCTCACTGCAGCACCGAAAAACCCAATCGTCCCCTTGCACTGCGCTTTGCACTCACGGAGAAGGCGAACGCATGCCTCACCTTCACGTCGAGTACTACTGAACCTCAAGACCTGACGTTGAACACGTGGGCTGATCGATTTTTCTGCTGCAGCAATACTGGTATTTCGCAACTAACGGCAAGCATTCTACCGATCGAACAGTCCATGTGACTGACTCTCCTAGTCAAAACAGGTGGTCGCCAGAAGCCAGGATGCCAGGTGTGGGGTATGAGAAGGGAAATCGAGGAAGTGAGGGGAATAGTAGTAGTACGCCGCTGGAACGTTAATTCCAATTTCATCATAAATGTCCAGTGTGTTCCAACTTGTTCAAAATAAATCACACTGTAATTTTTTTTTTTAATGTAAAAAAAAAAAAAAAAAAAAAGAGGAAAGGTTAGACATCAGGAGTCATTTAAAAATTCTTCACCTGTGAACAAATCACACTCTAAAAAAAATGCATTTTGGAGGGTAAAAAGAAAGAGAAACAAAAGAGTTAAAGAAGAAGAACAAGAAGATGCAAAGCATATAAACGTACTCCTAGTTTATCTTGAATACGAGTGAGATATTCCATAAAGATGAAAAACTGTTTTGGGCCATTATAGCCGTTAGTAACGGCTACTCTGGTAAACATCGGCCATCATCTGTGACCCATAATGAACACACCTACAAATTTTCAGAAAGATCAGCCAAGTACTTTCTGAGATATTCCATAAAGAAGAAAACTGTTATGGGCTGGTATAGCCGTTAGTAACGGCTATAACGGTAAAACATCGGGCATGATCCGTGACCCATAATGAACAACCTACAAATTTTCAGAATGATCGGCCAAGTACTTTTTGAGATATTCCATAAAGGAAAAAAAAACGTTATGGGGCATTATAGCCGTTAGTAACGGCTATAACGGTAAAATAACACATCAGGCATGATCCGTGACCATAATGTATATGCCTACAAATTTTCAGAAAGATCGGCCATGTACTTTCTGAAATATTCCATAAAGAAGAAAAACCGTTATGGGCCATTATGGCCGTTAGTGACAGCTATAACGGTAAAATAAAACATCGGGCATCATCCATGACCCATAATGAACATACCTTCAAATTTTCAGAAAGATCGGCCACGTATTTTCTAAGATATTCCTTAAAGAAGAAAAACCATTATGAGCCGTTATAGCCGTTAGTAACGGCTATAACGGTAAAATAACACATCAGGCATGATCCGTGACCCATAATGTACATGCCTACAAATTTTCAGAAAGATCGGCCATGTACTTTCTGAAATATTCCATAAAGAAGGAAAACCGTTATGGGCCGTTATGGCCATTAGTGACAGCTATAACTGTAAAATAAAACATCGGGCATCATCCATGACCAATAATGAACATGCCTACACATTTTCAGAAAGATTGGCCATGTACTTTCTGAGATATTCCATAAAAAAGGAAAACCGTTATGGGCTGTAATGGCCGTTAGTAATGGCTATAACGGTAAAGTAACACATCGGGCATGATTCGTGACCCATAATGAACGTACCTACACATTTTCAGAAAGATCAGCCAGGTACTTTCTAAGATATTCCATAAAAAAGATAAACCGTTATGGGCCGTTCTAGCCATTAGTAACAGATACAACGGTAAAATAAAACATCGTGCATCATCTATGACCCATAATGAACAAGCCTACTAATGTTCACAAAGATCGGTCAAGTACTTTCTAAGATATTCCATAAAGAAGGAAAACCGTTATGGGCCGTTATGGCCATTAGTAACGGCTATAACGGCAAAATAACACATCGGGCATCATCAATGACCCATAATGAACATGCCTACAAATTTTCAGAGAGATTGGCCAAGTACTTTCTAAGATATTCCATAAAGAGAAAAAACGGTTATTGGCCGTTATGGCCGTTAGTAATGGCCATAACAGTAAAATAACACATCGGGCATCATCTGTGACCCATAATGAACATACCTACAAATTTTCAGAAAAATCGGCCCTGTAGTTTTGTCTGGAGCGAGTGGAACACATTTTGACCACGGACGGACGGACGGAAGGACACACACACACACACACACACACACACACACACACACACAGAGCATTTCTTCATTCCCATTCTAAAGTACTCCCTGTTTCTATAAGAACTGGGAGTACAAAAAAAAAAAGAAGGAAAAGATTAAATGTCATAAGAAGCCTGTTTTATGAATGAATCATGAAAGATTCATATTTTCCCAAGAAGAGACTGAATTAGATTGCATCATTACTAGCTCTTACCATGCTGATTCACGCCATTTGCTCATGGGCACTGAGTATCTTTACTCCACCTCATTCTCTTTAACAGATACCAGACAACTCTTGTGGTGGTGTCTGTACACAAATACCCCCATTGAAGAATATATAAATCAGATTTCAGCATCACTTTTCCATTGGAATTCATGAACAAGTGCTTCATTTCAAAATCTGATGGCAACCTATAACAATACAATGGAACAAACTTTTTCCCTAGTCAAGTATTATTTGGACAAACAAAGCAGAAGTGACAAATATTCGTTCTTTGTTTGTACTGTCCTAAATGTTAAATGTGATCTGTTTTTTCGCCTGAAGAAGACCCAAGAGGTCGAAATGCATCGTGTCTTGTCCTGTGCTTTGTTGGTCAATGTCATTGGCGGTAACTAACACCCTCTCTTTCTAAATTTTGCTTCGTTCTCCGCCATCAGTCACTCCATTTTGAAAAAATATTTTCAGTTTCTTGGCCATCATACTGGGCGCAGGATGAATTTGACAATGGTTTTCCATACTTTGATACTCCATACAAAGGTAACTTGTTTATTCAGACCACTCAAAGCAGTTCAAGAGCTGTATTTCACATACATGATTAGTTCCATACATATCAGGATGATACTCTACATAGCTTGGATATTTCAAAAGGAAATCATGCCAATTTAGGTTGTGAGCCTCTTGCGTAAATGCATGAACAAAAGACATATCCAAAGCCCTGAGTACACTACATGACAAGTACACTACATTTTTGTCATGTAGTATGTTATCCAGTTTGTTCTTCATGAACTATCATGTTCTTGTAACATTCTTTAGGAAACCTATCTTCAGACATATCATGTAATTTAATCCAGTATTTAAACATTTATACAAAGCCATCAATTTCAGTATGATATCTACCAACCACATCACCCCTAGCAATATTGTTCTTAGCATATCTGCCTGATCCAAGTATCGTATATCTGCCTGATCCAAGTAGCACTTTACAAATTCTATTATGAATTTCTTTCTTTTATTTCATCGTTCTGCTGAAAACCTTACAATCCAGAGCTATACAAGAGAACTGGTTTTATTCTGATATAAAAAATCAAAACTTAGTAGATGGTGTGTGTGTGTGTGTGTGTGTGTGTGTGTGTGTGTGTGTGTGTGTGTGTGTGTGTGTGTGTGTGTGTGTGTGTGTGTGTGTGTGTGTGTGTGTGTGTGTGTGTGTGTGTGTTGTGAGTGCACTCCTAAGTTAAACAGATGTCAATTTAATAGACCAAGAAATACAGAGAGAGAGAGAGAGAGAGAGAGAGAGAGAGAGAGAGACTCAGTTGAATGTGCATGAAACAGACATTCAAAGATAAATCACAGTCACCTGATATGTAAATCATGTATCAATGGGTGATCAGACAAGGACTCAAAGCTTTAGTTGTCACTGGCTGTTTCTCACCTTCAACAAAAAAAGCTAGTTTTCCTTGTTTGTATCATTTAAGCATGATTACACAAAAAATATAGATCCAATTCTTTTAGAAACATGGAGACAAAATTGAGTGTGGATCAAGAATACACATATTCACTATTATGTGCAGATCTGTCATGGAACCAAATCAGTTTCTGAGTGGATCCATGGTACCAGTCAGTAAACACCAACCTGGAAACCATAACTTGTTAACACAATTTCTTGAATATATGGAATACTGTGTGGCTCACAGGAACATAATTTTTGTCTTTTTCATGAAAATACTTTTTGTCTGTTTGGCTGGTTGGTTGGTTTGGTTAGCTGGTTTGTTTGTTTGTTTGTTTTTTCTTTTTTTTCATGTGTGTGTGGTGTTTTTTGTTTGTTAGACTGGAGCATATGTATATCATGTGTGTGTGTGTGTGTGTGTGTGTGTGTGTGTGTGTGTGTGTGTGTGTGTGTGTGTGTGCGTGCACTGGTGCTCGAGTTTGTGCATACGCATGTGGGTCCACTATAAACATTAATACTGGGGTCTTCATAGCAAATACAAACAATACATTTAACCTACATGGGAAGCATAATAAATATTGTCACTAAATAATAAAGACTGTAAGTCTACAGTCAACTTTTGAGCAACATTCTTAACATTAAAAAAAACTGATCACTTACAGATTTGCTTTACCCTCGAAAGCTTTTAATGCTAAATCATATTTTCTGCAAATACCAAGCTGTATTTTTCTTTTATAAAGATTGGACCATTTTCTGCAGTATTCCAGGATATATAAAGAAGCAGCTCACTAAACACCACCCACAGATGCATATTTAACACATGTTACTAAACACAGATAAGAAAGACTAATATTGCAAGTGGAGCTGCATTGAAGCACAAAGAAAACAATCTATGCATCAAATAAAACTGTCTATGCACCATATAAACCAGTCTTATTTATCACTGGTTTCAACAATTAAAGATCTTTAAAACAACACAAAACAAAACAAACCCACTATAATTGTAATCATTTTAGCATTTTCACGTGTCTGCAAATCATGGTGGGAAAATACAAAAACCGACTCACCAAACAAAGTCGGTAATATACTCAGAGGCATAAAAAACGCGAAAAAATAGAGACAGTGCACGATTGTTCACATTGTGAACAGGACGTAAGCAATGTAGCTGTCACGTGCAACATTAGCAGTACGTGGTGTCTTGGCCGGTTGTAACCTCGTAACAGTGGGTGAATGTTGCCGGGTCAGCGTTTTTGGCACGAGGAGTGCATTTGCCATGTGGACTACCTACGCCACGTGCATCAATGTGAATTGCAACTCAATGTGGCCCCGATTGTGGGGCTATAAATTTCCAAACCCCAAAAAGTTCAAATTATCCCTTCCAGCGGCGCCAACATAATGCCGAGACTTTCTCGTCAAGATCGTTGCATAGCAATGGGGCAACTGCAGGCCGGGGTTCCAATGAGGCAGGTCGCTATCGCATTCGGAGTCCACATTTCCACCGTCTATCGCCTTCTGGACCGCTTTCAAGCAAGAAACACCACTGATGACAGACCGAGGAGCGGCAGACCGAGGGTCACCACAGCAGCCCAAGACCGCCATCTTCTGCGTCAGCATCGACGGGAGCCTTACCAAACCGCTGCCAACACAGCCAGGAACACCGTCAGCAACCATGGCAGGCCAATCAGCAGCAGGACCGTGCGTCGCCGACTGAACACAGTTGGTCTCCAATGCAGGCGTCCAGCCCGGCGACCTATCCTGACACTCCAGCATCGCCAGAACCGTATGCAGTGGGCACAGATCCACGTGCATTGGCGCCATCGGGACTGGGGCCGAGTCCTCTTCAGTGATGAAAGCCGGTTCTGCGTCGACCCAGGCGATGGCTGCATCCGGATCTGGAGAAGAGCGGGGGAACACTTCACGGATGCCAACATCACCGAAAGGGACCCATGGGGTGGTGAAAGCATCATGATCTGGGGGTTATCAGCATGAATCGCCGTATTGGGCCAGTCATCTTCCAGAATGTGGGTCCAGGACGTGGTAACGGGGTCAGTGCTGTTCATTACATCGACCAAGTCCTGAGGCCCCACATCCTGCCGCATTTCCAGCGGCATCCACAGAACCTGTTTCAGCAGGACAACGCAAGGCCGCACACTGCCCGTGCTACGCAGAACTTCCTGAGGCAGAACAACATCAATCTGCTGCCTCACCCAGCCCGTTCTCCCGACCTTATCCCAATAGAGCATTTCTGGGATGCCCTTCAGAGGCAGTTGAACCAGCTCAA
>CM065720.1:59664936-59767436 GCA_033310375.1 Conus canariensis | reverse complement strand
CCTAGATGCATCTTGTGATGACATGACTGACCTAGATGTATCTTGTGATGACAGAGGACTGACCTAGATGTATTTTTGTGATGACAGAGGACTAACCTAGATGTATCTTGTGATGACAAAGGACTGACCTAGATGTATCTTGTGATGTCAGGAATGACCTAGATGTATCTTTGTGATGACTGAGGACTGACCTATATGTATCTTTGTGATGACAGAAGGACTAACCTAGATGTATCTTGTGATGTCAGGATGACCTAGATGTATCTTTGTGATGACTGAGGACTGACCTAGATGTATCTTGTGATGTCAGGAATGACCTAGATGTATCTTGTGATGACAGAGGACTGACCTAGATGTATCTTTGTGATGTCAGGGACTGACCTAGATGCATCTTGTGATGACAGGAACTGACCTAGATGTATCTTGTGATGTCAGGACTGACCTAGATGTATCTTGTGATGACAGAGGACTGACCTAGATGTATCTTTGTGATGACAGAGGACTGACCTAGATGTATTTTGTGATGACAGAGGACTCACCTAGATGTATCTTGTGATGACAGAGGACTGACCTAGATGTATCTTGTGATGACAGAGGACTGACCTAGATGTATCTTGTGATTACAGGACTGACCTAGATGTATCTTGTGATGACAGAGGACTGACCTAGATGTATCTTTGTGATGACAGAGGACTGACCTAGATGTATCTTGTGATGACAGGGACAGACCTAGATGTATCTTGTGATGACAGAGGACTGACCTAGATGTATCTTTGTGATGTCAGGACTGACCTAGATGTATCTTTGTGATGTCAGGACTGACCTAGATGTATCTTGTGATGTCAGGACTGACCTAGATGTATCTTTGTGATGTCAGGACTAACCTAGATGTATCTTTGTGATGTCAGGACTGACCTAGATGTATCTTTGTGATGTCAGGACTGACCTAGATGTATCTTGTGATGACTGAGGACTGACCTAGATGTATCTTGTGATGACTGAGGAATGACCTAGATGTATCTTGGTGATGACTGAGGAGTGACCTAAATGTGTGATGACTGAGGACTGACCTAGATGTATCTTGTGATGTCAGCACTGACCTAGATCTGTCTTCTGTTTTAAAGAGAAAAAAAAAAAGCGTGCCACGACACAGCTGTCATAATTAAAATGAAATATTTGTGACGCACTTAACTTTGACACTGTGAATCAAAGTCAGAGCCCCTAAACTGTACATTTTCAAATCAAACATCAAATTTGTCTTGTTGCATAGACAGACCTGTGACCAAAGTGTGCAGTGGAAGACATGCAGACATTCACGAACATCTGTTTGAGGAACATTTCTAACGTCCAATGGCCAAAGTCAACAATGAAGAGCTGTGGCACAGGGCCGCACACTGAGCCAGTTACACACAGATCTGGAAGAGGTGGGACCGGGGACAGGTCATACCTTGAGAAGACAACATCAAACACCACTCAACCTGGAACTAGGTACTTATAAGAGAAGGGGATAACCCAGAAACAAAAGGAGAAGACTGATAAGACCAAGGGAGAACTGACAAGAAAGGGTTCAAGCAACAGGACAGAGGTGGAAGGAAAGCCCAGAGTCAAAAAGTGATGGAGAAATGTAAGGAATGCACCAAAAGACCTAGGTACATGAGACCGCAATTGCATGTGCAGTTTTGCTTGCATTCTGTTTCCGGGTACTGGAAAACTTGGACTGGGAAATTATTGGGGTGGAGCAGAGGAAGAGGGAGTGAGGGGAGGGAGTGGGTGGGGGAGGGGAGGGGGGCAGACACAGAGAGAGAGAGAGACAGAGAGACAGAGAGAGAAACAGAGAAAGAGAGATATAATTCATACTCTTTGTATTGCTTATTTCCAAATCCAACTTTTTCAGCATTTTGAGAGAAAGTGCAGGCGCAATAGCTGGCACAATTGTTGCCGCTTTTGTGCACAACACTGTGGGGAGAAGACTTAGGGCCAGGATTTCACATGCTTATCTCTACCAATCAATGAAGATATATATATGTGCACACAATTACAATCGCAGCTGAGCTTTTTGGCATTCCATAGAAATGTTGCTGATGGCCTGTGCTTCCAATGGAGTACACAAAGGGTCGGGGGGGGGGGGGGGGGGGGGGGGGGGAGAGATGTTGTTTCATTAGCCAGAGCTGGCATGGCCTCAAAAGCACAAGGTGTAGCATTTTGACACTCTGAGTGTAAACACTCCCAGTTCTAATGTAGCACTCAAATGTGATATCGCAGGTGGGCCTCAACAGCTCGTTCAGTCTCACTTCGCCTCGCACATGACATGACATGATAGCTAGCTAGGAAGTATGAGGGCTGTAATCTCACCAGTTATCACATGCTTTTCATTTGTTCTACAATCAATCAAAATGGCCACCAACAAAACCAGTTGATTAGGTGACAAAACCGTGATTGTCTCTAGCAGCAGTAGTGCTTTTTCTTCTTCTCCAGAATCAACTTGACCATTTTTGAATCAAATAAGACTGAAATCTAAAGATAACATTTCTGTTCTGTTTAAAGTGCTGCTATGTCCTTGAAGGATTTTTTTTTCTTTTTCCTTGTATTCTTATCATCATCTTTTCCCCTATTTCTATGTTTGAGGCTCATGGTGAAGTGTAGCAACCTATCAATGTCAATGAAATTGTACTTTTTGTTGTTGCAATGCCAAAGGTGTAGCATTTGGCAGCTCTGTTTAGCTCAAGTCAAAGATAAAAACAGCTACAGATCTATACCCCAGGGGGTATCTTAATCAGTTCAAAGTTATTGCAAATGGAATTATTTTGCTGTGCGTCCCATATAAGTAACCTTGTTAGTGTGGTGATGAAAATATGGTTTAGTATTAAGTCAAATTGGAACAAACACAATGACAAAGTAAAGAAGTGATATACATTATGTGTGTCTGTCATTCATATACTCAAAATCAGTTCTCTTTCAACACTAGTGTTAAGCCTCTAACTCTAAGTGACAGATCTATGCAAATTCAAGGGACTTCACAAAATATGCAAATAAAATGAGTTCTTTTTTAACAAGTAACAGTATCAGACCCACATTTCTGCTAAATTATCAACAATTAGTAAAAGAGTGTGTGTAGTGCATGTGTGTGTGTGTGTGCGTGTGTGTTTTGTGTGTGTGTGTGTGTGTGTGTGTGTGTGTGTGTGTGTGTGTGTGTGTGTGTGTGTGTGTGTGTATGTGCGCGTGCGCGTCTGTCTGTCTGTCTGTATATCTGTCTCTGTGTGTGAGTCTGTCTCTGTGCATGAGTCTCTGTCACTCGTAGTGTCAGTCTGTGTGTGGTGGTGTGTTGTGTGTGTGTGGGGTGTGTTGTGTGTGTGTGTGTGTGGTGTCTGTGTGTGTCTCTGTGTGTGTGTGTGTGTGTGTGTGTGTGTGTGTGTGTGTGTGTGTGTGTGTGTATGTGTGTGTTGTGTGTGTCTGTGTGTGTCTGTGTGTGTCTGTGTGTGTGTATGTGTGTGTGTGTGTGTGTGTGTGTGTGTGTGTGTGTGTGTGTGTGTGTGTATGTGTGTGTATAACTACAAGAGGTTGGGTGGAGGGTAAGAGAAGGGCAAGGAATGGAGTGAAGGAGGAGAGAGAAAAAAGCGCACACAAAAGGAAAGTAAGGGCAGGAAGACCTGAGTGAGCTTACAAAGCGTGAAAATTATGCATTCAACTCAAGTGAATGCATGCCTAGAAATGATAATTTCGTAAAAAGCCATTCAAAATTCAAATTTTCATAAATTCTTGTGAAACATTCTGAGGAAAGTAAATAGAGGCTGCTATTGTTTGAACAAGATGTCCTTTTTTCTCTCTGAGTGGAAAGCAAAAATATTTTTTCTTTAACATGAAAAAATAATTAACAAACTTTAGCATGGCTTTTTTCTTTTAATTGAATTTTCAATTTGTAATGTGTTTAACTGTACAAATTCATATTTTCCCCTTGTCTCATCCTCATTCTCAGCTATAGATTTGTAACATAACTTCAATGCTTTAAGAGTTAAGTATGGTCTTCAGGAGGTTAAAAAGAATTTGAAATGTACACACAATTAATCACTTCTCATTAAAACTGTACACATTAAAATAAAAGTTAAGCAAAACAATTTAAATAAATTTTTTAAGGGTAACAATAAATTGCTTAATGTACAATGGAGGTGTTTTAAACGAAGTGCCAAGCATAGTAGCCATAAAAATCATACAATCATGGCTCTCCATGACACTGACATACTGTATGTCAGTCATGCACCTAGTACATGTATGTATTTCACTTTCATGGATTGCTTCATGCATGATCTTCACCTCCCACAGTCTAAACATAAGGTGGGCTCGCTCCAAGATCCAGATAAGCGCATCTGCTTCTGCTTCTAAATCCCTGGTCAGTTGCATCACCAGTCAAGAATTCTCAGAACCATTTCAACAAAAAATAGCCTTGTGCAATCACTTAGAGTGAAGACAGAAATTACATTTGTTAGTTTTAATTTGAAGGACTTTTTTTTGTCTTTTCAGGTTTTGTCTCTCTCACTTGTTTGAAATCAGTTTTTGATTGTAAATGACTTTAAATCTATACATTTCATATCTGTGCCCCCCTGGGCATGACTGTCACAATGTGCAGTGTTCAAATGTTGTCTAGAGGTCCACTTCTTTAAACTAAACTGTTAACATAAATACCACCTTTAACCAAAAGCTGAATACTATGCAGGTACTTCATTATTTCTGCCAGTGGCTGAAATTAAATGGCATCGTGACCAGTAGTTCACATTTACTTCATTCATTTCTTTGGTATTAGTGTTTCATTTCACAGCATGTTTGTTTTCACTGCTAAGGGGTGAAATCAACCTCTTCATTACCATGCAAGAGGAAGTCCTGTATAAATTATTATACTATAATAGATGTAATCTATTGAGACCAGATATCATGCAACTGAATGCAAGAGCGATGGTGTTTTTGTCTGTAGTCATGGCTTCAGCAAACCTTTGGGTCATTTTGATTCATATAACTTGCTTGGCTGATATTTTTTACAGAGAAAAGAGAGTGAGAATGAGAGATTCTGATCATAAGAGAAAGAAAGAGACAGAGAGAAGTTGGTGGTTGACCAATTTAATTAGTAACACTTGTGTTCTAACCTTTGAATTGGATTATTTTTCATCTTCCTTTTTCTCTTCCTGAAACTCATTAAGGTGACAACATTTCATTTTGAAGCTTGTAGAAGTACCATGCTTGTTTTTTACTTCAAGAGAAATCGGAAGCTTCACTTGAGCACCCCTGAGGCCTGTTTAAAGCCTGTTCACTGGCCAGACTATTCTGTGCATCATGGCAGAAAAGCGGTATAAATATCATTCTCTGGAGACTACTGTCTTGGCCAGTTGCACCAGAGATATCTAATCTTTGCTCCTGACAAAGTTCATTGATAGTGCTGTAATAGCATCATTGAGCAAAAAGTTCCCGGAGCTGGTTATATTATTACAATTTCTTTTAATGATCAGTCAGAACTGCTTTTTTATGGAGTTTGAATTAATTTCCTTGGAGATCTGTTGTTGAGGCTGAACCAAAACTTGGGCAAGAAACACTGATAAGTACTTTACTTCTAATAGCTATTCATGTAGTTATTATATCATTAAATAAGGTCTCCTCTGAATCTCCAGTATTCCACATATATGGCAGTCTCAACTGTCTTTAGACTCTGCACATGGCTTATCATTCAGATGAGCCACAAGTTTGGTTGCACATCTCCTATTTCACTACACAACATGTCTCTTTATTTTCTCAGCATCTTCAGCTGGCTACCTTGTCAGCAGATGCTTTGAGGCTACCAATTTTAATGCCTTTCTTAATCCCTGACAAAAAGCAGGAACAATGAAGAAACCAGACTAAAACTTGCAAAACTTTAAACAAACATACATCTCTTCAGAAGTGTAATATTAATAAAAGAATTATAGCTAACATATTTGTTCATCAATACTAATGCAGATGAACTAAAACAATAAAAGAGACAGACAGAGAGAGACAGAGACAGACAGACAGACAGAGACAGAGGGAGGGAGAGGGAGAGAGAGAGAGAGAGAGAGAGAGAGAGAGAGAGAGAGAAGAGAGAGAAGAGAGAGAGAGAGAGAATCCTTATTCCAAACTAAAAGAGAAACAGATGAGCATGAAGATGCTTTTTCCGTCTGGCCTGTGTCCCTTTAGGAACTAAAGACACTAACCTCAAACATTATTACACAATGCAGAACTGATTCTAACAAGAACAGTGATTGTTCATATTAACATTAACATACACAAAAAAAGTATGCAAAGTGTAACACACACGCATGTGCACACACACACACACACACTCTCTCTCTCTCTCTCTCTCTCTCTCTCTCTCTCTCTCACACACACACACACACACACACACACACACACACACACACAACTACGTCATACATAATATTCTTACGCTGAAAGAGGATATAAGAAGCATCAATCACCGAACTAATATCATCAGTACAGCCTGAGAAGGAATGATGAAGAGAGAGAGAGAGAGAGAGAGAGAGAGAGAGAGAGAGAGAGAGAGTGAGAGACTGAGAGAGACAGAGAGAGACAGAGAGAGACCTGTAGTCTGACACATGGTCAGTATCTAAAGGATTTCGCAATAATAATTAATATCCAGTCTATCAGTGAGCCAAGTCTTCATACGAGAGCAGAACACAGAAGCAGACGGTTCAAAGAGCAGGACAAATCCAGTAACATAATGTGGATCGTACAATCAAGAGCTACTGGATCCCAACCCTAGCCAGTATTTTTATTCAGGTAACGCAACATTGCCATACAGAGAAGGAAGACATACTGCTTACCTGTTTAAAACGGATAAAACGCTTGTGTAGATCATGTTTCTGTTCACCGAACACCACTTATCTTCGAGAAATCCTGAGCCTATCTGACTCTGACCTTCACCTCAATAATGAGACTACAAGGGAGAGCACTATAGACAGGTTTTTTGGAGACCTGATATGAAGGCGAAAAATATAGTCTATAAATTGATTTAACAAAAAAACAAAAAAACAAAAAAAAAGGGGGGGGGGGGATCTGTTACGCTTTGGGTTTTATGCTTTTTGCTTCGAAATTTGACATCACGTTCAGCTTTCTTTATATTCAGTTTCCAGCTGCAGTATTTTGTTGATTCACAATTTGTTCTAAAACTAACCGCTTTTCTCGGGTACAGAAGCAGCGCACGTGCGCACACACACACACACACACACACACACATGCCTGCGCGCGCGGGCACACACACACACACACACACACACACAACACACACCACATACATAATATATATTATGCGCCCACGCACACACATGGGCCCATGCCCACACATCATACACACACGTGTACATCCACTACACACACACACACACACAACAAAAAAATGGTAGGCAGGCACTCAAGATCTGACCAGTGCGTTGGGCTAATGCGTAGGTCAGACATCCGCTGAGTAGTAGCCACGAGACCCTCTTCTTCAATTGTCTCATCTTTGTTGTTAATTCATTTATCCATCAGCTTCAAATCATGCGTAGCGTGGTCTCAAAACTTAACGGATGTGGTGTAGCGTATATGGTCTAGTCCGCACGCAGTGACGCCTCCTTGATGAAACAGAAACTGAAACCCGAAGCGAAAGCTCCGACATGTTCGGCAAGCTCTCGGCAGACCCTTTGACACGTAAAATGAATCGTATGCTGCATTTAACTACAGTATATCAGCTGTCCGTGCTGTTCATTCATTGATTCAACCATTTCATTTGGCTTGAATTGCAACGATCACAGGCAAACAATCAACAACAACAAAATCCAGTATTACCAGAAATTTTCAAACTAAAATGGAAACGCCGAACGCAAAATTGCACTGAAATCAGATTTGTAAAACAAAACTGACGTAGATCCAGCTGGAGGAAGTTAGTCACACCAGTGGCGTGCTGTTTTTGGTATCACGCGCTTATTCTTGACTTAGTCATGGTCACAGATCCATGACGCACTTCTGACGAAACAAATTCCACGTCAATAGTAAGATTGTTCATCAATCATTACCGATAAAACAACTGATTGTCACGGCTTCCTGGTGATTCTGTTAGAGAGCATCTAGAAAGAACAGCTTTAGAAAAGAAAAAAAAAGGAAACAATTAAAAAAAATATTAAGATAAGGAAAAGCTCGCGCTGACACACACACACACACACACCCGCAGCGCCGCGCGCGCGCGCGCGCGCACGCGCTCGCACGCACACACACCACCACCACCACCACCACACGAACGAAGCACATAGGCTTGCACATGCATATCTAGAGTCACCATACGCCTAAAACAAAAAGATCAGTCCAACGCTTTTTTTTTTTTTTTTTTTTTTTTTTTTTTTTAGCCTCAAAGCAATTTGAGTTCTATCATACCATTTGTTCATATGATTTGTTTGGCCGGGTGTAGTAATATAAAACTTTCAGCGGGTATCAATAAACTTTATAATCAAAATTGGTCTACTGATTTGTATCATAAGCACATGCAAATTATTTGTAGCTAATACAGAGCTACACAATAAAGTGTAGAAACACAGCATCATCCAGAATAATTTTACTAATGCACAGAAGTGATCAGGTGATTGTAAATTTTTGCATAATTAATGCTAAGTACTGCATATTGGTATAGAAAATAATCCTGAATAGATAGATAGATAGATACAAAGAAATTAGATAAGGGTGCACACCCCCAAAAAGTCGCATCATGCAAAGAAAAAAAAAACAAAAAACATGCTATTACATTAGATGGTCTACTGACTTTTGAAACACATATTGTGCCAGCAATTAACAGAGAAAATCAGATGCTGGGAATATTGAATGGTCATTTATCCATTTGGTGATGTCGGACGTGTGTGTGTGGTGTGTGTGTGTGTGTGTGTGTGTGTGTGTGTGTGTGGTGTGTTTTTTTTTTTTTTTTTTAAAGAATTATTAGTAAGTCCGCCAAACAACAGAGACAAACAACAGAGACAAACAACAGAGACAAACAACAGAGACAAACAACAAGACAACAAAAAGAAGACTTGTAATTCGTCTGTCCCAGTTGTCTGGCGGACTCACTAAAAATCCTTTTTGGAAATTTGTTTCATTTTCCGCCGGCCGTCATCTCACTTTGAAACTAACTTGTTACAGTTTTCTTGTAATTTATTGTTGTTTTCCATGATGATGAATTGACGATCAGTTGGACTGCGCTATGCAGCTAACTTGCTAACCTTTCAAAGAGCTTTGAATGATGGGGTGTACTTAAGTCGAAAGGCCCAAGTTTGATCCAGTCGTTATTCTACTACTACTACTACTACTACTGCTACTACTACTAACTACTACTACTACTAACTACAAGAAGAAGAAGAAGAAGAAGAAAGTGGGCGCGTACTATTCGATTTGCTCTCCAAAGGCATTGTTTAGGAAACACAATAACAAAGTCTGTAACAGAGCCTCATTTGGTACCAAGTATTGTCATTGCATTCGTGTTGCAAGACAATGGACACTATCCTGGAACAGGTTTTCAAAGTCTGACCAGGATTTCATTGCTGATTCATATCTCCATTGGAAATGTTCAATACAGTCTCTTTCCACTTATTGACGAAGTTGCAGAGGTCTTCCAGTTCCATTTTTTAAACTGTGTGTTGTGCGTGTGTGTGTGTGTGTGTGTGTTGGGGGTGGGGGGGGGGGAGGGGGGGCGTGCGTGCGTGCGCGCGCGCGTATGTGTGTGTGTGTGTGTGTGTGTGGTGCGTGCGTGCGTGCGTGTGTGGTGTGTGTGTGTGTGTGTGTGTGTGTGTGTGTGTGTGTGTGTGTGTGTGTTCCAATCATCCTGTGAAAGGCTTCTTTCATGTTGAAGAATACAGTTTTCCAAGCGAATCGAATTAAGTTTC
The DNA here is from genome assembly GCA_033310375.1 of Conus canariensis. Lineage (NCBI taxonomy): Eukaryota > Metazoa > Mollusca > Gastropoda > Neogastropoda > Conidae > Conus > Conus canariensis. The sequence goes on along the minus strand of CM065720.1, from coordinate 59,757,522 downwards.
TTATTTCATTTCAAGTACCTTTCTAAGTCATTATAACTAACAATGAGAATATCATATTTCTGCCCAGTACCCCCCCCCCCCCCTTTTTTTTTTTTTTTTTTTAAACTGTGCTCTTTTAAATATAAGAATTTTGATATGCGAATTGTTATATTTGATTAGAAAGGCCATAGTGGATTTCTCTACATAATTTTTGATTGATCCTATACCGCCTATATAAGCAATGAAGTCAATGTACAAGTCACTTATTGATTTGAGTTCTGTGTATGTTAGGAATAGTACAACGTCATTCAGAAACTGCTCGACGCAGTAAACGCCATATTTTGTGGCAGTCTCTTTGTTTTGAAAACTGTCTACCCTTTAAAATCTTATTGTTGAAAAGCACTGTTTCAAGCAGCAAGCAGTTCGAAAGCCTGTGTTTGTTTGCTTCTTGTTGTTTGATACATGATCTCACCGATAAATGAGTAGGCCACTTCTGCCTAACTGTAGTCAGGCTCACCCAGCGTCAGCTTGGGACCCCTTCTCCGCCCCTTCTCTTCCCCCCCCCCCCCCCCCCCCCCCCCCCCCCCCCCCCCCGTTTTCCTCCACGACCCGTTCACCTCACCCATCCCCTTCCCCCCCTCCCCCCCCCCCCCCTCTCCCCGTCTCACCTTGCTTATGAGTGATTTGATTGCATAACTAGAACTCGGCCTAACAAAGGTACCCTTGAATGTTACAGATAACTTGACGACCCTCGAAGTGGTTGTGGCGTGCTGATGCTTCAAAGGGAGAGAATCCAACCAAACGTACCTAGATTGGAAGATTACATGAGTAGTTTTTCCTTTCAAAAAAAAAAAAAAAAAAAAAGCATGCCACTGTGTAATAACAATAACAATAACAATAAACAATAATTTTTAATCAGTCTTTTCTGGCCAACTGGCCTATAAAAGACAGGAGAATTGGTCATTCAAAATTGTATACATGGTGAGTAGCAAAACATTTCAATCAAGATGTAGTTTGGCATCTCAGTTTCATAGCTCCACAAATATAGGTCGCAACTCTAAAGGCTAATTTTCCACTGAGATTTGTGAATAGCAATTGTACTTTTAAAGTTGATGGGAAGCGGTAGTTATACAGAGGGATATGTCGTTTACGGAGTGCAGCATACCTTGGGCACACAAGCAAAAAATGAACAAGGTCTTCAACACAGTTCAAATCACAGACTTTACAAATTGGATTTGACAAACATTTGCCATAACGTGGAATTCCATTTAGTGGGAGTCGATTTGATTTAACCAGACAAAGAACACGACGGTGCTCATGATTTTCTAACTGGCTTATATAGGTGGCCCTTAAGATTTCTGGTTGGTATAAGATATAGTCTCCTTCTGTTACAACTGATTCATGCCAGCACTGACGGAGAATTATCCTCTAATCTTTCTTGGAATACTTTAAGAACGTAGCTAGGATTTCCAACATCTTGCATCACCCATACATGGCCAGATCCAAATTCACACAAAATGGTTCTAACTTGAGTAGCCCAGTTCTGTCTGCCATTATTATCATGCATAAACAACATATTGTAACATTGACGAGGGTAGCGGTCATGTGATAATACAAGAAGTCTGCACCAGTACCTAATAAGCTGTACATAGGCATCAATATATAAAGGAAATCTACCACACTCACCCAAAGCAACATTATTTTTTACATCTCTCCCAACACTCAAAACCATTTTACATATTTTCGTTTGCACCTTTTCAATTTCTTCGAAGTGTTGGAAACCCCAAATTTCTGAGCCATATAAACAGATTGGCTTGATTTTCACATCAAAAATCTTAAAAAACGGTATGAACAGTATGAGTGAGTTGCGATCAGCGCTGGCAGGCAGACGTGTTTTGGTTACACTGTAAATTTGTCCGGCGTTTTTTCGTTAATTAGCGATTAACTGTGTGTCTTAAACAATAATTACGTTGACAATTGGATCCCTGTCAACATGCCGACATCGTCGGTAAGTTTCCGAGCTTCCTGTGGCCAGTTTTACTGGACTTTTTTTAGGCTTTTATGTGGAAACGGGCCAAGGAGAGAGTTGCAACAAGGCGACTTTGCCGAGAGATACGAGTGATAAGTTTGTCAACAGTGTTTGTGCTGGTGTTTGTCACGGCATCCCTGCTTCAATGTGGGGACATTGAACCTCATCCTGGCCCTCCCAAAAAACAGGCAACACTGCATTCTCCTGCAAGAAAACCCCTCAATTCTGCAAGTGACACTGCAGGTGAAGTGTGTTTGGCCGACGTCATGAAAATGCTGACAAGTATGGACAAAAAGATCACAAACATTGAAGAAAAAATGACTGCCTTTGATTCAAAGCTGAACGAAATGCAAACAGAAATTGATGAAGTCCGCAGAGAAAATGAAGATCTAAAAGAAAGAGTGACAAGTCTGGAAGGAAAACTTGAAGATCAAGAAAGTAGGGGACGACGGAAAAATCTGATTTTCTATGGCATCCCAGCTGGTGACGGAGGAACGGAGACATATGCAGACTGTGACGGGAAGGTGAAGAAAGTTCTGAAGGACAAGATGGGCATCCAGGTGGATGTCCCCATGGAACGCGTGCACCGCCTGAAGGGTGGGAGAGGCCCACGCCCCATCATCGTCCGCTTCGAGAAATTCAAGGACAAGGAGAAGGTGCTGTCTGAATGCAGGAAGCTGAAAGGAACGAACCTATCTGTGTCAGAAGACTTCACACTTAAGGTGAGGGAAAAGCGGTGCCAGCTACTCCCTTTTCTAAGAGAAGCCAAATCTGCAAACAAGAGAGCCTATCTGCGTTTCGATTCCCTTGTCATAGAAGGTAAGCACTACAACTATGACCCAGAAACACAACAACTCCAAGAAAAAACTGTAAACAAATGACGGGCTGGCCGGCTTTTTCTCAATGCTCCTAAAGGGAGGATTTCCGATTGTACCCCCCCCCCCCCCCCCCCCCCCCCCCCAACTAAAGGTGATGATCAACAGTATATGTGTGAATCAGTGAACACAAACAGTGTGACGGAACGCTTAGCAAGTTTAGATAAGGATACAGAATGCATTGATTTTGACACACAGCAGTCTGTGGCATCGCGTAATACTACGAGGGACAGTTACACATCTTTGTTCACTCAGCCCAGGTTAGAAAGTAAACAGATGTCCGAGTTTCATATTATGGCATGGAATGTTCAGGGTCTTTCTCAAAAGTTACAAAGTGCTTCCTTTAAAATGTTCTGTTCAAGTTTCAAGATTTTCTCCTTTTCAGAAGTTTGGGCATGTAAACAAAGTGACATTGAAAACGCCTTTCCAGACCATTCTGTTTTCTTATCCACGCGTGCAAACTTTAAAAAAGGTGGGGTTGTTGTATGCATACATACGTCTATTGCAAACAATGTGGAACGACTATTAAAGAATGTTGAAGACTGTGTGTTCATTAAATTTGAAAAATCAATATTCAAATACTCACTTGATATTATCGCTGCTTTTATTTATGTTGCTCCAGAATATTCTGTTATATATGAAGACAGCCCTTTTGAAGGCTTTGACAAATTGGATAGTAATGTTTGTGATTTGATGCTATCCTACCCAAATTCTCATTTATTATTATGTGGTGATTTCAATGCGCGAACAGCAGAGCTTCCAGACACTGAGTTTTGTGATGAAGACAGACATGCTGCGCCTTTGGTTGAACTCCGTGATTTATTGTGTGATACTGTGCAGTCAACACGCAAATCGAAAGATAAGAGTACTAACAATTTTGGATTAAGACTTATTGAATTTCTGAATGCCACTGTGTGTGTGTGTGTGTGTGTGTGTGTGTGTGTGTGTGTGTGTGTGTGTGTGTGTGTATGGGTTGTGTGTGTGTGTGTGTGTGTGAGCGCGTGCGTGCGTGCGTATGGAGTTGGGAAAGGGGGAGGGGTAAGAGGAATACAGTGGGGACGTGGGGGGAGGGGAGGGGAGGAGTGGGGGAGTGGGTGGGTGTGTGGGTCAGTGGGTGGGTGAGTGGGTGGATGTTGATGTGCAGATGCGGAGGTGGGTGGGTGCGCGCGAGGAGGGGGGGGGGGGGGAGGGGGGGTGGGTTGTGACTCAGACATCCAGACCAGACTGAAACAGTCACGAGTATTCTCGAGTGTCAAAAGACAAAGCATAGTGATTGCACATATATTGAGACAAATCATGTGTTATACCATATAAACGTGGGCCCGAGGATACACGATTAAATCATTGTTTTCTCCTGTTCATGCAGTCATGAAATTAAGTTTGGTTGCAGGGCTTTGTACAGCATCATTGCACATTACACGTTTCACTTGAGCATAGTTTAACTAGGTTTGAATCTGTTATATCTTGAGACTGTTATTCCATTCGTTTGAGTCTTTATCTGAATCAGCCATCCAGAATATGTCTTTCATCTGTGATTATACAACGTAGCTTACTGTACATTTTCCGCTTTGCTCTTGCTCCGTTCGTCCATCTTCTCTTTTACTGTTCGCAGGCTTTGAGCACTGACGCAAAGTCTGCTGTGTTCACGTCTTTGTCAGTAAATGTTCTCTGGTAATTTGTGGTTAAAAATTGTAGTTTCAAAGTGATTCCTGGTATGTGTGTGTGTGTGTGTGTGTGTGTGTGTGTGTGTGTGTGTGTGTGTGTGTGTGTGTGTGTGTGCGCGCGCGCGCGCGCGTGCGTGCATGCGTGTGTGTGTGTGTGTGTGTGTGTGTATGCTATTTTATGATTTGAAAAAAAAGTGCAGTTTCGAAGTGATTCCTGCTTTTCTGCTATTCTGTGGTTAAAAAGTGTAGTTTCGAAGTGATTTCTGCCCTTTGGTATTTAGTATCTAATTGTCTTTCTTTGTCATTTTTCATTCTCTCGTGAAGAGAAGCATTTATCCTGGGTGACACCAAGACTGCTTAGAGAAGAGGAGACAGATGTAGTGACGATTGTTACACAATCTGTAAGCGAAGGATGACAGACTGGAAACATACGATGAGCGCGGGCGACTTTTGGCCACACGCCACAATTAGGATCTTGTACTAAAACACTATGATAATCCATGTAAGCGGTTTGAGGCCTACCATGAATTTGAACAAGCATTTAAAATGATAATTGATCAAAAGAACAACTCCCCACCAATTATTTCCCATGTGTGTGTGGGGCTGGGGGTGAGGGGGAGGTTCACCGATGAAATCACAATCTTCAAATACATGACCATCCCCTTAGCTGAAAACACATTTCAGGCCGTTGCACTCACCCGTGACTCTATGTTTGCGCTAGGGGGTTCCCCCAAATAGCCCTATTCCTGTGATTTGAATCTGTCTGCTTGGAACCGCCTGGCTTATACCTTGATGGCCACATGAAAGAAAATGAGGATAATTAACTTTGAGACACAATCAAAATTCTCAAAACAATCTAATTGCGCCAGTCTATAAATACTCGACTCTTTAAGCAAGGCCGTGGCGTATTAATTTGCAGCCATCTATAGGAAGGAAACGAGCCAATGACGTCACGCGCAGTGAATGCTGGGATCGTTCACCATTTTGGAAAGCACGTCAGTTTGGTTTAAACAAATCCAGCGGTCACTGGCGTGTGCCATATTGCGCTCAGTTCCTATGGCATATCAAGAATCAAGGTTTCCTTAGTCAGAAAACTGGCGCTTTGGACTGAGTTAGAAAGGGCGTTCAGTTGAATGTACCCCCCCCCCCCCCCCCCCCCCCCCCCCCCCCCCCCCCCTGACTGGTGTGTTTCGTTTATTTTCTACCGGTTTGATTTAGGTGGGTTTGAAAATAGTTGCCTTACTATTTTTCAAGGCCTACAATATCAGTCTAATACATGTACACATGTAAGCGAAGTGAGACAGCTGACGTGATGCGGTGCATTCCAGTTGTTTAATGATGAGAATGAGATTCAGTTGTTTGATTCTCTCTCTCTCTCTCTCTCTCTCTCTCTCTCTCTCTCACACACACACACACACACACACACACACACACACATACACACACGCCCGCACGCACGCACGCACACACACACACACACATGCGCACACGAATGCACTTCTGCCGGCACATACACACACACACACACACACACACACGCGCGCGCGCGCGCGCGCGCGTGCAAAGTGTTGATAGCAAGGCTTTAAAATTATGCTTGGGAATCCCTGTACATGCTTATACAGTAGGGACATATTCGGAAATTGGTGTTTTGTCTTTAAACGAATACAGAACACTCACTTTGGCAAAATATGTTGTGAAATGTACAACTATGAAAGGTGTAAATGAAACAGAAATCTCTTTAAATCCATCTACTGATTACCCCAAACGAGCAAAAAACATTTCCTGCTTGTCTACTATTGGCTCGTACTCTGCCCATTTGTTGCAGAAAACTGATTTGATCCCTGACTCTTTGGCAAAGATTTCTCATACTGATCCAGTCCCAAGCTGGGAAAGAAACAGGGCAAAATTTGACCTTAATCACACTGATGCTAAAAAAGCTGATCATCCGCATATCTTGTCATATTCAACAAAGATGCATATGCAAAGTAAGTATCCTAACCATCTTAAGGTAAGGTATATACTGATGGATCATTGACAAAGAACAAAGACGCTGGATCTGCTTTTGTTATTCCATCACTTAAAGTAGATAAAGCATATTCAATAGGCAAAAATCGATCTATCTTAGTTGCCGAAATGATAGCTATACTAATGGCTTTGACATATTTAATTGATATACCGCAATCAATCTTGCAAGTATTGTTATGTGTCGACTCAATGTCAGTACTACAATCTATCAAGTTTTTCAGTTCTAATTGTGAAAACTTTATTTTAAAGGAAATATGTTATTTAATTCATATTTCGATGTGCAAAGGGACCGATTTAACTTTTTTCTGGGTTCCTTCACACTGTGGAATTTTGGGCAATGAATTCGCTGGCAGATCTGCCAAAAAGGGAGCTAAAACTGAAATGAGTGCACAGTCACTTTCTGTCCCCTTGACTTTACAAGAGTGTCATCAAGTTTTAAAACAAGTGGCTTGGGACTTTTTTAGAAACAACCAGAACATCCCTTATTTGCGGGTTAATGCTCGAAATAGCCACGTTCTCAGCTTTGATCAGGTTGAAGGCATTGAACACCTGCAGGTTCGTGATATGTATCAGTACAGAAACTTTGTTTCAGTATTTTATAGACTGAAACTCAACGCATTCAGAACGAAATATAGTGCAGGAACAAAATGCATAATTATGTGGTAAGGCAAACGTGTCGAGAGCCCACGTTTTATTTGATTGTGTGACTCTTAAGGCATACTTACCATGTTTATTAGGCATGACAGTGACTGATGTTTTTTCTGATATTGATTTTGCTTTCAAAGTTACCTTTTGTTTAATATGTAGTCCTGTTAGATATTTACTATAATGTTATACGTAGTCATTATTCCATATTTTGCGTGCACTTCCACACACCTATGCTTCACACACATACTCTTACACACACACGCTCTCTCTCTCTCTCTCTCTTGTCTAATATCACACAATTTTGTGAAAAGACGTAAAAATGAAAGTGCGCGCGCACACACAATTTCTCCCCCCACCCCATTCTCTCTCTCTCTCTCTCTCTCTCTTAATGCATTATCTTAAATTTCACTATCCATTCATCTGTCTAATTTTCGATGCTTCCGCAATGAATTTCGCAACTGATTTAATTACAAGTTCATCATCTGATGATAACATGACAGCGACATCTTGTCTTTTCGCTGGAAAACTGAGCAATTTGTCTGCACGTGCACGTGCTGGCCCCGTACCATGAGAGGTCTAATCCCCGCCGGTCCCTGACTATGAGAGGTCTAATCCCCGCCGGTCCCTGGCTATGAAAGGTCTAATCCCCGCCGGTCCTGACTATGAGAGGTCTAATCCCCGCCGGTCCCTGACTATGAGAGGTCTAATCCCTGCCGGTCCCTGACTATGAGAGGTCTAATCCCCGCCGGTCCCTGACTATGAGAGGTCTAATCCCCGCCGGTCCCTGACTATGAGAGGTCTAGTCCCCGCCGGTCCCTGGCTATGAGAGGTCTAATCCCCGACTATGAGAGGTCTAATCCCTGCTGGTCCCTGACTATCAGAGGTCTAATCCCTGACTATCAGAGGTCTAATCCCTGCTGGTCCCCGACTATCAGAGGTCTAATCCCCGCCGGTCCCTGACAATCAGAGGTCTAACCCCCGCCGGTCCCTGACAATCAGAGGTCTAATCCCCGCCGGTCCCTGACAATCAGAGGTCTAATCCCCGCCAGTCCCTGACAATCAGAGGTCTAATCCCCGCCGGTCCCTGACTATCAGAGGTCTAATCCCTGCTGGTCCCTGACAATCAGAGGTCTAATCCCCGCCGGTCCCTGACTATCAGAGGTCTAATCCCTGACTATCAGAGGTCTAATCCCCATCGGTCCCTGACAATTAGAGGTCTAATCCCCGCCGGTCCCTGACAATCAGAGGTCTAATCCCTGACTATGAGAGGTCTAATCCCCGCCGGTCCCTGACAATCAGAGGTCTAATCCCTGACTATGAGAGGTCTAATCCCCGCCGGTCCCTGACAATTAGAGGTCTAATCCCCGCCGGTCCATGGATATCAGAGGTCTAATCCCTGCTAGTCCCTGACCATGAGAGGTCCAGTCGTGACGACTTGCCTGGAAGAGGCCATTTCCGTACTGTTTTAAGATTTATAACCACAGAGAGCTTCACTGAACTGAACACCTGAATTTTAGAAAAGCTGTCCAGGACCTTTCTAAAGGGAACGTCCGAAAAAAACTGACTGGAGAGGGACTTCGGCAAAGTACCGACACTGACAGATGTTCTCATTAAAGATACTATTACAGTGTCTTCTAACAAATCTCAAATGCCCTAAACGCCCTTGTATAAATCTGACTGCCAACAACAGCAACAAGAACAACAAACTGGCGCAAACAGGCTCAACATTGCGTGTAGCACAGACTATCAGCATCCAACATTCCAGCCTGTCAAAATTTGTGGCCTTGCAGTCCATCAGATGCTGTAAACCTGCCCTGTGGAGACCTGACTCCCCCCCCCCCCCCCCCCCCTCCCCAAGACCAGGGCACTGTAGAGAATGGTCCTCTAACATGAGTGACTGGACCCTGGGGCAGAACATTCGTGTTTTGTCTTTGCAAAGTCTTGGGAAGGTCACGGGTGCTTTTTCTCCCACCGCCTTGTCGACTGTTTAGAATGATGGCAGATTGCATGGTCATATTTGTCAGAACCATCGGATGTTTTCGTAAAAAGTTTTGTTTGGTTGGTTGGTTGTTTTTGTTGTTTGTTTGTTTGTTGTTGTTGTTGTTGTTTTTTTGGTTTTTTTTTTTTGGGGGGGGGGGTTCTTTGTTTTGTTTTGTTTTTCTTTTTGAGAAGACAATATGATTTCTGACAAGAGTGACGGGATCTGCTGTGTTGTGGGGCGAGTTGCCACGCTGATTCCTTAGCTGTACTGATCTGCCCAGCTTCAGCTCGGCTTACGCGTTGCCATACAGGTAAGCACACACATTATGCAACACATTTCATGCGTTGCCAAACAGGTAAACACGGAGTCTTATGCAACACACTTTATGTTGTTCTGTCTGGATCTGTTTTAAGCAAGGATTAGAACTAAGTCTTGTCATTCATCTCAATCAGCGTTCTGGCTCCACTGAAGTGTCGTCACACAATATTGATATGATTCTGTATTGTAACAGTTTTGTGTAGTACGTGGCAGTCATCAACATGGTACTCCGATGGTTCCATGATAGAACATGGACATCATATCCACACTGTTTGAATCATATTTATCATAAAATATTTTAGTTTTTGAGCCTCTTGGCACAGAGATAGTGAAAAGGACGCGTGGACCATCATCACTATGTAATGTTTTGCCAGAAAAGTGACGGTACATTCAGAAACAGCTTCTTCTAAAACTGATAAAGGCCTACCATCTTGTAACGTTTAGTTTTAATAGGAAACAATGCTGTCCTTGTATGGCGTGATGACTGATGCCTTGCAATTGGCGTTGCTTGCAGAAACATGACGTGCATCATACCAGGAACATTTCAGGAGCTCAGATTTTCTCCTGACTGCAGCCGCTGTGAAATAAGTTTCTCACACTTAGGCCTCACCGATTTTGGAAGGACAGGTGAGATTGTTGTGACTTTTTACGTCACAAGGAAGGAGAGGAATACTAGAGAAAAAAAGATTCTTTTCATATTATATTTGTAACACACATATAGATACTTCTTGCGCAAGTCTAGTTATAAGACACATTTGAACTTGTAGTGCTATTACAACATTCTGTGTTCAAATGAACTATAATGAGGTTCCTTAAAAATGGCAAAGTACACAGTAATGCATATAATACAGCTATTGTGATGGCTCACAGACAAATGTGGGCTACATCCCCAATAATTATCTTCAAAAAATTGTGGAAGCTGTTGTGATTTTTAGTGCCTTATTTCCTATTAGTCTTAGATATGGAGCCTTCTTCATTCGAAATTAAAGTATTGTATGTTTGATAAACGTGCGTATGTTTTGTTGTTTTGTGCCTTACTTTAATTTCTTTTAGGAAAAAAAAAGTTTTACGTGACTGGTTTAGTTTCATTCATTCTAACTCGGGATGAAAACTCCGAGTGGAGAATATGATTAAGCATTTCATCAGTGTTCCTGCTAGCGCCTGTTCGAAATAACATTTTAATATCCAAGTTTAATATTCATCAGTTCACACTTTCCCCCCATAGGAACCTGTTAGTGTTCGACACTGTCGCTTTCCCTGTGACGAAAATTGCAGTGTGCGCGTGCGTGCGTGAGTACATGCGTGCGCGCATGCATGTGTGTGTATGTGCGTGCGTGTGGTGTGTGTGTGTGTGTGTGTGTGTGTGTGTGTGTGTGTGTGTGTGTGTGTGTGTATCAGAGGGGTCTACCGCACTGAAAGCCCGCCGACTTGCTCTTTGACACAGCTATCTACGCGGTACAGAGAGGGATGGCCGGACTCACGTCAGTTACCAATACACACGTCGTCTATTTTGACCAATGCTGTCTCCTCCGAATCAACCCCCTGGTCTGGTCTATACGCAGGGGGGGGGGGGGGGGTTGTTTTTCCATTTCAGGTGAGAGAGAGAGAGAGAGAGAGAGAGAGAGAGAGAGAGAGAGAGAGAGAGAGAGAGAGAGCGTTTACCAGATCTAGCCTCTAGCATCGCAGAGCACTCATTCACAACACACTGTCAGCAGCCTGCCTTTTTTTCTCCTCCGACTGTTCTCCACGTAACACTTCCACCCCACCCCAATCCCTGCAACCTTCTCCCTCCACGACCCGGGCCACCCGGGTTCCTTGAAGACCACAGGCAGCGACTCTATACATAACCTCTTGCAAACTTGTAGCCGTGGCTGGTCGAAAGAAAGAAAAAGATACACCTGAAGCTGCGGGTAGGACCTGGAGAAGTACTGTCCTCAACCGCCAAAGGAGCAATCGTGCACCACCCTTGGAAGTCTGTGCTGTGTTCATACAGGGTGCAGGCACGCACAGGGCATTCCATTAACATGTGAAGGGACATAATTGCTCCCTGGCAGATGCCAATGCGTAATGGCCACCGGATGTGACACGACCGAACCTCCACGGGAGCGTTCCCATGGGTGTACCAGTCCGTATTTCATGACTGCAGAACCCACCGGCAAAAAAAACGTCGTTAGATCACATCCAAACAAAGTCTGCTAACCGCTCTCTTTCTCGAGTTGTCCCACCCGCGCTTCACCCTTTATCCTCCTGTAACATGTTTTATTACACGCGAGTCAAAAAGGCGAATTACCTCTCTGGTGTTTTTAACCCCTTAGCTGCTGTCCACGAGTTTTTCTGCCTTTGCGGCCCATTCACCTACTGTATGTTTAAAAAGTTTGTAATGTATTTCCCCTCTTTTTACAGCTGAGAACCTCGAGCTTCGCGACATTCTATGTGTAATTAGTAGTAGGTGGTGAGGTTGTTGTTTGACCTAAAACTGTGGGTTGAGTATGCTTACCATTTATTCTGTTGTGTCTGCTTGCTCTATGGCCTTACTTTTTAGGCAGCCATATCAATGATTTACTTTTAAAAAAAAACTGAATAAAGAAGAATGGCTTGCACCTCACCACGAACCATTTTTATCTGTTTTTGGTTTGTCAATGTTTTAGTCATTGTGTAGGCAACTATGTTTACGTTGTTTGCTTTACTATTATTTATTTTCCTGTGCGATCAGCTGAGCAATAATCAAACGTCAACTGAAATTAACAATTTAAATATTCAATAAAATCTTCATTCCTATCAGCATGGAAATAAAGTCGCAAAACAAAGAGCAGATTAACATTTATCAAATACGTAACACAAAACAGACGAAAGCGAGATTTTAAATATATGACTTCTTCAGATACTGCAGACAAAAGACATCAAAACAGTATTTCATAAGAGTGACTTTGCATCTTCTGTGTTTTGTTTTCAGTCATTCTGCTATTTGTTTCAGCCTCCTTCATTCCAGTGTTGCTATTCACTGTCACAGGTCATCGTGGAACTGGTGGACGTAGGCCGTACGTCAGTGACCCTGTCGTTGGACATGATCCATGAATTAAAAAGCCAGAGGCTGGCCAGCTTTCTTGTCAAGCTTGTCTTCCTGGACACGGTGAAGGGCGAACTGGTGCCCCTGCCTGACTGGTACATAGACAAATATGAAGGCGTTGCAGCACGCAAGAAAGGTTCTTTCGTCCTCGACAAGATAAAATCAGGGGTGAGGAGTAGGCTAATGATGGTGATCCTTCTCCACTACAGTAAATAACTGCTTCTCATCATTTCATTGCAGCTGTAGCAACATATAGTCCAAATTGGGGAGGGGGTATGTACAGTCGTACATGTTGGATTTATGATGAATGTTATAGATATTGACTGTTCTTTTGAAAACTTTGTGTGAAGGACCGAAAGAGGTACAGTGCCGTAGCAAATATGCAGACACGTTTCAAGTTATTGTTAATAATAATGGGTTGTTCTTTGTGTTTACCAGCCTCTGGCCTCACTCACTACATCTTGATCTGCTTCTGTCATTATAATGAGGATGAGGATGGAACTATGATCTCCAAAACACACGCGAAGGTGGTTAGGCTAACTACACATAGCAATACTTTCTTGATGGAGAAGATTTTCCTGAATCAAACTCTGCACACTCCCTTAGTGACTGACTCGGAATGAAATGTGATGTTCCAAGTGAAGCCATCTCCGGTGTAGCGTAAAGTTATGACTCCACATGCGAAATCACTCCCCGGTGGACGAGAAAGGCCACATTTTGAAAATCTTCCCCCGGGAGGCAAGTCCAGACCGACACCTCCCATTCCCATTCCCCACTTCTTATGATCCGATTTCACTTCCCTCTTTCAAAATTTACAGTATCCTAAATGATAAAGAAATAAATCAACACACATTGCACCCGATTTTGAGAGAGAGAGAGAGAGAGAGAGAGAGAGAGAGAGAGAGAGAGAGAGAGAGAGGAGAGAGAGAGAGAGAGAGAGAGAGAGAGAGTATATGGATTTGAGTCAGACCTATTTCCCACAGTGTATCAAATCCACTCCACGGGGAGTACTCCGTGGCATGATCCAAAAACATTCCATGGCGTGATTATAAGCACGTGCCCAGAGTTACCCGAGGTGGAAATGGTCACGTGTCTGTATCACTCCATGCGGTGTGTCTGGATGCTGCCATTATCACTCGCTGGGGGGGTGCTTTGGGAACAGGGTGGGAAGTAGTTCTAGTTCAGGTCCAGAATCGCTTCCCCCTCCCCTCCCTCTCCCCCGCCCCTCCCTCAATTCAAATACAACGGGTCGTGGTTGATTTATTTTGTCGTTCGGGGCACTTTGAGAATTTTGAAGGAGGGATGTAAAGTGCAAAAAAGAGGGGAGGTCGGTCTGGACTTACACCTTGGCGAGGGGGGGGGCGGAGTGGGAGAGGGAGAGCGAGTACGTGCTCTTTCCGGGGTCATTTCGGGCCAGGAGTGAGTATGGCACATGACACCAGAGTTATAGATCTGTAGTTTTCTTTTATATGCTCCTCTCGGGTTTCCTGTCAGCCTCCTTTAATTTTCATTCTTTCCTAATGTTGCCGTCTTGGCACACTGAACAACTGATTATACGAGCTTAACGAATGCTCACTTCATTTTCAAGATGAAGGAGATGGCTGAAGTGAAGGAAGTGGGCAGGGGAGGGTGGATAGAATGGTGCAGGAGTTCAGCTTGACAGGAACATTTTGTCAGTCAATAGCCTACATGTGTTGGTAAAGCCCAAAATATCTGCGAAGTAAAGTGCATTCATTTTGGTTGTGAGCATGTCACCGTGAGCTTCCTAAACTGTTCCCAATCATTCAACGATTGTGAATGTTGTTCTAAAGTGTACGAATGTGGACGTTGACCCAAACTGCATCAGTGCGAATATTGTCCCAAACTGCACGAATTCAAATAATTTTCCCATACTGCACGAAATGAGTGTGTTGTCCAAACTGCACAAATAGGAATATTGTTCTGAAGCGTGCAAACGTGAATTTTGTCCCAAACTATGAATGTGAGTAGTCTAAAAATGCGCAACTGTGAATGTTAGCCCAAACTGCACGAATATCAATGTTGTCCCGAATGCGAATGTTTGTCCCTATCGGCACGATCAACCATATGAGTACGAGTGTTGTTCCAAACTGCACGAATGAGAATATTGTCTCAAACTGCACGAACGTTGTATCAATGTGCACTGAAATTAATATTGTTCCAAAAACTGCATTTTCTGTGTGAGTTTTTCCCCATAACTAGACGAATCCGAATGTTGTCCGTAACTGCACGAATTATGAATGAAAGTGAAGGGGAGCAGAGGAGACAGGATTGGAAGGTCGGAGAGGGAGGGGGGTGGTGGGAGGGGAGGAGGAATGACGATCTTTTGTGTCAGGTGAATCGGGGTGAGGAGCGAAGGAGACAGAGGACAGAGGAAGTAACTGAACACACACACACACACACACACACACACACACACACACACACACACACACCACACCACACCACACCATACCACACCACACACACAGACGAGGTTTCCCCAAAGACACAAAGTGAAGATCGGTATCTCGACTTGCTTTCCCACTATAGTCGTCTTTGTTGAATAACCGTCGCTCGTGTAGGTCATTCACGTCTTCCGGGCGAAGGAATCGTTTGATTTGATGGGCTCCTCTCTTCTCAGATACTACGTATACCAGCTTCTTGTTGTCAGCGATTTGATGAGGTCGGTCTACTGTCTGCACGCACTGTCTATATGAATCACCGTGTGTGTGCTTCAAAGATGACAGTCTGACACTAATAACGGCGAAGTGTGTTAAACCAACAGCCAACCCTTGAGCAGAAGGTAGACAGCCAGCCAGTTAGATCATCAGTGCGCCTTCAATGTGGCTGCACACCAAAAATTTATGCGCAGAGGCCTTGCTTAATCAAGCAGTCGAGTATTTATAGACTGGATCAATTAGATTGTTTCGGGAATAGAACTTTTAAACTTAGGCGATTTGTGTTGTTTGATCGTGCTCTTTGGAGACGATTTCACATATCTTGCTTTGTGTGCTCTGTAAATGCCAGAGAGCAGTTGTCTATTTAATCAAGAAGGCTGCTGAATTCATCTGTGTGTTTATGCCAGACGTTTTGGATACACACTAAAAATGCACACAAAGACAAGGACAAGGATTCGGTCGAAAGTTCTGCTTGATTTGATGTGTGTGTGTGTGTGTGTGTGTGTGTGTGTGTGTGTGTGTGTGTGTGTGTGTGTGTGTGTATTTTCGTCCGCGACTCTCTGTGTGTGTATGCATGTGTGCGTCTCTCTCTCCTCCTCCCCCCCTCCCTCTCTGTGGGTGGGTGCATGCGTGCGTGTGTTTGTGCGTGCATGCGTACGTGGTTGTGTGCAATTGCGTGCGTGTTTGTATATGCATCTGTGTGTAGCGTATGTACGTGTGTGTCTGGATGTATATTGCTTTCTTTTTGCATGCATGAACGATATTGTCTGATTTAAATGTTACAAGATGTTTAGACGTTTGTTCAAGTATTCAGCAATTGCAAAACACACCTTCTCTTAAAAAAAACAGGAAGAGGACGAACAGATGACTTTGCTTCCCGTCAGTCCGACCTGTCTTGTATCTGAGGATACCTTAAAACAATAACCAATAAAAAACAATCTTTCACGCCATGTTTACATAACAAAAATTATCATTTCTTGCAGGTGTGAGATGAGTAACCGGGCATCTCACAATATCACAGAAGCAGTTCGCGACAGAGCAAGAGTAGTTCGCGAAACATTGCGAGCTCCCTCATCGTGACCCGTCCCAAGGTGGGTAGGCTACTTTCGGTTTCATTTTGTCAGAACTGGAGGGCATAACTTTTTCTCATATTCAAGGAAACTATTTCATACGTAGACACGTTCCAGAACACACTAGATGAATACATCTTGTTTAACAATCGTTTGGTGGGTCACAATGTTTATTTTACGCTCCAGGTCCTGGTGTTACTGCAGAACTGCAAAAAACTGCGGAAGCTGACGTGCTCAGTTAGAGTTGCTGGAGTTGACTGGATGTCAACACCAAGGACGGAGTGGAACGGGACGATATTTGATAATAGCGTGTTTTCAGGGGACGGAATCGCGACCTGTTTTATGTTGCGAGCAGCCATCGTCTCCTCTGCACGTGTCGGGCAACATGACCGCCTGAATTCTGTTCACTTTTTTGCCCTTAGTGGCAACAGCCTTCGGTATTTATCTCAGTGTTGCGAAGCATAATGAATAAAAATAAAAGGACAGGGACAGGGTCGGCAGAACACGCAGACACAAACGGCAGCGCGCGCGCGCGCGTACACATACATGTGCGTGCGCACCCCCCCCCCTCCCCCCCCCGGCCATACTATCATGATTCGAACCCTATACACTGAAAGCACTTTTATTTCAGCCGTGGCGAAACCGTTTTAAAAAATGCTTCGGCGGACACACACACACACACTCCTCGCCAAATTATTGTGATTCAAACTCCATAAACTGAAGCCACTTTTATTTCTGCTTTGCCAAAACACGTTTTTAAAAATTCTACGGCGACACACGGCGACAGGCTACTCAACACACACACACACACACACACGCACGCACGCCTGCCATACTATGATTCAAACCCTATGCACTGAAAGCACTGTAATCTCTGCCTCTGCCATAGACGTCGATCTCTCTCTCTCTCTCTCTCTCTCTCTCTCTCTCGTCCGCAACACTGAACAACTTTCGGTCCCTGTAAATATACTCTCTGACAAAAATCCGCACCCGTCGAAAATAGTCTCTTTTATCATTCCCTCTCCTTTTCACCCTACCTCACCTCCTCCAGACCTTCCTCCCATCCCCCCCACCCTCTCCACCCCCTCACCTCTTCGACTGTTGCCATCTTCATGATTAAACCACACGGTGTGTACAGCTGGAGTTCCGCCGTGTTGAGAGAGGCCCAGTCACTGATGCCTACACTGCAGAGGCGTGTTACGATGGGAGGCGCTCTTCTGGACGCCGATGCTGTTGAGGCGGATTTCTACGGTGCGGAGGAAGTCCCGCTCACGTTTCCGTTGTTCCTGATGGATCTTCTGTCGGAGATGATACTGCTGGAAACTGTTCGTCAGAATGGCCACCGGCAGTGCGAGAACCATGACCCCGCTCAGAGAACACAGAGCTCCCACCTGTCGTCAACAGCATCAGCATCGGCATCATCATCATCGTCCTCACCACCATCATCATCCTCATCATCGCCATCATCCTCATCATCGCCATCATCATGATAGCAATCATCATCGCCATCATCATCATCATCACCATCGTCATCATCATTGCCATCATCATCATCCTATCGCCATCATCATTATCATCGCCATAATCATTATCATCGCCATAATCATCATCATCGCCATCATCCTCATCGCCATCATCAGTATCATCGCCATAATCATCATCATCACCACCACCACAGCTATCATTATCATTGCCATTGTCGTCGTCACCATTATACCTTTCACGTGATATGAGATGGACGTTCCTGCCCTACCTACCCTTTCCCCAGGAAGGGAATCGCCAGTTCCTCTGCTCTGAGAACTCTCCGGCGCGGGAGTCAAGAAAGTGAATTTGGCTGCAGGCATATTGTCAACGATTGCCACAGACTGAGAAGCGAGAGGATAGCTAACAACATAAAATGATCAATTGATTTACACTTTCTGTTTACTCGTTTGATCAATCCACTGCTGCTTTTACTATCATTGTGATCATCACACACCATCCTCGTCATGAACAGGAAGGTCTTTTACCTTTCGAGTATGACTGGGATCAAAACTGAGAATCAATACCCTGCTGTGCTGTAGCTGTACTGCACTGCAATGCAGTATTTTGCCTCGTGCTGAACTGGGATCAAAACTGAGAATCAATACCCTGCTGTGCTGTAGCTTACTGCACTGCATGCTATTTCCCTCGTGCTGAACTGGATCAATGAGATCAATACTCTGTGCTGTGCGACTGCACTGATGCATATTTGCTCGTGCAACTGCCTGTTTGATGCTCGATTCGTGGTATCTGAAAATGCCGACAGCTCTCCCTACCAAGCAGCGGACGTCACGACTTTTGGTGCACGGGGAAAATGAAAATAGTTGAAAACAATTTTTGCTTTTTTAATGGTTTCCTTTTTCACCTCTCTCCCTTAAAGTCAATATTAATGGGCTTTTTTTTAAAGTGAAGATGAGTTATATTTTCAGGGCAGAAAAAAACGAGAAACAATGCTATTTAAACTTTATTTTCGTCTATGTATGTTTTCTTGATAAATATCAATATGTATGTCGGACTCACTGAGTCTGCAAACGTCCATGTGACTGGCTGGAAGAGCTATTGGAATTGTTTCCCGTCATGGTTCCACAAACTTGAAGGGGAAAACACTCACCACGCGACCGACAGTGGTGGCGGGAGTGATGTCCCCGTAGCCGACTGTCGTCATGGTGATGACAGCCCAGTACAAACTGCCAGCGAGGTCACTGGCAAAGGGTCTTTTTCCCGTCTTCGGGTTATACCGATCCGGCTCGTCTCTGTAGCACAGCACATGTGCAGACAGGCTGTTTATAATCGGCTCGTCTCTGTAGCACAGCACATGTCCAGACAGGCTGTTTATAGCCCAGCCGACCACGGGGGCGGGGAACAAGCAGGGTAGGGTGTAATCAGAACTAGGTGTACATTTACGAAGAGCTAATAAAAGCTCATAACTAAAAAAGAATATTTACTGAATAAAAGAATACCGTGTTAAAGCAAACAAACACGAAAGAAAACCAAACAAACACGAAAGAAAACCCACAAAAAGATCACGCTAGGTTATTTCTACAGTAGAGCAGCACCCGCATTACAGCTACATATCTAAAACAAATTACTTCTTAAGTGAAACAAGTATTACTTCAAATAACTTCTTAAGTAAAACAACATACTCACGAGAGACTGCTCATTATTTTTACAGTAAAGTGACAAGTTTTGTAAAACAGCCTACTTACGAGAGACTGCTGGATTACTGCTGAAATAAACCAACGTATATGGTAAAATAACACACTTACAAAAACAAGACCTTCGAATCACTTACACATTAAAGCAAAAGCAGCGTACCTGCAAAAGACCGCTGTATTAGTTCTACAATAAAGCAACAACGATAGTGGAAAAGAAAACACAGCTACAAAAGACTTTTAGATTACATCTGAAAGAAACCAACGACTGCGGAAAACATGCCTACAAACGACTGTTGGATTACTTCTAAAATAAAGGAACAACTATGGTAAAGCACCATAGCTACAAGCGACCACTAGATTACTCCCAAAATAAAAGCAACAATTACAGTAATACTACATCCGTACATATGACGGAGTGACTACTACTAAAACAAAGCAACTACTATAGTTAAACAACACACCTACAAAAGACTGCTGAAATCAGAGTGACAGAGAACTTTGACAAGGACGGTAGGCTTAAATGTGCAAAAAAAGTGCTTTCTCCATGTTACGTTCTCCGAAAGTCAGAGGAAGGCTTGAGGAGGAGTGGGGGAAGGGGTAGCGGACAAAAGAAGGGGGAAGGAGGGGGGGGGGGGAGGGGAGAATGTGAAGGGTGTTAAATCGTCGGGGATATTAAATGGAGCGAACTGCGCCTTACGTATTGAGGAAATTAAATAGATCATGCTGTCGAGCTAAAAGTTTATTACACAGAAAACTAAACACTTATCTTTTCTTGCCTCGACCGGCTCTTATCCTAAGATGACTTTGCTGCGGGCCAAACTGAGGAGACTGGGATCACATAGTCAAATTTCATCCACTTGATGGATGCGTCTCCGAGAGTGTTACTTAAATTTCCTGACCAGTACTGTAGATGCCTGTATCTCTCAGGCCCGGTTGACGCCGGGATATATTATGAAAATAAGCGTTGAGTGTAGTCTTGTTACGCAGTCTCAGACCTGAATGGAATTCCGTAGCATCATCATCATCATCCTGATCCTCATCTATCAGCAAGAAAAAAAAAAAAATTAATTCTGTGGCTCTTCATCATCTGCACTCATGGTGACCTCAGTTTCGATTACTTCTCCACGTCTATGTCCTTGTTTGATTCTGTCGGGGTCACCGTATTGGCAGATTCATCCGGGACTGTCGTTCGATGGACGTAGTGGCGCCCTCCGGAGGGACAGCTCATTCACGCTCATGCTGCCTCCGCGACTAAGCAATTGTTATCGCCTGTAGGAGGCTTAATACGTGGGGTCCTTCGCATGATGTATCAAAACAGGCGCCACTGAACACTACCGAAGTGACTCGGCAGCAGTGCAATGTCTCCTCTGGTGGGTTTTCCCATGACGACCTTGACTGCTCCCTGTGGTTTGCCGCTGCCGGGACGTGGCGGGACGGACCAGACTGTGGTTGTGGAGGGGTGGGATGGGTGGGGATGGGGATGGAGTAAGCGGCGTGGGTGGAATGCCACTGCCACTAAGGTGGCACAGAAGATGAGTCAGGGAAAAAAAAAACGACCAAGCAACCAGACACCTAAACATTTATTATACCTTATTGCTTTCACGAGGGTGTGCTCAAGCAGAACACTGTTCTGACTTTCATGGGATTAGGTGTATTATCGTTTTCATCAGGCAGTGGTCTGCTTTATGGTATGTGTTTTGTCGAGTTCCGTGCCCCCTTTTCCTACATAAGCCGTTTGTGTCTCTGTACTCACGGAACTTTCGAATCTCCCACCTACGCAGCCATGTTTAAGCCTGTGTTCAACTGTGCCATGTTTAAGCCTGTGTTTAACTGTGCAAAAGGGACAGTGTTTTCAGTGTGTTGATGTTGAATCCAAACACTATACCCGCGGCCAGCTGTTGTCAGCCAGTGCTGTTTCATTGAACTTGCCCCTTGCCACTCGTTTGAAAGATTTAGGCATAGGGGTAGACCGCGCGCATTTCAAACGACCGCAGCGCCGATGTCGGCGAGGGGGAAGAAGAAAGCAGAGGTGGATTAAAATGATCATCAGCAGTCGGCCTGCCCTCAACGGACGTGCTTCCCATCAGCACTATCCTTCAGATGATCGGGGCACAGTACAGGTAAACCATGACGATCGTACACACTTAGAATTGAACCCGATCAAAAGTGACATTGAGAACGTTCAAACCGGGTCAAGATAATGACCTTGAATACTCAGTCCCTTCGAAACAAGACTCATGATGTTTGTGACCACATAATCCAAGGCAACTACGATGTGGTTTTTCTGACTGAAACGTGGCTCCGGCCACAGGGGGATGGAGCTGACATCGCGGCAGTGACGCCGCCAGGCTTCACCTTTATGTCTTTTTCCACGGCAGGACAGTACTGGAGGTGGTATTGCAGTGTTATACAGAAACAGTCTTAAAAAACACATTTTCTTTCCAACTAATGACTTTACTTTCACAGCTTTTGAGGTTGTGGGGTCTGCCTGGACTTTGATGGTCAGACCTTTGTGTTTCTTTGTGTGTACCGTCCCCCACCCAATAGAAAAAAAAAACAACTTAAGAAATCAATGTTCATCGACCAGTTCCCTGAGCTGCTGGAATCATGCAATATATATGAAAAATTGTTTATTGTTGGTGATACTTATGTCCATTTTGACAATCCATCTGATCCCTGCACTGCGACTTTAAGTGCTGTTCTTGAAATTCTTGGTCTGCAACAAATGGTGAATGTACCTACTCAACGTAAAGGTCATAATTCAGACTGGTTAATCACTAGCCGTGTTTCTGATGTGTTTGATTTATCTGTTCGAGACATGCTATTATCAGACCTTTTTTTTAAACTCTGTCTTAGAAAGCCTGGTGTAGCAACAAGGAAAATTGCTTCACGCAATCTCAAGGCTATTGTGATGCATGTTTTCAGGTCTGATGTTCATACAGTGCTTAATCAATCTGTCAGTCCAATTCATCTGATCTCATATGTACCTATAACACTTGCTTGCAGCAAGTGCTTGACCAACATGCCCCTCTCACTGTACGTACAGTATCAGACCGCACATCCGCACCTTGGATGACTCTAGGCATCACTCATGCTAAAGTGCTACGGCGTACTGCTGAGCGTGCATGGCGCGAGTCAGCAGTCTGCTCATTTACCCTCAGACATGTTTGATGGTGACAAATTTGTTGGCAAACATCTTACCTCTTTTTCATATGTATCTGAATCTGATGTCCGAAAAACTATGTCACAAATGTTCCCTAAAACCTGTTCTCTTGATCCCATTCCAACATCTCTTTTGTTTGACTGTTGTGATGAAATTGTTCCACTACTTACCCACATCATCAATGATTGCATGTCTCATGGAGTTGTTCCCAGTTGTCTGAAAAATCCTACTGTAAAGCCATTGCTTAAAAAGCCATCCCTAGATCCTGATTCGTGACCCATAATGAACATACCTATAAATTTTCAGAAATATCGGCCACGTACTTTCTGAGATATTCCATGAAGAAGAACAACCGCTAGGGGCCGTTATAGCAGTTACTAACGGCTATAACGGTAAACTAAAACATCGGGCATCATCCGTGAACCATAATAAACATATTTACAAATTTTCAGAGATGGGCCACGTACTTTCCGAGATAAAAAAAAAAGAAAAACCGTTATGGGTCATTATAGCCGTTAGTAACGGCCATAACGGTAAACTAAAACGTCGGGCATCATCCGTCGCTCATAATGAACATACCTACAAATTTTCAGAAAGATTGGCCAAGTACTTTCTGAGACATTCCATAAAAAAGAAAAACCATTATGGGCCGTTACAGCCGTTAGTAACGGCTACAACGGTAACCTAAAACGTCGGGCATCATCCGTCGTCCATAATGAACATACCTACAAATTTTCAGAAAGATCGGCCAAGTACTTTCTGACATATTCCATAATGAAGAAAAACCGTTATGGTCCGCTATAGCTGTTAGTAATGGCTATAACGGTAAACTAAAACATCGGGTATCATCCGTAACCCATAGTGAACATACCTGCTAATTTTAAAAAAGATCGGCCTGTCCGAATCAGTATGTTCAAGCCCACCTTGACCATTTTCAGGCAGTAATGACTGTTACAGACCTAGGACCGAAAATGCATATGAAATATGGAGTGGATATGAGGTGGGGACGGACAGGATGGGTGGAGCGAGCGCGTCCGCATACGTACGAGCTGTTCTCTGCAAAGAAGGCGATGGCTCCAAAGATGAGTGCCTGGATGACAAAGACGAAAAAGAGAAGCAGCAGCTCTCTTTGGCAATTCATGGTGGCCACCCACATGACGTACAGCGAGGCGTTCCAGTCCAACAGCTCCAGCAGGCGCAAGATGCGCAGCCAGCGAACGCAGCGACCGAAGATGTAGATCGTTTCCATGGAATCGTCTTTCACCCAGTTCCACTGAAACACGGCACATCCTCTTCCAGTACCTTGCGGACAAGATCTGGCAACACGTCAGTATGCTGGTTCACAAGAGCCTATTCTCCTTGCTGCCAGACACCCGAACTGGCCCGGTGTCTTGCCGTGTCTTCTTATCCAAAATTATTCTACAGGTTATAATGTAGGCTACACACGTATGTCACCATGACACCTTGTCCAGGACTATTTCACAGCTATAGTGGAGGGTGAATCATACCATGATGTTCTGTTTACTTAACCAGAACCGTGAAGCAAACAGGATCTGTCCAAGACCATTCTACATGGTACAGTGGAGGGTGGACATGTATCTTGCATTATCCTGTCCAAGACCATCCTGCAGGGTACAGTGGAGGGTGGACATGCATCTCTCCATGACTCCCTGTCCAAGACCGCTCTTCAGGATACTGTGGAGGGTGGACATATAACTCACCATGGCTCCCTGTCCAAGACTGGGTACAGTGGAAGGTGAACATGCGTCTCTCCATGACTCCCTGTCCAAGATCATTCTACAGGGCAGAGGGGAAGGTAGAAATGTTTCTCACCATGACTCACTGACCAAGACCCTTCTGCAGAGTACAGCGGAGGGCTGGTATGTATCTCGCCATGACTTCACGTCCAAGGCCTTCCACACAGTACAGTGATGGGTCGATATGTAGCTCGGCCTGACTCCCTGTCCAATGCCATCACAGGGAACAGTGAAGATCGGCAGATATCTCGCTATGACTCCCTGTCCATTCTAAAGGGCACAGCAGAGGGTACACATGTGTGTCGCCATGACTCCCTGTCCGGGTCCATTCTACAGGGAACAGTGGAGAGTGGACGCGTGTTTTACTATGTCTCATAGTCCAGACCATCCTAAAGGGGATGGGAGGGTCGGGGATTATGGACACAGACTAGTGCAGACTACCCGGTCTGTTGTGCTATCATGGTATGAGAAAAACAAACAGAAACAGAACAGATTGTCAACGTTTCGGTCGTAGACAGTCTTCGAACTGATGACATCAATTAAAAGACAAATACAAATGTATAGATAATAACGCATAAAAACATACATATGTGAACAGACGATTATGCGTTTAAAGGTGTGTGTGTGTGTGTGTGTGTGTGTGTGTGTGTGTGTGTGTGTGTGTGTGTGCATGTGCGCGCATGTATGTAATGGGGAGAAGGAAAAAAAGAGGCATATAGAAGGAAAAGCCAAACAGAAATAGAAACAGAGAAGGAAAGAGTGGTAAAGGAGGAGTCTCATGCTTGGAAGGGCGCGCTTGAGGGCCGACATGGAGGAAAGGCTCAGTGACAATGAGGAAAGCCCCATTGACGACAGGGAATTAGCGCACATTGTGGTCCTATGCTCACAGCTGGACTTAAGCTAACAGCAATGCACACTCCCTGGCAGATGTAGCCTACTTCTCTCCCACCGCCGCGCGCATGGTACGTGTTGTTCATCACAGGGCCAGTTCCAGCTAGCGCTTGCTTTCAGCAAATTCCCACGCACGGGAAGATGCTGATTACCGTACGACATGTAGGCTCTCTCTCTCTCTGTGCAGCCCCCATTTTGCGATAATGGACTTGAACACTGACAGTGCAGACTGTGATGCTGACCCAGTTCTCACTGAACATGTTAGAAGCAGACTATACTGTGGTATGCATTCATTCATTGGTACAGGGAGGGTGCATTGCTGTGTTCAATTACAAAAATCTTACTTTTGTTCTAAATATCCTTTCTTTGTACTCAGTGCATTAATTATGATACATATGTTTGTGGTTAATTGACAAAAGTGCCGAAAATAAACGCAAAGTGTTCTGTTTGGGACTTCTGTGAAGATAAGTCTCGGCTGTGAGCGTAGGATCCCCACAAGCGCAATTCATCTGAGTTTTCTATTATGGAAGACACATTATTCTTAATCTGAACGTCTGCCTTGTCTGGTAAACTTGACAGCATGCTTACTATACTTAGTATAGCCTGTAAACATATCACACTCCAAACTGTTCACAAAAGTCTCAACAAGACAAATGAAATCAAAATTAAAGAAATATGACAGAACTTGTGTATCATGAGTTTTAGAAAGAATACCACGGAATACAACGGAAAACTTGCTAATCGCTCACGTTCAAGAAAAAAATTTACATTAGGTTCGAGAAAAATATTATTTGATTTCTGATTATCCACAGAATCTATGTTTACACTGTCACTACTAGATCGTTCACTCACGGGGTCGAGTCACTGTCACAGCTGCACACTGCTTACTCTGCACGTGAGTTATTCCCACACGACACCGGTGTTACACAAGGACGACTTCCCCATCATACAATTTCCTTGAGGCTTTGTCCATCAACGTCATCAAAACGATACTTCTTGCCCTAAACAAGCCGATGGTCAAAAACCATGGTGCCACAGTTTCAGATGAGGGGTTAGTTTCTTCCTCACCTCTCTCACTCAAAATGAGAAGTTCTCCCCTAAAAACACTTGGGATCCCTTCAGGTTACGCCTTGCCTTCAAAACATTTTTCTTGTCCTTAAAAAAAGTGCATCCATCAATGACTGGTGACTTAAGCTTTGAATTCGAGCGGTGGACGCGGTAGAACAGAAAATCCCTGGTTGGTTTCAGCCTGTCCGTAATCATTTCATAAACCAGGTCTTCACACTCTTGTTGACTTTAATTTTCCTTTCGTGCCAGCTCATGAAAAATCAGGTTATTCCGTTTCGACCGTCCTTCAAGGTCGTCCTCCCTACGCTCTATCAAATCTACCTTGTTTTCAGACGCAGGTCCGACACCTCCAGCCTCAAGGAACCCACCATTCCCTGAAGAGCAGCACATCCATCCCGTAGTCTTTCATGTCGTCCTTCATTTCGCCGATCTTTGTGTTCAGTGTCTGGAGCACTGACATTAGTTCCAGATTTGAAGGATGTTGAGATAGATGGGCTGCTGTGGAGCTGGTCGACGCACATCCTGAGAGCTTCTCCACACTCTCTCTGCCGTTTCCACGGGTCAGGTTGGTTTGTCGCAGGGAAGACTTCTGCAGTCCTGGATTCTGCTCCACATCGCCGCACAATGATGAAAATTTGACCCAGAACCAAGGTGACACCGTCCTGAGTGTCAAAGTATTTAGTTTCATGGCGGCTCGATTTAGGCCTGCTTCAACATAAATGTCATAAATACCGGCACAAAACAGTCACAACGTGGACGAAAATCCTGCTGTCCAGAAGGCACGGTACCCTTGAAAGTGATCTGCCAAATCTAGTTGTTGTACTCGGTCGCTATGCATAATTAAGTTACTTGTGAGCGCGAAGCAAATGTGCAGCGGATTTTGCCGAAAACAGTTCACCACCCCCAAGAGAGAGAGAGAGAGAGAGAGAGAGAGAGAGAGAGAGAGAGAGAGAGAGAGAGAGAAATGGGGGCGGAGGGATACAGAGGGGC
Source organism: Conus canariensis (assembly GCA_033310375.1). NCBI lineage: Eukaryota > Metazoa > Mollusca > Gastropoda > Neogastropoda > Conidae > Conus > Conus canariensis. The sequence continues at coordinate 59,730,143 of CM065720.1, read as the reverse complement.
GTGGGGATGGAGAGACAAGGGATCGGGAAAGTGAAGGCAAAGAGCGGGACGCAGACAGAGACTGAAAGAAAAGAGGAAAGGCCGACAAAGATGGTGGATGAAAAATAGGTGTGTGAATGTGAGTGCGCGTGTGTGTAGGGGGGGGGGGGGGAGGGGGAGAGTAAATGTGCGTGTGTGTGTTTGGGGGGAAGGAGGGGGGTGGGAAATAACTTTCCAAGACGAACGTGACAGACGGACAGATAATAACATAATAAACGTTGTGCATTTTTTGCTTCAAAATATGAACAGTTCGGTGTGTGTGTGTGTGTGTGTGTGTGTGTGTGTGTGTGTGTGTGTGTGTGTGTGTGTGTGTGTGTGTGTGTGCAGTGAAGAGGCGACAGACGTGCGTAAAATGTGATTGTACTGTGTTGCTGGAGTTTGGACTGTCGCATGGGTAGTTCCGATCTGTTTCGGAAAAGAAGGCATGACTTGAATACTTAAATAATGAGTGATGCTGTGCAAGCGCCCCATATTGCCTGAACGCTATGGCTGTTTCACTATTATCAAGTGACGTACTACCGAAGACAAAAGAAAACTGATTGTCCCCGCAAGAATAACCAAACAAGAAACCTATGAAGAGCAGACACGTTCTCACGCGTCAACCGGTGGAAGCACAGGTCATTAGCTCATGAATCAAATTTCACGAAATCTATTACGCCAGTCCAAAAAATGATCTAAAATTAAGACTAGGAATGGAATGTGGCTTCTACCTTACATGACACTGTTTCCAGGTAAAATAGCCTTTCCAATAAAGGCCCAAACAATTTTGAGCAACGTGGAACGTAACAGCTATTTCTTTAAAGGTATATCACACGATAAAACACCCAACGCAAAATGCCATCTGCAACATCGAGCCGTTGCACTGCACTGCCGGTGCACAAAATCATCAGCGAGATCTGTCTGCTTGTTTTTTGTGAGCCTTTTTTTCCCTTCAATCTTCGGTGCGTTTCCGTTTTGTTTTGTTTTTTTTTCTGCTCGTTTCTTTCAGTCATCAGTAAGAGGCCTACTACGCCCCAAAGGTTTGTGGGAATGAAATAAACAGTCATCAGTAAGAGGCCTACTACGCCCCAAAGGTTTGTGGGAATGAAATAAACAGTCATCAGTAAGAGGCCTACTACGCCCCAAAGGTTTGTGGGAATGAAATAAATCTATCCCATAGAAAGTGTTTATCCTGTCCCAAATATGAAACGTGGCAGCCCAGTTGTCTACAATCTGATTGCCATACGAGATTCAGTCATGTGTGTACCAACAGCGCCGATCACTGACTTACGATGTCAAATGGAAGTACTATATTTTGTCACAGGTCACGTGCGGAATAACTTTCAAACCTAGTTCGTACAAATAGTTCCGGACGGGCAACACAGAAAATACACTGTCGCACACTTACTTTGGCACAAAATGCTGTTTGGGGTCTTCCGTGTGACATATCCCCAAATCTATCGCACACAAAACGTGTGCACACAGGAATCACAGAAAACATTGAGTTACACATTTGTTTTGGCCTAAAACATTGTTTTACGACTCCTGTGGGACATATATTAGACCTGAATCATGTACTGATTTCACGCAAAAATGGAAAACGGGAAAAGAGAGGGAAGGAGCAGTAGAATGGGAGGGAGGCAGGGGTGGGGAGTGGGAGGAGCGGTGGAAGGAAGGCAGCTAACCTTGCTTTCCATGTAGCTTTCGGCAATATGTGCGGCAAAGCTGCCGAGGAGGGACAATCCGTAGACCACGTTCAACATGTTCCGGCAGAACTTGCGCAAACTGGGGCACAGCGCCACTTTGAACGCAAACTCCACCATCAGGATTGTCAAAATCAGCACCTCTGCAATCTGCTCACATCACATCGTATCACATCAAACACACACACACACATACGTGCGCGCATGCACATATACAAACATACGTGCGTGCGCACGCACACATACACACACGTGGAAACACACACACACACATATATATGCATAAACACACACACACACTCACACATATACCCACGCTCACTCCCTCACACATATGCACAAATACTTGCTCTCTCTCTCGCACGCACGCGCACACACAGGCCTACTCACATACACACATAAACGCGAGCACACACACACACACACACACACACACACACACACACACACACACACACACACATACCCATATGGTGCAGTTTCGACGCCGGGGAAGAGGATTAGGTGTGGAGACATTGGCGTCAAGATATTTTTTGAAGTACACCCGTGGACTGATCTCCGTCCAGGAATCGGCGAAGAAAAGGAGGATGGACACCATCAACAGCACAGCCACCAGGATGTTCCACGCCTGTTAGAACCAAGCAAGGAATGGGGGGGGGGGGGGGGGGGGATGGGGGGGGGGCAAAGGTGGGGGGGGGGGGGGGGAAGGGGAGCGTTGAGAGCACCTAGAATGAACACAGGATTAGGGCCTACTACTTCAACACTGACCTAACAAGGTTCGTGTCGGTAAAGTGCACCCCTTTTTGCTTTTTTTTTTTTTAAGTTCACACGCACTCAGTCACATTGAAATATAGCATCATCATCATCAATGTCATCACCATCAGCAAGGGCATCTCACATGATGCTCCCAAACCTTGCTGAATACTAAAGGTGTACAATGTCAGAATCAGTATCTTCGCCTTTCGCTAGTTGAATTTCCGTTGCGCACATTCCTTCGGATGTGACTGGCTGTGTGTCCGTCTCCTGTTCCCTGGCTGCTTTTTGTTGACCACACACAGTGACACATGGTCAGGTTTGAAGCACACACACACGGTGGTCAGCGCGCGCGCAAAGGTCAAGCAACAGGGCGAGCTCGCTAAGAAGTGGACAAAGCGAAGATGAGAGGGCAGCTCAGCTAACTGAATAATTCTCTCGCCTGCAAGAGGCTGGTTAGTTATCTGTGTCAGCGAACCGGACTCTGATGTGATCTTTGAATTTCTGAAAGAGATTAACATTTTTCATCTGATCTAAGATTTTGCGGAAGAACGGTTTTTAACGAAGGTTCCGGTGTGTTTTTAGAAGATGTAGTTTAAAGGGTTGTGTGAATGTTTTTTTTTTTCTTTTTATCTGAATGACTTGTAAGTTGACTTGAACGCGGTGATCGCCCTGATTTGGCCCTTTGCGGTCGGCTGGGCTATAAACAACATTACCTTACCTTACCTTAGAGACACACGCAAATGTTGACAAAGCAAGGCGAGATACCAATCCGTTTCACTCCACATTTTTGTCAGTACCCAGCTTTGCGCGCGCAGTGTCTCATAGAAAGGCATATGCTTCGCTTCTCTCGCCAGATACTGGCCTCCAATGAAGCCGAGAAACGCGTCTCAAGCTTACCTGGATGGCTCAGCTGGAAGCATGCAAGCCTCACATGTGTTGTTTTAAGTTCCATCCTCTGGCGCTTAATATAAAAGAGAGCATCACGCTCACAGCCAGTTGACTGTGTTGCTGCTTGAGCAGTGTTAGCATAAGATCTGAAAGGCCCCATTCACACCTTTCCCTGGGATGGTGTCTCCGTGAGCCAGATGCCAGGATTGAGTGTCAATGTTCAAGCTGCTGCAAGCCCAACCAAACCTATTCTACGCTCACCTTGCTGCACACGGGGTTAAACCGACGGTCGTAGAGAAGGTCCCAGAGCCAGGCCCTCACCCAGTTGACACGGAAGCCGCGTCCTGTGTCGCTGACTCTGTCCCTCAGGTCCCGGAGCAATCTCTCCTCGTTGATGGCCTCGTGAAGGCCGCTCCAGCAACATGCCGACACCCAGACGGTTGGGATGTTCCAAAAATCCAGCTCCCTGTGTTGCAGAATCGGCGTCGTTACGATCATTATCACCATCATCTGAGTCTCCATTATCGTCATAATCATAACTGACGTTACCACAATCATTGTTCGTAGTCCTCATCCATACGGGTAGAATCCGACTCAACATGCATTTTAATCATGGGCATTGTGGTCCCAATAATAGGTATAATAAGGACTTTGCTGATCCAGTCCATGGAGAAATTAAGTCATCAATTAATAATGAAATGAACGATCTACTAGCAGATGGGCTCTAAATGACATATTGTTGAGGATGAGGTCTTGTCGTCTTGCAGTCGCTGGTGTTCACTGACGGAGTCTGCGGGAGGTACTGTAAGACGTTGGCCGTGGTTTGGGTCGAACATCAATACACCGGAGGCTCTTGTCTGTTGACCATGTTAGGAGTGAAACCTGCACCACAGTAATTAAGTCTAATGGAAGGCCCGTCTCTTTGTCCGCCGGCAGATCGTCTGGGCTTCAAACTCTATGACTGTGGACAGTGGCTCCAAGGACACCAGGAAATGAGCAGCCTGCATCAGGAGGAAGTCAATGGTTTGTCCTTGTAGCATATGTAAGTTCACATCAGTATGACCACATTAAATACTTGTCTTGTAAAAGGACAAAGAAACTGTATGATGACGTACAGGATATTATCTTATTATGGTTCTTGCACAGATTAATAGGCCTACTGTTACGATAAGACACACAGGCATATCCCCCATCTGCCACAATTAGTCAGCACACACACACACACACACACACACACACACACACACACACACACATCACAAACACACACACTCCTCTCGTATTCCTCTACCTCCTCCTCCTCTCCTAAATTTCTCACCAGCGCACACACACACACACACACACACACACACACACACACACACACACACACACAAAAAACACACACCCGATTCCACCTCTCCTCTTCCAATTCTCACCAGCGCCCACAACAACACACCCACCACACCACAAACATTCACAGTCTCTCATCTCCATTCCTTTTGCCTGCATGAATAGCCTGCTTGACTGATCACCGAGCAGGCTATAAATACGTTGCGAGTTCGAACCGCGGGCGCCTAGCGTAATCAGCATCCTCGCTGATAATTTTAAGGCGTTGCTGTTCTGCTCGTATAAATGTATGACAGGCATCTGCCCCTTCATATAAATATATGACAGATATCTGCCCCTTACAACGTAGAAGGGAGGGTGGGCGTGTGTTTCACCCTATCTCCCCGTCCTCTTCACAGGTCACAGTGGAGATGGACATACATCTCACCAAACTTCCCTGTCCAAGATCATCCTACAGGATATGGTGAACGGTACCTCACCAAACTACCCTGTCCACTAAGATCATCACTACTAACATTGTAGATATGGTGAACGGTACCTCACCAAACTACCCTGTCCAAGATCATTGTACAGGATATAGTGAACGGTACCTCACCAAACTTCCCTGTCCAAGACCATCCTACAGGATATGGTGAACAGTACCTCACCAAACTAGCCTGTCCAAGATCATCCTACAGGATATGGTGAACCATACCTCACCAAACTACCCTGTCCAGGATCATCGTACAAGAGGCTGTGAAGTGTATTCTACATGTCCAAGATCTTCTTACAGGATAAGGTAAAATTGTGGGCATGTATCTCATCGTGATTTCGTGTCCAAGACCACAGACCACAGAGAAGGTTGGACATGTATCTCATCATGACTCCCTGTCCAAGACCGTCCTGCGGGATACGGTGAAATGTGGGCAAGTGTCTCATCATGATTCCTTGTACAAGACCATTCCACAGGGTACAATGGAGGGCGGAGATGTATCTCACGACTCCCTGTCCAAGACCACTCTACAGGGTACATTGGAATGTGGATACGTAATTTGTCATACCTCTCTGTCCAGAACCACTTCACAGGATACCGCATTGGGTGTACATGTATCTAACCATGACTCCCTATCCAAGACCGTTCTACAGGGCACGTCCGAGGATGGACATGTATCTCGTCATGATGCCTTGTCCAAGACCATTCTATAGGATACCGTGGAGAGTGGCCGTGTATTTCATAATGAATTCTTGTCCAAGACCATTCTATAGTGTACAGTGGTCTTTCACAATGAATCCGTATCCTACGGGGTACAGTGGAGGATGGACAAGCATTTCGACATGATGACTCTGATCTGGGGAGTATTGTTTTGTGCGCTTTTTGACATCTGTTATTTTCGTACCCGTTGAAAACATATCTTGTCGAAAATATACTTGTACGTTTTGTATTCTGTATCAAATTAAGCGTTCGTTTGAACCTTCTTGTAGGTTTTCTGAGTGCATTTTGTGTTTTCAGTAAAGAAACAGTCTGTTTCAGTCACCATGGAACAAAAACAACAACAATAATAATAACAATAATAATGACAATAACAACAGTACTAATAATAATGACGGTGATGATGATGATGATGATGATAATGATGATGATGATGATGATGATGATGATGATGATGATGGGAAGGAGGAGGAGTGGGAGAAGGAAGAGTCTGAAGATGAGGATGAAGATGAGGATGAGGATCATCGTCATCATCTCTCTCCCTCCCCATTCCCACTGGATCTTTTCCCAGCATTGTGCGTTACCCGAGTGCCAACTTCCCACAGATGTTCCGGGGCAGGTGGAGCGCATTGACTCTGTACAGGTCCAGGATGGAGTTAAACAGGGACGGGTTCCGGTCGAAGAAGTACTCCTGTCTGGAACGGATGTAGGACGGGTGGGACGGCGTCAACGAACCCAGCAAGGTGGTTGGATACCTGCACCAACATGGTGACGTGTTATTTCAATAATGTAACATTGCAATCAATAACTTGATAAAATTGGATGGAAAGATGGCCCTTGGGCGAAGCCACCGAATCTCAATACGCTAAAGATCGGAGAAAGAATGTAGGAATTTTGTTTTTCTTTTCATTTTCTTTTTAACTTTTTTTTAACATTATGAGATAAGGCATTTCTTTTTTCAACATTGTTATGAATTTCTAAAGAAACAATACATGAAGCTCACTAAAAAAAAAAAGGTTTATTAGATATATTGATACGTACAAACTAGTGAGACTTGCTGAAGATCCTGACTATAACCCGGATACTGTGGGCAAAAGTAACATTCATGACGGAGGTGGGTGATTTTGATTCAGTGATTGCATGGTGTAAAATAAATAAATAAATAAGTAAAAACTGAGCTCGAAATTTGCACCTACCTTCAACGTGCAGCCGACTCAACGGGCGTTCCGTTAGGTGCAAACTGTGTCGATAGATCTGTTACATTTTGAAGAAATTACAAGAAATATACGATGAATTCGGATATGGGTTGACTGAAGTTGAGAGGACTGACTTTACTGGAGGTCTGCGCTCTCCCCGACAGCATCTATAGTTCCCGAATGTTTAGGTTGGGAAAATTACGTGATCATTCTTAGAGCCAGTTATCATCATCGTCATTGTCATTATCATCATCGTCATCACCATAGTCATCGCCATCATCATCATCATTAGTCATCATCACCATCATCATTGTAACCATCATCATCATCATCACTATCACCATTATCATCATCATCACTATCACCATCATCCTTATCATCATCATCACCATCATTATTATCATCACAATCATCATCACCACCACCACCACCATTTTCCTTCCTTATTTTATCTTAAGACCGGAAACTCGCCTGCTCAGGCTGTCTCTAGAGACGACGAAGACGTGGCCGCCGACGTTGATGCGAACTGTCTGCGTGTCGAAGTCAGCGTCCTTGGTCAAATACACAGCTGTCAACTCGCTTCTAGAGGTCAGGGAAACTTTTTTTGGATTATAGGAGGTCCAGCCGGGCTGGTCCACCGTCGTTTGAATGTCGTGGATGGGCGACTGGCATGGCATGAGGTTGGTGCACGGTCCGACGGGTGTGTTGGTATCGGTTACAGGGGGTACCTCCAGCGACCTGAAGGCCCTTCTGCCGTACTTCATTTCGTCCTCGCCAGAAGAAGTGGAGGCCATGGTGCAAGAGCCTATGCTGGCCATAGAAGCCCTCTTCTTTTTCAGGCGCTGGCTCAGGTTTTCCAAAATGCTTCTCTTGAACATGCTCGTAGTTTGCCGAAGCGCTCGTTTCAGTCGGTGGAGAATTTCAGTCAGCATCGAATGCTGTTTGTTGTGTGAGGAACAAGCTGGAAACCGGTCTCGTTGTCCGGTTTGTTTCCAAGACAAGCCGATAGGTAGTGCCGAGTTACTTGGCACGGAGATCCGACTTGACCTCTTTACACCAGAATCATAATCTCCATCGATAACCGTTCGTGCAAAAGAGAAAAAAAAATCGATCTGAATTGCCGTGACTGGGGAAGAAATGGTTTGATGTGTGTGTTTGGACTGAGTAGAATGCGAAACGAGTCTCTTTTTGTCCTGGAGGCTCGGGCACCAGTCGATCAGATAGACTTGATCCTGGGATCAGTTAACAAAAGCCAACCGTGAAATGTCAGAAAATCAAGCTAGTAAATCATGATCTAGTATAACATTCAAATCTATTGATTGATTTGTCGGTTGCCCCATCTTCCCCGTCCCTTTGAGCAGAATTTTCTCCCACACCATACATCCTAACTCCCCTTAAAACACACACACACACACACACACACACACACACACACACACACACACACACAGAGTACGATAATAAAGTCACAGTCCTATAGCCAGCAGTCAACAAAGACTCAATTATTAAGAGATCATCATTAGGACATGCCTACATGCGAATTTACGTATTTACATATATATTTATTCACTCATTGATCTTATTCATTAATTAATCTTTTTCTTAACAAGACAGAGTTTTATTACAATACCTTCCATCATTTATCACGTGTTCGTGAACCTTAATTTCACCCAGTAGGTCAGACATCTGCTAAGTCGTAGCCACGAGACCCTCTCCTGAAATTCTGTTCTTAGTCATTAATTCATTTATCCATCAGTTTTAAATCATACGCAGTGTGGTCTCGAAACTTAGCGGATGTGGTCTAGCGTACATGGACTAATCTGCCCGCAGACAACTCCTTGATGAAACTGAAACAAACTAATTTCACCCACCCTCCTCCTCCCACATACGACTCCTTAAAAAGGCCCCCAAACATTCTAGTTTCACTTAGAAAACGGGACTCGATGTCAAATGGCATAATTATGTCAGCTTGCATCATTTCCGTTCAAAATGCATTTGAAATTTCAGACCCAGTTTGAGACTGTACAGGTATAATGTGTGTGTGTGTGTGTGTGTGTGTGTGTGTGTGTGGCGCGCGCGCGCGCGCGCGCGTGTGTATATTATTATTATTATGTGTGTGTGTGTGTGTGTGTGCGCGCGCGCGCGCGCGCGAGCGCGTTTGTCTGTATGCGTGTCTGTGTGAGTGCGTGCGCGCGCGTCTGTGTGTGTGAGCGAATGAGAGAGAGTGCGTTAGTTTGTGTGTGTGCGTGTGTGTGTGTGTGTGTGTGTGTTTGTGCGCGCGCGCGCGCGTGCGTGCGTATGTGTGTGTGAGAGAGAGAGTGTGTGTGCGTTTGCGCGTGCGTGTGTGAGTGTGTGCGCGCGCGCGCGCGTACGTGCATCTGGAAGGGGTGGGAATTTTGTCGGGAGATCAAGAAGATGAAAGAGCAGGGACTGTCTTAGGAGGGTCACTACACGCCCAACATGTTCAGGACAGTTGTTGGTCGTCATGCGATTTCAGAACTTCACTTTCGGTTTTCGAAACATATCCTTTTTGCAAGTGAACCCGAAAATTTCTCGTGCTTAAATTCCACATACCTGGGGGGAAAGGGGGGTAGAGGGGAGGAGGGGTCTTGCTGCTGTGCCATTCGCGTTTGCACGGCTCACAAGGCGACAGAGTCCTTTCTTTCGTAAAATGTGAAACAAACGGAGTTACGATGGATGGACCGACGCCCTGCTACGAATGACCTGAAGAGTAAAGTGTTGATGTGTTGTCTGCTTAAAAGCTTCAGTCGTCCTAGTGTCAAAATTAAGTTCATTAGCCTGTCGAAATAGGCTCCTTCTTCTGACCAATCGGAACGCGGCTTTGTGAAAATGTGGGCCTGCACTTTTAACAGTCTGCTATCACAATCATAACACGTTCACGGTAAATTTCAGTGTCCTCGTTACAATTATACTTACCGTCACTGTCAACAGAGAAGACGCATTAGGAATAATTCTAGGCCTCTTTTGAAAGATTTCATTTCTTCATTTCATTTGTAAATATTTGAGTTGCCTCAGCAAGACAATAGACCTATACCATACTGTGAACTTCATATTGTGGACAGGAAGTAAATTTCCATGACGCTAGTCAAAATGGCCTTGTCCGCAAGTTACAAACACCCAGTGAAGCACTTTCCGCAGTTACCTAACCTTCCTACAACGGTCACTTGCAGGGAGGGTGGGGGTATAATTTAGTATTTAGTTCTATTCATACTGTTCATAGCCGCGGGACCACGAGGGCTATCTAGGGTTGTGATCCCATCAAGGGTTAAAAAAAATGGAAAAAAAAAAAATTGAATAGATAAAATAAGCCAGAATTATTTCTACACAAACACACACGCGAGCAAAATTTAGATCTACCCAATAATATTTCACTCTGTCAGCACTCAAAACTAACATGTGAAATGCTCCCGACAAGGTTTTCATGGTGTCGGCTGAAAAGCGTTTGTGTCTGACATCATGAAAGTCCCAACACTGCACAAGACCATGCTAAATAGCGAGTGGGGTATCACGTGCAATGCACCACGGAGCCTCCTTGCCATTTTAAATATATCAGTAGGTGGCAAAAGAGTGGCCTGCTGTGTGTAGTCGACAGAAACTGCTTTTTTTCCCCCTTTTTTAAAGGCCACCGGTGGCAGATGGTAAACACTCTTTGGTTTGAACGAGGTCTGAAAGAGTGATCCGTCTACATGTTTCAGTCCTCTTGCCAGAGATCTTTGACACAGTCTGAACTTCGTGTTTTAGATCTGTGTGAGAGACAGTGAATGTACAACACAGTTCATCATTTGTGCCGTTCTTGTCAGGTTGATCAGCAGGTCATTGACTTGTATGCCGACCTGGACCAGGAATCTATGCAAAAACTACATTGTAGCCATCCGATTTCAGAAATGTGCACTGTTAAAATGAAGTCGAAGATGTGACAGCCAGCAATGGCCTCCAAAGCAGAAAGGGAGTCAAATAGAACTAGAAAGTCTTTGTGCTTTTCTTTAGAGATCTGTGTGAGCTCAGCAGTGTGGACAGAGCTGTCTGAAGGAAGATGTTTTGAACATTTCTGAGAGGAAGCCATGAGCAGTCGGGCAATTCCTTCTACAGCTTTGGAACCATCAGTAAACATTCTTTAGAAGGATGTTTTGTTTTTGTTTTTTGTTTTAAGTATGGCAAAACATGTACGCTGGAGAGCTGGTGGTGTCTTTTGCGTATCCGGAGTGTGGAACATAGTCTCGACATTTAGGCAAATCACACAAGAGCCCCAGGTCAGTGTCTGCACTGTTTCAGATGTGGAAGAATACGGTTGTTAACGACCAATCTGTCGCCCCTGCCCAATTTGTCGTCCGGCGACAGATTGGGCCTCAACACCAGGACCAATTTGTCGCCCAGGCGACAGATTGGTCCTCAACACCAGGACCAATCTGTCGCCCATTCTAAGTTTTTGAGGGCGACAGATTGGGTCGCACTTCACTGTCCATCTGTCGCCCCTTGGCCAATTTGTCGCCACCTTACCCTGCTCTCAATACGTTGATGTAGGGCCACAGTTTCTCTCATTCCCACACTTCCTCTCACTTAAGAAGAAAGTGTGGGATTGAGAGAATCGCACTTTCTCCCATGTGAGAGAAAGTATGAGGGCGCCCCCACACTTTCTTCGATTGTGAGAGAAAGTGTGGGATGTGCCCCATATTTCTATTTATTTATCTATTTTCAATTTTGTTAGTAGTTTCTTGTCTTTCCTTAACATCAAACTAAGAGCCAAATGATAAAATCTAATAAAACGTGATGGAATGAGACAGGAGTTTATTGTTGTTTTTCTATTGAATGGTCACATTGAGAAATCTTCAGAGTGCATAATCAATCAGAAAAATCAAACATGCAAGTATCAAGGATATTGTTAAAAAAAGTTAAGGACCAACATTGAGAATGCACAAACACTTTTGAAAATTCACAAAAATTCAATTGTACCGCCTTTGTGGTCCAAACAAATTGAACCACACGCACAAATTGATAGTGAATGCGGCAACTGCAATTTTGTGGCACACATTTCTCACGCGCCTTGAAAAACACATGTCGCGACTTGTCATTTTTGGAACAAATTGGGGTGAATTTCTGATGTGCTTGGGATCCGAGGAGCATGTGCTGAATCAAAATCATGTGAAGCACGAGCTAAATCAGGCTGTAGGTCATAAAGTATGCTCAACCAAATGTCTTTAAAAGCCACTGTACTGGCGAAAAATGCAATACAACAGCATGCCTCCACGTCGAAGACTGAACGAGTTGGATCGAGGAAGAGCAATAGGATGGCTCTAAGGAGGAGTTGCAGTCCGGGAAGTGGCACGGAGACTTGGGGTATCACACACTGTTGTTATCAGACTCAGACAACGCTTTCAAGACACAGGAAGAGTGCAAGAACGACCACGCTCTGGTCGACCCAGAATAACACCACCACGAGAGGACCGATACATTGAAAGGCAGGCCACACAAGAAAGAACAGCAAGTGCAAACAACATCAGACGTCGCCTTAGAGATGCCACCAACACTGTTGTCAGTGATCAGACCATACGAAACCGCCTACACGCCGCTAACCTCCGTGCTCGACGACCAGCCATAAGACCTCGTTTGACTGATGCCCACAGAGCAGCACGCCGAGTATGGTGCACGCAGCACGTGAGATGGACACATGAACAGTGGGCTAACGTGATGTTTACAGACGAGTCGCGGTTCTGCCTGGATCCCACCGATAGACGGAACAGGGTCTGGAGACGCCGTGAGAAGCGTTTTGCAGAAGCTGTCCTGGAAAGGAACCGCTATGGTGGGGGATCTGTTATGGTTTAGGGCCGCATAAGCACACGCTACAGAACGGTTCTCTACAATGTGGCAGGAAACTTGAATGGTGTTCGCTACCAAACAGATTTTGCAACCCCTGGTGCTGCCAGCCCTTCAACAGCTTGGACCTCAGGCAGTCTTTCAAGACGACAATGCACGGCCCCATCGCACCAGAGCAGTAAACACATTTCTCCAAGCTGCTGGTGTCAACAGAATGCAGTGGCCCGCAAACAGCCCAGACCTGAACCCCATCGAACATCTTTGGGATGAGCTGGGCCGGAGACTGCAGCAGCGTCGTCGTCCTCCTGCTAACCTGGGTCAGCTGTTTGAGTCACTCCAGCAGGAGTGGGCTGCTGTCCCCCAGGCCTTCCTGCACACACTGGTGAACTCCATGCGACAACGCTGCCTTGAATGCCTTGCCAATAACGCGGGACACACACGTTATTGACCATGATATTGAACAAACACTCCTCCTGTGACTTTCAAATTTGGGGGTGGGGGTGTTTGTACTGCGCTCGATTCCAGTTTGATTCCTCGGACTTGTCATTGTCTTTACACACTTTTCACATATTCAATAAATTCATGTTACACTTGGAGATTGATCACTTCCCAATTTACTTTTTTATAAGTCAGCGAAATGTTGGTCCTTAACTTTTTTTGAACAGTATAGTTAAATCAACTAGTTATCAAATCCAAATAATATAATTCACGCTGGAAAGTAGACAAACACACAAAAATGTTGCTTATGTTATTTTGTTAAGTTTATATGGACATGGTATTAAACATTGGCCATAAACGTTACCTGTCCAATACTCTCCCTATCGAATGGGGTCACCACGAAGTAGTTCAGTTTATTGTAAAATCCAAATATTCACTACTTAGACTGCGTATGTTCTAATGGTAATTTTATAATATTCACAACCTAGATGACTACTGGTCGGTGCCAAAACCAGTGGTCAGCTTCATGAACATTTCACGTTTTCACTATTTCACTGCATATTGGTGTGTTATAAACGCTTCTGTACAGTTTACAATATAGATGTCCGGTGGTCAACAAGATTGACCAGTGGTCAGTTTCATGTATATTTAATACTTTCCTGAGTTCACTCCATATTGATATGTTAATGCTTTTTTTTAATGTAGAAGACCAGTGGTCTGCAAGAAAGACTAGTGGTCAGTTTTATGTCAATTTCATATTTTCACTATCCCATTCTGTATTGATGTTTTATAGGGTGTGTATGCTTCTTAAAACGTAGTGTGACTAGTGGTTAGCAACAATGACCAGTGACCAGTTTGGAAAACGTAATTGCTTACTGTTTATTATATGAATATTTCTGTGCTTCTTGCAATTTAGATGACCAGTGGTCAGTGACAATGACCAGTGATCAGTTTGATGCCTATTCCATATCTTTAAAAAAATGTTTGACAGTGTTGTTGCAGTGGTCAGTGACAATGACCAGTGATCAGTTTGATGCGAAGTCCATATTTAAAAAAAAATGTTTGACAGACAGGATATTGTTGTGGTATGGGCGTTTTCTCTATTTGATTCCATATTATTGTGTAATGAGAATTTGTTTTCTACCTTTCATGACGTAGATGACCTGTGGTCACTTTGATGCAGTATCTATCTATATAGATTTTTTAATATGTACGTCTCTTAATGATGTAGGTCAAAATAGGTTGTATAGATTCTGTATGAAAGAGATCATGAACACCACTGAACTGACCATGTACAGTAAAACCCGGCTAACTGAAAGAACCTTTGAACCACCTATGGACTTTTAACTATCCGAATTTAAAATTATCCGCGTGTTGAGTTGATCTAAATGTTTGCCCAATCTAAAACAAACTCAAAATAAACCTAACAAATTGAAATTAACTGAGCAAGTCAAGTAGTCCCAAGGAATTTCAATTAACTGGGCTTTGTTGCAGCATTGGCATTACTAGGAACCGAAAAGACAGAGAAGAGAGAGAGACAGAGAGAGAGAGAGAGAGAAGAGAGAGAGAGAGAGAGAGAGAGAGAGAGAGAGAGAGAGCGTGGATGATGGGTGGGTAGGCGGAAGGGGGAGCAGAGTGGAAGTGGGTAAGTAAGACATAAGTCGACGTGCCGGGGGAAATGGATTATACGCTGACTTGTGCGTTGACTTGTCCATCGGTCGGAAAACTCGGGCTGGGCCCGGTAGTCCGTTTCGATAGTCCGACACATCGGTAGTCCGACACCCCACGTTCATATGTTTCGATAATCCGACACTGTAAGAAAAAGTAGCGACACTCCGACATCCCACGATTCCGACAATTCCAACTCGTTTCGATAAATCGTGATGTGTCGACTACTGGCACAAAATAAAACATTACAAAACAAGTTTCGTTGGTCCGACCAAAGCTTTGGTCCGACAAAATTGTCGGATTGTCGAAACGTCGGAATCGTGAAGTGTCGGACTATCGGACCCAAACCAGAAAACTCGACTTTTCAGAAAATAATGTCAACTTATCCAGTATTCTGATATCTCGACTGTTCAGAAGAAACATCGATTTGTCGGTCAGATGACATATATAGTCGACTCCACATAAGTCCACCTCCAGATTAATTGACCCAAAGGCTTGGTTCTATTTACAAGCCTCCTTTATCTCTGTAAAAAAAAATCAGATAAATCGCTCTTGGATAAATCGACCCTATAAACGTAAACTCTTCTTCCATAAGCAAACTATCACACATCATCAATCACACACACAACACACACACACACACACACCACAATCATTTTTTTTTTTTTATTGCAGAAGACTGAAAACCTATTTACCATTTTTTTCTTCAGAAAAGACTTTGAAGAAGCTTTTACGAAAACCCCTTTTAATGCGTGACATTTTAGGATTTGTTCAATGTTCCATTTTTACTTTTCTTGAACGGTGGTCTTTTTTTCTTTTCATGTTTAAATGTATTTTCACGTCATTTTTGTTATTGACGTGGACCTGTATTCACATCGGATAGCATGGGGCCAATAGAATTTAACAGGATTTTTGGAAGAGCTTCTACGCTGGCATGGTGCCAATTTTCATGCTACCTCAATGTGAATACAGACTGTTTTTATTTCTAGTTTTTTCTTGACTAAGAAAACGTGTGCGAGAGGTGCCTGCCAGAAGTAAATATCACAAAAGGAATTGGTACAATAAACCCTCACACCAAATTAGAAGAGAACTGGCCCCAATACCCTGGAGTTACAGGGGCCGCGATTCTTTATTACCCCGCCACAGGAGTAGAAACAACTTCAAAAGTAGTTCGCTGTGACGCTGTGTTTTTCTATCCGCTCAAATATTCCCTCTTCAATCATGATGTCTTCCCTATAAGGTCTATCCGATCAAAATATGCAACACCCGGGCCCAATCTGTCGCCGGGCGACAGATTGGTCCTGGTGTTGAAGACAATCTGTCGCCGGGCGACAAATTGGGCAGGGGCGACAGATTGGTCGTTAACATACGGGTCCTTTTGGGTGGAACTGAAACTGGAGTTCTCGTCCAATTTCTGAAGGCGTTTCGGTTAAAACAAACAAACAAAAAAAAACCCCACCATATGCAGGGGTTCGGGGTTCAGAATGTTCAAACAATAACACTGAGAATGTTTTAGTCGACGGTTGAGAATGGTTCCACACCCTCTGCATACCGACGTGTTTTTCGATCCTATTGTTGTATTACACGAGTTTCCTCCTAAAGCACTTTTAGATGTAGATAGGCGCTACATAGCTATCCCATTCTGATGATGATGCTGCCGCTGAAGATGATGAATAATAGAGAAGGGAAGACAGGTTAAAGCTTTCTACTCCAAACAAACCGTCAAACTTTGCACAAAGCGCGCGAAAGCATCGTAATAAAGAGAATAAGGAAAGGAGGTGGGGGTAATGAGGACAGGTTGAAAGACATTAACAAAAGGAGCTAGAAAGGATGACAGAAGCAACAAAAATTACAAATGAAAGAAGAAAATGGAAGTCGAATAGAAAAGGAACTGGAGAAGATTGGAAAGCGGGATGGAACGGGAGGAGGAAAGTGGAGGCGATGGGAGAGGATACAACCGCGAGGCGGTGGGTGATATAAGGTTGGGAGGGCGGAGAAGGTCGGTGGATACGGGAGTGGGGATGGGAGAGCGTTGACTCGACCCACCCCTCCTACAAACCTATCCTTTCCCGTAAGTGACGTATCTTCGATAAATGGTAAAGGGATAATTCATGCCGCCGCCCCCCACCCCCCTCCCTATCTCTCAAAACTTTTGCGCTGTATACGTCTGTGACGCTACAGCTAGTGGGTCAGGGGGCACTGCCTCCGCGTCCCCCATTAAAAAACTCTGAGGGTGGTGGTGGGGTGGAGCCAAATTACCTTCTGCCTCAATACTCCAATAACTTAAGAAAAGAAAAGGACAGCATGGATTATGGTGCGTCCTATCCCTCCCAATTTCCCTGCGTGCTTTTACAATTTAGAAGATGAGTGAACACCCTCTTTAAAAATTAAGGAAACTGGAATCCCCCCCCCCCCCCCCCCCACCCTCCTTTATGTAAAATTGGAAATCGAGTTTAGCCTAGTACCTCCACCCCAGAACCCCTTCCCCCATCCCAATTCCTCGCTTCCCCCCCCCCCCCCCCCCCTCCCCCGCGAAATATCTTTCGACAACACTGCATCTGAAATCAAACTGAACTCCCCCCCCCCCCCCCCCCACTTCTCTATCCCCCTCCCCCAGCCTCTGATCTAGTCCGTCTCACAATTCGAAGCAAAAGGACCTAGCTTCAAACCCACCTGTCAAGCAAGCTTTGTTGCAACAAAAGTGACTTATCAAACGAACATCAGTTGCTGACTGCGACGCCGCGAGTCACCGAGTGAAACGGACTTTACAGTCTGTATTTACCAATCAGCGTATCCAAGGGAGTGGATTTCAGCGATTCCTGGATCCGAATGCATATTGTGATATTGTGGAGGCGACACGGCGTCCGGCAAATCTTGGAAATAGTCCAGGTAATCTGACAAAAGCCAGTGAAGCGACAACAGAATCACCAGAAACACTTTGGCTATCGGGATCACTTCCATGTTGTGGAACAAAACCTAACGAAAATGACGTAAAGACATCTTTTACGTCATGCAGTGTTTTGCAATTAGATGCAGCCACTGTCTATTACGTGTGCGTGTGCCTGTGTATTAGATGTGTGTATGCGTGTGAATATGTGCGTGTATATATTATGTATGTATATTTATACATATAGAAACACACGTGCGTGTGTGTGTGTGTGTGTGTGCGTTGTAACATTCTCGTTGCGAAGGCAACGATCTTGATCGTAGCCGAAGCGATAGAATTATTTCCCTTCCGAGGCACTCTTCAATGACTCTTGAATAAATAGTCGTTGTGTTCAAGCCACTCTCCTGCCATTCATTTGTATGCTTGGTTCTATCACACCCAGACACTTTACATGGTGTCAGAAGTGGGATCAGAACCCAAACAAACAAACAAACACTGTGATCATGACAGGTAAGGTTTACAAAATCTGAATTGATCAAAAAAAAAAAAAAAAAAGCCAGTCTGATCAATACAGTTTACCGGCCTCCGACACTGTGCAAGAACGTCGTTAGGCTTTTTCAGTTTTGGTGTTCGGACATTTCGGCGTTTCAGTGGCAGACCCCTCGAAATGCCATTCTGAAAGTGGTGCGAGGACTGGTGCTCGTTACGTTTCGATTTTATACACCAAATCAAAACATCATAGCCATCCATTTAGCGAATCAAAGACACATAACGTCGTTGAAGTAAGGGTGTGGTTTAGTGGTACGTATATTAAGTATGGCCTCCCAACAAAATCCGACCATGAATTGGACTGCCAACAATTTAGACACAGAATGGACAAAATTCGAAGATCATGCTAGGCTGATGTTTCTTGGCCCACTGAAGAAAACAAATGGAGAGGAACAGGCAGCATACGTCCGTATATGGATAGGAGATAAAGGTAGAGAGATTTTCAAGTCATGGAACCTTTCAGAGGAAGACGGAAAGAAAGTCGACACCATTTTCGCAAAATTCAAAGCTCACTGTTCTCCAAAAAAGAACACTGTATTCGCTCGCTACATTTTCCAGGAAAGAAAACAAGCCCAAGGAGAAGCATTCGATTCCTTTGTGACAAATTTGAGTAAATCTGGTCAAAGACTGTGAATACGCGAACAGTGATGAGATGGTGCGTGACCGCATCGTAGCGGGTGTCCAGTCACGCGACATCAGAGAAAAACTCCTCACCGAGGGCGACACGCTGACAATGGACAAAGCTATCCAGATTGCTACAAATTTCGAGACCACACAACAATATCTCGAATCAATGTCAAGCAGACCAGCTGCCGCCGAAATAGCAGCAGTGCGTCAAAAACAACAAGAACGGCAGCGACATAGAGACCAGGACCATCCACGTCATGACCGGGATCACCAGCAGCAAAACAGAAACCGCTGCAGAAACTGTGGAGGAACTCACGACAGGAGATCATGCCCTGCATACGGACAAACCTGTCACTACTGCCAGAAACAGAACCATTATGAGAAATGCTGCCTGAAAAAGAGAAGCAAGCAAGCCGTCCACAGCCTTGTCCAAGAGGAAGCGGAAAATGATCAGGACGACTTCTATATATACGAAATAAACGAGAAACCCACACGACCTGATACAGCATACGTCGAGCTCGACCTTGAAAATGGAGACAAGATGAGTTTCAAAATAGACACAGGCGCTCAGGTAAACGTGATTCCCTTAAAAAACTACAAACAGCTGACAAAACAGCCACCTTTGAGCCAGACCAAACAGAGGCTGTACAGCTACACAGGACAAGCTCTCAACGTGAAAGGAAAGATCACCATGGACTGCAGCTACAAAGGAAAAACGATGAAACAAGACTTCATCATTGCGGATACTGGACACACACAGCCAGTATTGAGTCTCCAAACCTCCCTGGATCTAAACCTTATTAAACTGATTCTTTCTGTCAGTGAACCACCTCTCACAAAAGAATCAGTACTGACAGAATACAAAGAAGTATTCAACGATTTCGGTTCACTGGAAGGAGAAGTCCACATCCACATACAGCCCAACGCAATCCCAAAAGTGCACGCACCTAGACGAGTGCCCCACTCCTGAAGGACCGAATTATGAAGGAAATCAAGAGGATGGAGAGCATGGAAGTCATCCAAAAAGTGACCGAGCCTACTGACTGGGTGAACTCCATGGTAGTGGTCGAAAAACCAAACAGAAAGTTAAGGATTTGCCTCGACCCCAAAGACCTCAATGAAGTGATACGACGTCCCCACTACCCAACGCCAACCCTGGATGATGCCTTAGCAAAAATGTCCAACGCTAAGGTATTCAGCAAGCTGGACGCACAATCCGGATATTGGCAACTCATGTTGGATGAAAAGTCCTCCTACCTGACCACATTCAACACACCGCATGGAAGCAGATATCGTTTCAAAAGACTTCCCTTTGGACTGATCTGTGCGCAGGACATTTTCCAGCGAAAGATGGATGAGATCTTCGAAGGGATCCCGGGAGTCACGCCACTGGTGGATGACATCATCGTATCAGGCTCTGACCAAAAGGAACATGACAACAACCTGAGAGCCACTTTGAACAGAGCAAAAGAAAAGAACTTGAAACTGAACGCAGAAAAGCTGACTGTTGGGGCACAGGAAGTTGAATACTTTGGCCACCTCATCACGTCCCAGGGTCTTAAACCAGACCCTGCAAAAGTTTCAGCCATCCTGAATATGCCGCCTCCATCAGACCTTAAGGAACTCCAAACAGTACTTGGGATGATCACCTACCTATCAAAGTTTGCCCCTCAACTCTCTGTGATAACAAAACCTATGCGAGACCTCCTCAAAAGTGACACCGAGTTCGTATGGGACACACCCCAGCAAACTGCGTTTGAGAAAACCAAGCACGTGATCTCATCCCAACCTGTTCTCGCATTTTTCGACCCAACAAAGCCGGTCACATTGGAAGTGGATGCCAGCCAGCATGGACTAGGAGCCACCCTTCTCCAGGACGACAAACCAGTCGCTTTTGCCTCCAAAGCACTGAACGAAATGGAACAACACTATGCCCAAATAGAAAAGGAGCTGTATGCTATACTGTTTGGGTGCCAGCGCTTCCACCAATACGTCTACGGCCGACAAACCATCGTGCACACTGACCACAAACCGTTGGAAGCGATCACCAAGAAACCTCTATCATCCGCACCACCCAGGCTGCAACGTATGCTCCTGCAGTTGCAAAAATATGACATCAAAGTCATCCATGTCAGTGGACAAAGCATACCGGTGGCTGACACTCTTTCCCGAAAGCACATCCCGTGCGACCCAAATGATCAGATGAGCAAGGAATTTGACACCCAAATGCATGCTGTCATGAAGAACATGCCCATCAGTGATAACAAGCTGAAAGAAATACAGAACGCCACAAAAAATGACACACAGCTTCACCACCTCAAAACGTACATCAAGCAAGGATGGCCAGAGACCAGAAAACAATGCCATCCCAGTGCCCTAGAGTTCTGGAACTACAGAGACGAACTCACCATGATCGATGATGTTATCCTGAAAGGCGAAAGGATCTTCATCCCACCACTGATGAGAAAGGTCATGCTGGAAATACTACACGAAGGACATTTTGGCATAGAGAAGACAACCCTGCGAGCCCGACAAACACTGTTCTGGCCAGGCATCACCCAAGACATCAAGAACCTCGTCTCCACATGTCCCACATGTATACCCCACCTCCCCTCAAATCCCAAGGAACCCCTCATCCCCCATGATGTACCCTCCCGACCCTGGCAGAAAATTGGAACAGATCTATTCAAATGGGACAACAAGACATACCTAATCACTGTAGATTACTACAGCAGATTTTTCGAACTAGATGAACTCACCTCGACAACCTCCATAGCCATCATCAAGAAGCTATGCACACAGTTCGCTCGACATGGAGTGCCGGAAACAGTCATAAGTGACAATGGCCCCCAGTACGCCTCAAATGATTTCGCCCTGTTCGCAGCCCGATGGGATTTCCACCACGTGACATCGAGCCCGGGATATCCGCAGTCAAATGGTTTGGCTGAGAAAACTGTCCAGACTGCAAAGAGGATCCTGAAAAAAGCATACACTGAAAGAACCAACCCAGAGCGGGCACTGCTGGAGTACCGCACAACCCCGGTGGATAATCTCGCATCACCATCACAGTTGCTGATGGGACGTCAGTTACGCTCCACACTTCCTGCAACCACCAACCAGCTAGCCCCCAAAACCATCCAACCCCACAGTGTCAGGCAACGTCGACATGAACTACAGCAGTCCCAAGCGAAGCAGTACAACCGCTCCGCGTACACACTGCCTGAACTCAAGATAGGTGCGAAAACCCAAGTCCAGCTGTATACAGGAGACCGTTGGCAACCTGCCAAAATCATCAAGAAAGCAGACACACCAAGATCTGTCGAGATCCAGACATCTGACGGCAGCATCTACCGGCGGAACCGTCGCTTCCTGAAGGAGAATGTGGCCGCACATGCAAACGAGCCACAGCCAAGAAATGAACCCCAGCATGATACCAGTGCCCAAAACACTCAGCCCAGCGCCCAACCAGACGTCACTATCCAGACCCCGCCTGGATACGTCACCAAGAGTGGTCGGCAAATTACCCCTCCAACAAAACTGGACTTATAAGATTCCTCACGGATGTGCGAAAGTTTTGGCCTGTGCGCCATATAAAGCGAAATTCATGTTTTGTACAGTGAATTGGCCTGCGCGCCAAACCATGGGTCTGCGAACCCAGCATTTGTATTACCCCGTTAAGTTAAAGCAATATTCAGATAATTCTTATCAGTTAAATAATTTTAATTAAAAGTTTCAGTTTTCAGTGACAATTTAGTCTGGAAATTATATGTGTACTTTTCAGTCAAGCAGACTTATATGATTTCAATTTTCATTTAATCCCCTCCCAAAGAATGAACTTTCAGAAAAAGGGAGATGTAACATTATTCTCGTTGCGAAGGCAACGATCTTGATCGTAGCCGAAGCGATAGAATTATTTCCCTTCCGAGGCACTCTTCAATGACTCTTGAATAAATAGTCGTTGTGTTCAAGCCACTCTCCTGCCATTCATTTGTATGCTTGGTTCTATCACACCCAGACACTTTACATGTGTGTGTGTGTGTGTGTGTGTGTGCGCGCGCGCGCGCGCCCGTACACGCGCGCGTGCATGTGAAAGAGAAAGACAGAGAGGGGGCGGAGGAGGGGGGGGGGGTGTAGGGAGTGGGAGGAGAGAGGCATGTTTGTACTTGGGCTACATGCGTGTGTGTGCGACCTTGATGGCGTTTCTCCAACACCGTTCAGTTATGAGCTACATGACATAGGCGCTACGTGTTAATAGCACTACTTGCATACCATTACCACAACGTTCATTAGCGCTACGTTCCTATCGTGCTATGTCATGACCACCATGTTCAAAAGCGTTACGTATTGACAGCACAACTGTTCCGATCGTTTTTCAGTTTGTCTTTTCTGAAAAAAGTTACTTGACGAGCGAGCGAGCGCGCTCGCCTGTGTGTTGTGTGTGTGTGTGTGTGTGTGTGTTGTGTGTGGTGTGTGTGTGTGTGTGTGTAGAAAAGGCAGGGATGAAAAACAAATTCAGTGCAAAACTGAAGAATCCGAGGAACCAATACATTATGATTTTTTTTAAAAATCAGTACGTGTGGATAGTGCTACGTCTCAACAATACTTTTCCCGAGTCCCATTAATGACAACCCTGTCAGTGTGACAGTCGTCTGTTCATGAACGAATTCTTATTTTTCATTGATTTCCTAATTCGAGTTAGTCTCTTCTCAATAATAGCAAGGTTAAGGTCAGCAGGTTGACAACTTCTACCGTTGTCAAATATTACTCCCCCCCCCCCTCCTCTCTCTCTCTCTCTCTGCATCTTTTGCAGGGTTGCAGTCCGTTTTACTCTACCTTATTCAGGGGCCAACGTAATAGGTCTTTTTACTCCTCCCTACATATCAGCTATATTTCTGTTATTACAGGTGCTGCCCCTTAGCATTAAACAGAAATTACGCCCTCACACGCCAACATCGACCATGTTCCGAATGAGGATGGCTTATTGGTAAGAACTAAATCCTTAGGTGAATCTCCCTTTCCGTCTTCGGCACCATCTGTGTGGAACATTTTTTTTTTTCTTCTTTTCGTCGCTAAATTTTGTGGGAAAAAAAAAGAGCTTAACTTGAGAATATTTTGTACATTACAGTCAACACACGATGCAGGACTTTACAATGACATCAGCACAACACGAAAGGGGCGTTAATGTTCATTTTTGTTTTTCTGCCCATCCAAGTGAACACTCTTCCAGAAACAATGTTTGCACACTCGATTCATGCTCAATGAATACCAACAGACGACCTGCAACAAGGATAAAGACAATAACTATCATCAGTCGGAGAAATTTCATCCTAAAGCAGATGAAGGCTTCGAAACAACAGTTTCACGTCTGCCTTCTTGCACAGATGGGGACAGACCACGTGTTCCACAGACCCTGCATCAAGGAGAGGAGCTCACCAAGGGAAGCAGGGGTCCTGACAGTCCCGGATGCAACTCTCCAGTCGCCCACTGCCCACTTCCATCAGAGTGGTGCATGTGGTCAGCTGCAACAGTCACATATTGGAGCACGTCATCTGTTTACGGGTTCTCTGGGTAGGTCACGACCTCCACACTTCACCCTCCAACCCCGCTTTGAACACGCACGCACATATACACACACACACACTCTCTCTCTCTCTCTCACGCACACACACACACACACACCACACACACACCGCTCACTCTCTCTCTCGGTATTTTTTAAACTGTTCTAACTATGGGAAACTACGAACGTTTGAAACATGTCGGCATGTTCGTGGTGTGGGACAGAGCGAAGCTGACTAAAGAAATGAAACGGAAAACGTGAGGTGGGGGTGTGGCGATGGGGGTGGGACTGGGGGTGTTACACACATACCTTGTTCAGCACTGGTTGCGTGGACAGGACATTGTATAAACCAGAGAAGCCCACCCCCTGAAAAACAAACACCGCAGATCAGATGGCGTATGCGCAAGCACACACACACACACGCGCGCGCGCGCGCACACACACACACACTCTCACACGCGTGCGCGCACACACAGTCTTTTAGTCAAACTTCTTTTCATCCACGTAATTCAAAGTGTGCCATTGTCTTTATTTTCCTTTCCAAACGAACCCAGGATGCTTTTTCTATATGCACGTGACGTATCGCATAACATATGCATTTTTATGTCAATTCAGTTCAGTATTGATTTGACTCCCACAGAAAATGGTCCTTTGACTCGCAAAGCGTTTAAACAAAGAAAAACAGCATCTTGAAATAAGCATGTTTGTACGTGCAAAAATGAAAAAAAAGTCAACCAAAATGCCATACACACGTCTCCACACCATTCGTCTTGTTAAAAAAATATACGAGAATTTTGGCCGTACGAGGCTCCAAATCCAATTTATGCGTTAAGATATTCTTACTTACTCTTACTAACTAATCTCCCTCTCTTCACTCTCCACTCTCTCCCTTCACACAGATACACACCTGGAGACAAACCAAAATAGAAAAAAAAATAAAGAAAAGTTTAAGGACGGTTATCATGCAGGTCTTTAAAATTGCCCTCTTCCGTCACACAGGCGTCTGGTTCCGGCGGTCCCAGTGGCAGAGCAGCGAATTCGCAGTCACTTGTTGCAGTTCAAACCTCACCAATACCAACACAAACACTACCATTTTCCGAACCCATCTTCAGGTATGGTTGGTTCTGGTGGTACAGGTATCATCTTAGCACCTCTCCCCCTTTCCCATCCTCTCCACTCTCCTGGGATGGTTATCCTCCTCTCCTCCCCCCCCACCCCGCCCCCCTTGGCTGTCGCACTGGAATACTACTAACCTAAACCTGTACTTCTGCGTACGCAGGCTGATGCTCCTGCGTACCCCCTGTATAGAAAGGCAAGGATAAATCCCATCTACCCAACAAAGGGAGTGGAGCTTTGTGTGTATGACCGTTTTTGTTTTTTTTTTATCACGCCATTAAGGCAGCCATAGTCCAACATCGGGAAAGGTGCATGCTATGTGTTACGTGCCATCCATACCAACGGCAAAACTGACCTCTTCCGAAAGTTGGTGATGGGATTTTACGTGTGTGCAAGATGTTATACGTGCGTTCACACACGGAAACTCGGTTTATAGTTTCATTCGAAGGACTGTATGGGAAATGGAGTCAGAACCAATGTTAACTCCAAGTGAAAAATCCCCCTGAATCGAAACGGCCCGGCGGAGATTCGAACTCGCAACCCCAAGATTACGAGTCCGGCGCTCTACCACTGAGCTATTCAGACCCCCCAACCTGTACTCCAATCTCAAAGAATCGGCCGGTGCTTGGGACTGTGCTTGGGAATGTTTGTCTTGGGATCTGGGGCTTCTGAGTTCGTTCAGCAAGGATTGAGAGACTACGAGTGACGCGTTCCTGCGCTATTGGTGGGGCACGAGGATTTTGGAGTAGGGAGACCAGAGAAACGGATGGTCATGTATCTTATCAAAAACACTGGACAAAGTTGCTTCCATCATCTGAGGGGATGCTCACTAACACTGTCTCCGCGACTAAGCAGTTACTGTCATTTGGAGACTTAGTATGTGGTGTCATGCGCCCGTTGCATCAGGACACGCACAACGATGTGCCGGTTAGATGACTCAACAGCAGGTCAGTATTTCCATTGGTGGGTTGCCCTGTAGACTGTCGGAGCCTGGCTGTGACTGGACAAGCCTAGGATTGACTGCAGACAGGTCGGAATGAGCGGCGTGGGAGTGGGTGGGTGGGGTGGTGATACTGGAGTGGCATGGAAGACGCAGAAAACGTCGCTCCAAAAAACAACAAAAGGCAGGGTATGCCTCATAGGTTCGATAGTGTAAGAATCTTCTTGGGGACCGACTCATCGTCTGTACCATTCCTGTATGCCTCTTTGGTGGTAATGTATTAGGGAATGCATACCATTATGGGCCTTAACTGTGCATCTGAACACTGACCTAACCAGCAATACCAATTATTCGTCGTGTTCAAGCCTGTGACCGTCGTTCTCTACACTTCCTTCCTTCCTCCAGCCAGACCACTTTTATGTGGTCTCTGGCACTGGCTAAGCGGTGGAAAACTTTTCTTTTGTAGTGCTGGTCAGAAAATTTGAACCATCCTCTAAGAGACGCATCCATTTTTCTTCCCATTTAACCCCATAGCGAACTTATCTCTGGGTAAGGCCTGTTGTCACAGAAAAGCCAGCCCAGCCTTGAACCCTCCCAATCCCCTTGCCTTGCGTGGCTGGTGAAACAACTGCAAGTGGTCGTACAGAGTAACATTATTGCGTAATAGTAAACGCACCTGCAATTATTTCATCAACACCCTCGTGCTATAAGTATTATATTATAATAATCTGGTCGTGAAAAGGTTATACATTGCAGTATTGTGTGGTGTGAATTTGATAATCCATGGTGCTATGTTTAGTAAACTGCAAATGGCAGTTACAGAGCCGTTGTCGTTGGGCAAGGGACATTATTCTGCCTTAGGAAATGACCGCTTGTCTTTAAGCAGGCTGCCTACAAGCCTCCACTCTACTGGGCCAAGTGAAGCTAACCTACCTCGTCAAGCATCAACGGCAGTTATGCACCTGATGATGATGAGACAATAATAATAATCTACTCTGATATTTACCCGGCTCTGGCTTCGGAAGGAAGACAAGACCTAATATTCGAAAAGGAGAGAGTTTGGGAATTTCCAGCATGGCTTTAATGTCTTACCGTTCATGGAGGTTCTTTATTTGTCTGTGAACGTCGCTCTCACTGAATTTTTTTTGTACTTCTATTTTGTGTAAAATCTGTCCCTCATACAATGCCAGTAATGTTAATTGTAAATCTTACATACCCCTAGGAGTACAACACACTCTGGAGTAGTTAAGTGTCAGGACTTGACGCTTCATATTAACGAGGACCAGCGTCTCTGTTGTCATGAAGGTGTCCACAATGTAAAGTCGGAAACAAGAAGGGCAGACTCCCTTTCAAGAGGGTAGAAAACTTGCCCTTCCAACCGGCTGGAACATCATTGGGAAAGTCGCTCCATGCACTGGGGGCAGAAGGATCGCTGAGCTGGTCTGCCTCTGAAAGAACTGTGCCGACAGTCAGAACATGATCGGCACCCGGGCGCTGAGGAGTCTCCACCTTTACCTTTACCAGCACACCTGTCTTCTGTCACGGCTAGGATGACCGGCGGTCGCCACTCTGATATTGCCACTGCTCGTTCTGCTCTTGCCGGAGGAGAGCATGGCGACGTCACAGATTTCTGGGACTAATGCGCCAGTCACGTGCTATTCGTTGTGGTACTTGATGACGTCCGAGACCTCTGTACGTGGGTGTTGCTCTATGAAGCTACATGCACCTTGTTAAGTGCTTGTGCCTCCTTCCCCCTCCGCTTCTGCCTCTTCCGTACCAATCGCCTCCCTTTCTCCGCCTCCTTACTGATGGTTCACCAAGGGTCAGCGAGCGTCCACTTCATTTTTTTTTTTTTTTAGGGGTGGGTGGGGGGTGGAGAAAGTGGGGGAAGGGGCAATGGGGTTGCGAAAGGGCGGGAGCGAGGGGATAACGTCCCTTGTTGCTCATCGTTAAACATTACTACCAATATTTTATTGCATTTGAGAACATGGTTTCAGCACTAACCGACTTTTAAGAAATACCGTCGTCGAAAAAAAACAACACTTAATTAACATAGTTATAAAATCAGCTTCGCCCTCTCTCCCTACAGTATACTACCACCCCTCTACTTCCTCATGGCAAACTCGCCAAGTTGATTTAGATTCACTCTCACAGACACACACCCACCTTTCGGGTGAGGTTGAGCATGCAGTGGTTGGCAGGGGTGCGGCGGTCGTCCAGGAAGAAGGGTTTTGACCAGTGGTCATAGTTGGTCTGCACCAGGAACCAGGGGTGGTCAGTCACACTGGACATCCTCCACTGGTCAGCAGGCCCGGTAAGATTGCGGGTGATGACCACTGCCTGCTCACAGTCACATTACATAGTATTGATCTTTGCCTGCTAACACCGAACACTGCCTGTTCACATCACATCACACACTGACCACTGCCTGCTTACAATACATCACACAGTATTGATCATTGCCTTGTCATTATAAAGACATCCAATGTTGGTACCGAGCACTACTGGTTGAATCTACCCATTCAAAGTATATTAATTAAGTGCTGAATAACATCTGTAAGTAGTTAAATTTTCTCGTAAAGATTTAAATACAAACTGTCGAGCAAAATAACGTAACTTTCAACTGTCAAAAATCTCTCCAACCCCTTCGCCTTCCTTTCTTATATTTGTGCGTCTGTTCGTATATTTGTGCATGTGTGCGCGTATGCGCACGTGTGTTTGTGTATATGAGTGTGCATGAAGACTCTCTCTCTCTCTCTCTCTCTCTCTCTCTCTAGGAGGAGATATAAATGTGAAAATGAATGTCGATGAGGCTGAATATGTTCAGTTGTTATGGAATGGCGCATGTGCGTGACAGAAGACAAAAAAAGAAAAAGAAAAAAATGAAAAAGGGAGGGGGGGGAACTAAAGTGAAAAACTAACGAGAATACATTTCCGCTTTCCTGTCATTAGTGTGTGTATATTTGTGTGTGGTTGTGTGCGTGTACATGTATGCATGGTGTATGTATGTGTGTGTGGCGGGGGGGGGGTGGGGGGGTGGAGGCGTGTGCGTGCGCGCGCGCGCGCGCGCGTGTGTTTGTGTGAGGGGGGGGGGGGGGACGCGCGCGCTCGTGAACTTTGCTCTACGTCCATACTCCACATCTGCTGTACTGACATGTAGATTAGCATTGCTCTCTCGAGGCTCCGGCCTCATCAGTTCTGAGAGTATCAGCGTTTAATGTGTTACAGTCTGTTATTGCTATCTCTCGCCTTTTCCATACCATCATAACCAGTGTTCTCTCCGCCGTAAACACCACCCCTATTTACCCTGACGCCATCCAAAACAACTAAGCAAAAACTTGATCGGAGGACTGTGCGAGTCAGGTTGTTGTTTTTCGCGGTACTCATCAGCATTGTCGTTTTCATGCACTTCACACTGTTTCTTCGATGAATTTTACAAACATTTGAGAGCAGATAAGACCGATTCAAAAACGTGCAGAGCCGGATTTCCACAAAAGCAAAATTCTTGAACTGCAATCCGCGCAGATGTTAGAAACGGAAAATGATCGGTTACTGGATAGTACGTGAATATTGAATGCTTAGTGTTCTGTTTTTGGACAATGATTGGCGTAGATATTGGACACCGATAAGGCACAGTTATTGAAAATGACACACGTGCTCATCGGACTCTGAAAGAGCGCGCTGTTGATACGCAATCCGACAGCGCACAAATCGACCATTGCTTGCTTATCGACTGCTAAGTCGGCCTGTCAGCGGGACTACACACGTGCTATCCTGGAAAACGGGAGAACGTCCCGCTCTACATTCCACCAACCGGAGCTTCCAAAGCACGACGCCGTCGAGGGTGTAGTCCGCCGTTCTGACCACACGCCCCAGGGCAGCCGAAGGCCCAGACAACCCGGAGGGTCTCCTACCTGATCGAAGCGAACCGCCCCGAGCACGAAGTAGACTGGCGCCAGCAGCGTGGTGTTGGAGAGTAGAGCGAGGGCGTGCTGATAGCTGGTGGCGTTCTCCAGCACAGAGCGGGTTAGGAAGCCCATCCACTGGCCCTGACGGTTCCCCATCAGCCACTTCAACGCCTCTGCAACAGCATTCGCCGCACCTCGCATCACTCCACAAGCCTGTCTATGGTGATAAGGGGCAAGCAGGCGCGCGCGCACACCCACACATACACGCGCGCGCACATACACGCACACACAGCGATACCATGGAGGGTGAGGAGGGGGTGAGCCGCAGAGAGAAAATAAGATCGAGTAGAAACAGGAAAATGGAGAGAGAGAAAGGGAAGAGAGGAAGTGGGTAAAGAGAGAGAGAGAGAGAGAGAGAGAGGAGAGAGAGAGAGAGGAGAGAAGAAGGACAGACAGAGAGAGAGAGAGACAGACAGACAGACATAGAGACAGAAACGATGAGAAAGGGTGTGTAGAAAATGCATAATATCAGGTAGGCATAAAGACACAGACAGAAAAAGCCGACATAATTATAGCGTGGATTCGTCTCTCGGTATGCGGCTTCAACCGCCCTGCAAAATCAAGGATCACACCAGTTAAGAGAAGAAGGCGGCAGACGAGCGTTTGTAAGTATGATTCATACACACACACACGCGCGCGCGCACACACACAGAGATTCCAGCAGAAAGCTGACGGTACGCGTGTAACAGAGCAGAACACAGAGCGGCTTGCCCAAAGACCTGAAGCGACAGCCATCCAACAGCTTACCCAGTTTACCCAGGAGACCCCCGGTCAACGTGGACCTGGTGTCCACAGTCAGCGAGAACTCGGACTGAAACCACACAGCACACCCACCGTCAGTCATCTGAATGCATGACTGGACAGAGAGAGAGAGAGAGAGAGAGAGAGAGAGAGAGAGAGAGAGAGAGAGAGAGAGAGAGAGAGAGAGAGAGAGAGAGAGAGAGAAAGATAGAGCTTAAAACTTGACAAGGTTCTCAAAATCTTTTATAACTCAAGTATGAACATTTTAGGCAGTGCCTAATCTTCGAATCTACCCTTGCTATTCTATATAACAAAACAAGCAGAAAGGACAGATTAAGAGAAAGGGGGAGAGAGAGAGAGAGAGAGAGAGAGAGAGAGAGAGAGAGAGAGAGAGAGAGAGAGAGAGAGAGAAACGAGAGTGAGAGGAGAGAAAGAGATAAGATAATGTTGCTTATAGCCCAGCCGACCGCAAGGGGCCACATCAGGGCTGCGAGAGAAAGAGAGCGAGAAAGAAAGAGAGAGAAAGAGAGAGAGAATTTGGAGAGAAGAGGAAGGATCTAGAGACTTAAGACTCAAGTAAGACTCAATTCTCAAAATCTTTATAACTCAAGGATAAACGTTTCAGGCAGTGCCTAGTCTTCGAATCTACCCTTGCTATTCTATATAGCAAAGCAAGCACGAAGAACATATCGACAGAGAGAGAGAGAGAGAGAGAGAGAGAGAGAGAGAGAGAGAGAGAGAGAGAGTGCGCGTGTGTGGAGGGGGACACGTTATTCAACGACGTGTGGATGCACGTGCTGTCCTGATGTCCCAGTGAACTGACCGGTCTGAAGGCAGTGAAGAGGCCGACATAACCCGCCACGCTGACCGCCTGAAACAGCGTCTTCCCTCCCCGCTGAAAGACCAGGTTCACCACTAGGGGCGCATCGCCTCCGTCATGGCCCACGTCTTGTTCTTCATGTCCCACCTGGCACCACCAAGACAAGGAACACATGGAATATAACCATTTGCAGCCCAAGTCGGTTGAAAAGGTGCTCTTTTCTTAAAGCTCTTTCCTACCAGTCACTTTCATCATGGATCACGTGGATGATGAAATGTTAACTCGGTCTCTTCCTCTCTTGATCTACCTATCAACACGCATCACTTCCAAACGTTCCTCCGTTTATTGTACTCCCAGTTCTTATAGAACAGAGAGTACTTTACAATGGGAATGAAGAAATGCAGTGTGTGTGTGTGTGTGTGTGTGTGTGTGTGTGTGTGTGTGTGTGTGTGTGTGTGTGTGTGTGTGTGTGTGTGTGTGTGTGTGTGTGTCCGACTGTGTCTGTGTCCGTCCGTGGTCAAAATATGTTCCACTCGCTCCAGACAAAACTACTGGGCCGATCTTCGTTATGGAATATCTCAGAAAGTACTTGGCCGATCTTTCTGAAAATTTGTAGGTATGTTCATTATGGGTCACGGATGAGGCCCGATGTTTTATTTTACAGTTACAGCCGTTACTAACGGCTATAACGGTTTTTTTCTTTATGGAAAATCTCAAAAAGTACTTGGCCGATTTTTATGAACATTTGTAGGTATATTCATTATGGGTCACAGATGATAGCCGATGTTTACCAGAATAGCCGTTACTAACAGCTATAACGGCCCAAAACGGTTTTTCCTCTGTATGGAATATCTCACGCGTATTCAAGATAAACTGGGAGTACGTTTATATGCTTTGCATCTTGTTTATATGCTTTGCATCTTGTTTCACATACGGATGGATACACCCGCCACCCTGTTCTGATGCGCCGTTTACAATCGGATACGGTGTAGCGTTTATGGATCTCTTTGCAGGCTATAAATGAAAAATCAGAGGGAAATCCCGATCCACACTTCTCCGGCAAAGTAGGAAGTGGCAGGACTACACACGCACGCACACGCACACGCACACACACACGCACGCGCACACGCACGTTTTAAGTACGCGCATGTCCCATTTAACGTCTACCCGAAGTTATCATGACGTTACTAGCCTTTTGTCCGACACGTTGACAACGGCCACCGTTCACTTGATCCCTCTATGCCCGCCTCCCCTTCCCCCAGTAAATCCCACCCCCATCCCTCCAGACCCAGCCAATCTTGGCCTGCGCATATCAAGTTTGCTCTAACAACTTGCCTACAGACTGAAAAATTGCAGTTGTAACCACGGACCAGATAGATATAATAGTTTGTTTCAATGTCTTTTCTACAAATTGAAAACAAATCAAATCATTCTTCCGTCTCTCTCGCTCTCCATTTCTGCACCCCCTCCCAAAATATTACATACCCCAAGAAAAATCCAAAGTCCATGTTCCTGGCGTGAATCAAGTGACCTGAAAAGAACTGGTCATCATGGTGTCATTCTCACGTCACAAAACAGTTTCGCTTGTTTCTGGTGCTAGCCTGTCATATCCAATCTTTTCAGCCATTTTCAACGATGGCTAGACAACTCGGATTGACAAACTGCAAACTTGCAGCCATAAATATAAGTAAATGAGCATCTTTCTAAGCAAAACAAAACAAAAAGAATAAAAAAAAGACTTGTCAGATAAACGCATTTCACCAAATATACTCAAATCATCTGTGAAGCAAGTGAAACCACAAGAAAGCATCAAATTTAACAGCCTTCCACCTCTCTTCTCTCTCTCCCCCCCCCCCCCCCCCCCACCCTTTTTTTCTGCAGTCTCATCTTTGGTGCCACCCTGGTGGCATTCCACCCACGCCGCTCATTCCGGCTGCCCGTCCACAACCACAGCCTGGCTCGTCCCGCTATAGTCCCGGCAGTCCACAGGGAACAGTCAATGTCAAGTCGTCATGCGGAAACCCACCAGAGGAGACACTGCACTGCTGCCGAGTTCGGTGGTGTTCTATGGTGCCTGTTATGATCCAACATAAGGGACGCCACTTTCAAAGCCCCCAACGGATGGCAATGACTGCTTTATCGCAGTGCCAGCCTGCGTGAGCTCTCCTTCCGGAGGGCACCACCACGTCCGTCCGACGACAGTCTCCATGAATTTGCCGATACCGGCGACCCGGACAGAACCTTATAAAAGGGCATAAACATGAGGAAATCGAAACTGAGGTCACCATCAGAGCACGTCATGAAGGGCCACAGAATTTGAGTTTTTCATGCTCAACGATGAGGATGGGGGTGATAAAAGGAATTTCCAATCTGGTCTGGGATTGTATGATAGACTGTACTCTATGCTCATTTTCATAAAATATCTCGGCATCAAACAGGGCCAAGAGACACAGACATCTGCAGTGTTTGTCAGGAGATTTGAGCCAAACTCTCAAGAGAGGCATCTATGAAGAGGATGAAACTGGGCTGTGTGGTCCCAGTATTCTCGGCTAAGCCCATAGCAAACACGACTCGGACTTACTGCCGGTCGGAGCACAAAAAAAAAAAATCGTACCAATGAATTGCTCTGATGGGAATCGAACCAAAAACCTCCAAGCTGAGAGTCCGCGACGCTAACCGTTTCGCCTGGCGGGTGGCAAACGGCCTTATTATCTTCTGTTCAAGAACAGCTGCTTAATAATACGAACTCATCACAAATATACCTTTGCGACCAGACCCGGGAAAAAATAATGACGCCTCAAAAAGTCTGAAATCGGACAGTGGAAGTATATAAAATAAACACGAGTGATGTCAAAGCGAGTTGACGACATCTAGAACAAACTCGATACAAATTGCAGGACGGTCAAAGAAAAGGTGGCCTTTTAGAAATTGGGTCACTGTGATTCACTCGTTTTTCCAATGTCCTTTTCCCCTCGGAAGGGAACTGTAGGGAAATTATGAATAGCCTTACTCAGCACCTCCCCTCCTCCTCCCCTTCCCTCCCTTCGTTCTCTGCTCCCCCTGTTCCTCCCTGCCCTTGGCACCCTTCATCGCACACGAGTCGAGATTGATAAATTATCTCTTAATTTCGCGGTCACTTCGATATTTCCCCGTATGGATGGATCCAACGCGTCATACACCCCTGCTCGGTACCCTCACTCCCCATTCATGTTCGATACCACTGCCTGATACACCCCACCAGCAAGCGGAGTGAACATCAATACGCTCTCCTTGTTTCCACATGTATAAGCGCCATAGGCTTGACACTGAACACCCATCATACCCATACTAATCACTAGGAATCAATAGGAACCAATAGCAACAGTTCAGTATATTCTGTCGTTCTTTCTCGCCTGGTCAAATCCTGTACCGGCCCACAGTGTGACAACGGGAATCCTGAAAACAGAATCATACCTGCGGCATCTTCAGCAACGATGGAGGTGCACACAGAGAACAGCTCGTAGAAAACGTTGAACAGCATCGCCTCACCTGTTAACAGAATACATCATTTGTAAATATCTACACCGTAAACCTGTCAAGGGTGTACATCGTTTCACCCGAGCACAATGTACAACATCAGTCTACCTGTAATCTGTGTGTGTGTGTGTGTGTGTGTGTGTGTGTGTGTGTGTGTGTGTGTGTGTGTACTTCACAGCGTACGCCACTTCACCTGTCAACAGTCTATACCATCACTTCACCTGTCAATGTCCACCATCACTTCATCTGACAACAGTCTACACCATCACTTCACCTGTCAACAGTCTGTACTGTCACTTCACCTGTCAACAGTCTGTACCATCACTTCACCTGTCAACAGTCTATACTATCACTTCACCTGTTAACAGTCTGTACCATCACTTCACCTGTCAATGTACACCATCACTTCACCTGTCAACAGTCTACATCATCACTTCACCTGTCAATGTACACCATCACTTCATCTGTCAACAGTCTACATTATCACTTCATCTGTCAGTAGTCTACACCATCACTTCACCTGTCAACAGTCTACATCATCACTTCACCTGTCAATGTACACCATCACTTCATCTGTCAACAGTCTACATCATCACTTCATCTGTCAGTAGTCTACACCATCACTTCACCTGTCAACAGTCTACATCATCACTTCACCTGTCAACAGTGTGTACCATCACTTCACCTGTCAACAGTGTGTACCATCACTTCACCTGTCAACAGTATACACCATCTCTTCACCAGTCAACAGTTACACATCATTCACCATCACAGTCACTCTCACTTCACCTGTCAACAGTGTGTACCATCACTTCACCTGTCAACAGTATACACCATCTCTTCACCAGTCAACAGTCTACACCATCACTTCACCAGTCAACAGTCTACATCATCACTTCACCTGTCAACAGTGTGTACCATCACTTCACCTGTCAACAGTATACACCATCCTTCACCAGTCAACAGTCTACACCAGCACTTCACCAGTCAACAGTCTACACCATCACTTCACCAGTCAACAATCTACACCATCACTTCACCAGTCAACAGTCTACACCATCACTTCACCTGTCAACAGTCTACACCATCACTTCACCAGTCAACATCTACACCATCACTTCACCAGTCAACAGTCTACACCATCACTTCACCTGTCAACAGTCTACACCATCACTTCACCTGTCAACAGTCTACACCATCACTTCACCAGTCAACAGTCTACACCATCACTTCACCAGTCAACAGTCTACACCATCACTTCACCAGTCAACAGTCTACACCATCACTTCACCTGTCAACAGTCTACACCATCACTTCACCACCAATCAGCTAAAGGCATTTGATAATTCAGTGTCTGATAATTCAGTATCTAAAAGTAGTTGTATCCTACGTCTCCAGTTCGTTGTAATGTGATCAGTCGACTGGTTTATCGAAAGAGAAAATAAGTTCTGATATTATACCTATCTATCTTGGTGAACACCGGCAAAGCAAGCAATTAAATCCGTTGATTGATTGATTGATTGAGAAGGGGGAGAGAGAGAGAGAGAGAGAGAGAGAGAGAGAGAGAGAGAGAGAGAGAGAATCGTACCTAAATTCAACCCGGAATAAAAGGAGATGCTGCGGATTTCCTCAACGAACGGAGAAGGCAATTGACCCTCCATGACAGACTGCAAGCAGTCGTAAAAACACTCAGAACAGGCATTACATAAGCAAGCAAGCAAGCGCACACACACACACACAAGCGCGCGCGCGCGCACGGGGAGGACAGAGAGAGAGAGAGAGAGAGAGAGAGAGAGAGAGAGAGAGAGAGAGACAGACAGACAGACAGAGGTGTGGGCGGGGGAGGGAAAGAGAGGTGTGGGCGGGGGGAGGGAAAGAGAGAGAGAAACGGAAGTGGCTACCGGCAGTTTTTTCTTTTTTACATAATGAACTCAAGCAGCATATGGAATTTTGATTTTACAGTCTGATGTGGTCTCAAGTTTTCGAAAACAGCTCGCTGGAAATTGTTTTGTTGGCTGTTCCTGTTCATCCCAGTATCATCTCTCAGTCTGCATGCAGCAGGTCATACCCTCAAACCAGCTAGTCATAATACACGCCTACGCTGACTGGGTTTTGTGGGGCGTTTTTTTTTTTTGTTTTTTTTTAATGCAGAGACGCCCTCGAAGAAGGCTCGCGCATCTTTCGCTCTCTGAAGCAACTTCCCCTTTCATTGCCACCGATGAATTTCTTGAAACAAAAAGGAAGTAAAAGGGAGCCATATCGGGAGAACACATGTGAGGGATTGCCAGCCGAACAGTTTTAGTGCAGATAGTCTAGTGTAGCAGAGGCGTTACGGTTACAGTTACGGTGAAGAAGACGACCTCGGGTGCTGGTGCTCGGACGGCACGTGCATGAAGCCTCAAAGTCTCCGAGAAGGCGAACATCGATGCACCAGTCAGCATTCACTGTGCTGTATTGAACTGTACCCCTTCTGTTTCCCTGTGAGCCAGCGGGGCACCCGACAGCAGAACGCTTCGAATATGAAGATGATCATGGAAAATATTAGTTATACTCGCTGATGAAATCTTTGCACTATGTAACTTCTCTCTACTGTAATGTGCGGTGTTTCCTTTATCAGCGCTTTCATCTTGGTTAGATTTATTCAGCAGTGACCATTACGGGGCGAACACACCTGTCGTTACCTTGTAGTTTTCTCTCCACCGCGGTCCAAAGTAACGTTTTAACGTTTGGAACCTGCCCTTCGAAGACTTTCTCTGGCAGAAGTAAACACTGGCACGAAAAAGCGCTCTGTGAAGGTTCGTCAAGAATTCTGTAACCCTTGCCCTATAGTCTGACTTCCACAGCCGCGTAAGGCTGGCTGAACAGGATAAAATTTGTCGTCTTGCCTACGACGATATAGTGCTGTGTTCTGACATACAAAAATGTTCAGTGACATCAGTTTCACATTCCGAAACCGAGACATTCCCATTTCATGTCATCACCATGCCACTACATTACAATCCTTTCTACTGCCCGACGACGTGACGCATGGGATGACTTGTGGACACACGGTCCCTCCGTCCTTCTCGCGGTGCCCTATTGTCAAATGGTTAGAGCGTTTACATGTGCAGCTGGCAGTCTCGAGTTCAAACCTTTTCCCGTACGGTCGCATTTTCACGGCTGGAAAGCCCTCTGTGTCCACCTAGTAGTGAATGGGTATTTGATTCAGCAAGTCAAGGGATAGGCTCTACCTTCAAACCAGCTGTTCCACACACACATTTCACCTCACTCTTCACTTCCGTTACAGCCATTAAGCTATGGGACTTGTATGTAAACCTTTAATCTTTTGGTTTGGGGATGACGCAGAAAAGACTTACCCCGTATGTGTCGATGAATCCGATGAAGGTCTCGGCGAAACTGCTGCTGACGTCACAAAAGAAACTCTTGAAGGTGTCCATCAACCTCACAATCTGACACATGGAGACAAAGAAAAACAAGTTCTAGTCAGGCCTGCGGCCTTTTTAGCAGGATTCGCCGTTACTTGAGCCCAGTCGACAGTCGATTGTTTACGTCTGGTAATCCGAAAGGACAGTGGTTCTAGGGTGGTACCTTGAGTACAAGATGAGGTATAAAGGCGAAGACAGTCACTGGCATACGGTGTGGCAGGGATGTGAATGCATGTACAGCAGACAGTCACTGGCACACGGTGAGGCAGGGATGTGAATGCATGTACAGCAGAGTATTGATCTTATAATTTAACCTCAGTGAATCAGCCCATGGAGAGGCTGAAGGATGCGAGTGATACAATCAGATCTTTTCTGTGCTAGGACAAATCGAACGTAATGATATAGTAATGCTTTATCATCACTACTACTACTATCACTGCTACTACCATTACATGATGACGATAGCAGGACATTAACACGAGATCAGCCTAATATACGCCATTAAGTAGTGTTGCTTTCTATGGTATATAATTAATGTTGCTTTTTTATGTAACTGAAAGGGTACGTATACCACAATTTACAGGCGTGGACATCATATATGAAGTGACGTAAAGTGCGGCATGCGCAACAAGACATACTTTCATATCAATGATATAATAGAAATATTAAGAACACCACTTCGTCCATCATGGTTCGTCTTATGGCAAGAGAGAAGAGAGAGAGAGATAGAAAAGAGAGAGAGAGAGAGAGAGAGAGAGAGAGAGAGAGAGAACTGAACGCGTCCCCTAGATTAAAGTGACATAACCTTTTTATTATTACTCACAAACACGACTTTGGCTTTTTTATTACTAAAAAAGCAAAGTAAAGCAAACAGGAAATGTAACACAGGATTTGACTTCGAAAAGACAAGGAATCAATGAAGATGATAGGGTGTGTGTATGTGTGTGTGTGTGTGTGTGTGTGTGTGTGTGCGCGCGCGCGCGCGCGCGTGTGTGGTTGTGTGTGTGTGTGAGAGAGAGAGAGAGAGAGAGAGAGAGTGTGTGTGTGTGTGTGTGTGTGTGCGTTGGTGGGGGGGGGGGGGGAGGTGGCGGGGAAGGGGGTGAATGAAAGGGAGGTTATTCGGAGTTTTTTTTTTACAGTAATTATGATTTTCTAACTTGCCTGCTGTCGAAATGTCTGTGCTACTTCCTTCCACCGCTCTTCGGGTTTGAGGTCAAGGTCGATGGTGAACCATGGAATTGCAGGACTGTTGGGAAAAAAAAACACAACAAAAAACAGACGTATCCATCAATCAATGGCATACAGTGCACTGCACGAACGTTCTTCAATGCAGTCAAGCGCAGGTATTTCAACACTGCTTACATTAAAACCCATCATTATGAGAGAGAGAGAGAGAGAGAGGGAGAGGGAGAGAGAGAGATCCTCCCCTGTTCAGTAATTTGGTGCTCATTTGATAACTGCGGTAATAAATGTAAAAGACTGTCAGCAGGTGTCCGATTTGGTCGCTTTTAGGATGTTATGTCCTTTTGAACTCCTATATAATGATTCCCCATTTGACCCATACGCCGTGAGAGCAGCAAGCTAATCCACGCTTTGTGTAGAGGTAACCAAAACAGAGAGAGAGAGAGAGAGAGAGAGAGAGAGAGAGAGAGAGGGCCAGATAGAGAGGGTGGGGGAAGAAAGAGGGTGAGAAAGAGAAAAGTGGAGGGGGGGGGGGGGGGGGGGGGGGGGGGGCGGGCCGATGCGACCATTACACTTTATTTTGTGCCACTCACCCTGATTTGGGTGGGTAGGCATCTTGGACACAATGCACACCAGACTGCTGCTGAAATGGAACAAGAAACAGCATCATCATCACGGCCTGTCAATGACCTTACATCTAAAAGGAACCATTTTTGTTAAGTTTCGCTGCAAAAAAAAAAAAAAAGTGTTTGAACTCACCTGCTCACACCCCCACCCTTCTCCTAACAGCATATCCGCATTATCATTTTCATCTCTCGGCATTCTCAGCAACGTTTCCCCACGTCACCTCCCCTCCCCATTCTTCCCCCCCCCCCCCCCCCCCCCCCCAATCATTCGACACATCACTGCAAATGTGATATGGATACTCTGTATTGATTCAGTTATCTGGATTTTCTACCACATAACTGTCAAGGCACAAGACAGCGGGGTGGAAGGGGTAAGAAGTCTTACCTTGGTATGCCCCCTCCTCCCCCCCCCCTCTCTCTCTCTATCTCCTCCGACAGACACAAACACCTGTTTATATAAATTTTACTCAACAGCCCGATTTCTCTTTTCTAACCACGAGTATTCCGTATTGAAGTGAATTTAAAACTTTTGTGGTTGAAAAAAGGTTAAAACAACTACTATAACAATAAACAACTATAACAACAACAAATTAACATACGGTTGATCTTAAACAATCTAAACATTCGACAGAAAAAGTCGTCTTTTTTCTCGGTCACTCAGCGAGTTTGATGTGGCGTATTGCCAAACATTACAGAGGTATAAGCCATTTTCCAGAGACAGGAACGAGTTCCCTTTCACAACGCTCCTCCCATGCACAAGCTTTTTCTCGAGTATCGAAGTCCATTTACTGAAATCTAACAGAATTGCATTTTCACTTTCTATTGTACATCCTCGAAACAGTCTGCAGCAAAACTAGCTGTTCTTGATTTTTGACAGGACGAAGCTCTGGTACGAGAATGGGGGTATGAAAGGAAATGCTGCCATTTCATATCGACTTTTTTTTTTTTTTTTTGGGGGGGGGGGGGGGGGGGGGGGGGGGGGGGGGGGGGGGGGGGGAACAGGATATGGCACAAAGAGGGGGAAATTATCCTTTTCCTGCTTCGATTAAGATTCTGTTTTACATCAAAAGTATTGTGGTTGATCTGAGTGTAATGGTTTGTTCTCATTTTATTTAAGAATGCAAATATATTACTGTATATTTGAATATATATGTATGTATGTATGTATGTATGTATTGTGTAAACCTTAAAACTCCTGCAGACAGGTCCGTTCTAAAAGGAAGGTGGTTCCGAAAGGACCGAAATATTGGACAAAAAAAAAAAAAAAAAAAAAAAAAAAAAGGAAAGAAGACAACCAAGCGATGTTTTGGTCCAGTTTTTTTTTTTTCCTTTTTTCAACTTTATTTATTCATCTATCTATCTATCTATCTATCTATCTATATATATATATATATAAAATCAGAGTTAAAACGCCACTCAGAATACTAAAAATGCTCAACCAAAAAGGGAGCGACATACCAGTTTAAAATAAGATTTTAAAATGGGAAAATAAAACCAACAAAGTTGTTTCGAGCCGAATGCTCTCGTCAGGGTATACAATTTGGGCACGCCACCGGTTTTATATGGTGTGGTATGTGGGCGCGTGAGCTCTGCGCGTGTGGCACGTGGCCTGTAGATTTTTTAAAAATTTGGGGGGGGGGGGGGGGGGGGGGGGGGGGATGCTTATATTTAC
Source organism: Conus canariensis (assembly GCA_033310375.1). Taxonomy (NCBI): domain Eukaryota; kingdom Metazoa; phylum Mollusca; class Gastropoda; order Neogastropoda; family Conidae; genus Conus; species Conus canariensis. The sequence continues at coordinate 59,687,497 of CM065720.1, read as the reverse complement.
GGTATTTGCCATTCAAGCTTTTTGTACTAGCATTATCTCTTTAACGATATAGAGAGATAAAATATACGAGTTAAACGCCGATCAGAGAGTAAACAATCAAGCCGAAATATGGGTATGACCAGAGTTATATTTAGTGAGTTTTCCACATGGAAATTGTAACCCCTGGAAGACTTATTTAGAGCGAAGGCTCATTTTGAGTAGCAATTTAGTCATTTTCCGTTAATTCGGCACTAGGGCCTCTGAGTTGGCGAGTCATCTGACCACTGCAGATATGAACTTAAAAATTTTTGCATGTAGGACGTAGGGGAGTGGGCTATTAGGGGGGAATATTCTTGGCAGCATTGCAACACGATGTGCATTTAATGCTGGAATGTGCTGTATTACCTTGGAAGTTATTAGATTATTGTAATTTATCCCTTGTGGATTCATCCAAGAACTGGCCTCAGCACTTGTCTTTTTTTTTTTTAAATTTTTACTTTTAGAAAATGTAGCTTGTTTTGTCTTTCATGATTTTCTTTATTCTTTTGGCACTTTGGTTGGTTTTGAAAAACTCAAACTATACTACGGTATTGCACACCAGCCTTTTCTGGGATAGCATTCTTCTTAAAACCGAAAAGGCAGAGGAGTCAAATTACCACTTTCCGCGGTCACTGAGGAGAAACAATCAGGTTTCGAAATATCGGTATCTGACCAGGAGTTATATGTTAGTGAGTTTCCTCCCCATTGGAGATTGTCTCCCCCTTGGAGACTATAAGCTTGCTGAAGGCTCATTTTGAGAAGCATTAATTTTATTTTTCCCATTCACCCACTCAAGCACATACTGTTAGTTAGGCAGAATCATCTACCACTGCAGATATGAACGCTTATCTCCCCCTATTTCTTCAATCTAAGACATAAGGGCAAGCTTTGTTTATAATTGAATATTTCTTGCAGTCATTGCAACACCAAGCTGCTCTGTAAGTTGCTGGAATGGTGCTCGGTACTTATCCTTGGAATTTATTAGTTTATTGTAATTTAATCCCTTGTGGATTCATTCCAAGAACTGGCCCTCAGCACTTGTCTTAAGAGGTTATCTTTTTTTATATTTTCTACTTTTCACAAGAAAATGTAGCTTGTTTTGCTCTTTCATGATTTTCTTTTGCTTCTTAGGTGGCACCTTTGGTTGGTTTTTTGAAAACTCAAACTATACTACGGTATTGCACACCAGCCTTTTCTGGGATAGCATTCTTCTTAAAACCGAAAAGGCAGAGGAGTCAAATTACCACTTTCCGCGGTCACTGAGGAGAAACAATCAGGTTTCGAAATATCGGTATCTGACCAGGAGTTATATGTTAGTGAGTTTCCTCCCCATTGGAGATTGTCTCCCCTTGGAGACTATAAGCTTGCTGAAGGCTCATTTTGAGAAGCATTAATTTTATTTTTCCCCATTCACCCACTCAAGCACATACTGTTAGTTAGGCAGAATCATCTACCACTGCAGATATGAACGCTTATCTCCCCCTATTTCTTCAATCTAAGACATAAGGGCAAGCTTTGTTTATAATTGAATATTTCTTTGCAGTCATTGCAACACCAAGCTGCTCTGTAAGTTGCTGGAATGGTGCTCGGTACTTATCCTTGGAATTTATTAGTTTATTGTATTTAATCCCTTGTGGATTCATTCCAAGAACTGGCCCTCAGCACTTGTCTTAAGAGGTTATCTTTTTTTATATTTTCTACTTTTCAAAGAAAATGTAGCTTGTTTTGCTCTTTCATGATTTCTTTTGCTTCTTAGTGGCACCTTTGGTTGGTTTTTTGAAAAACTCAAACTATACTACGGTATTGCACACGCCTTTTCTGGGATGCAATTCTTCTTAAAACCGAAAAGGCAGAGGAGTCAAATTACCACTTTCCGCGGTCACTGAGGAGAAACAATCAGGTTTCGAAATATCGGTATCTGACCAGGAGTTATATGTTAGTGAGTTTCCTCCCCATTGGAGATTGTCTCCCCCTTGGAGACTATAAGCTTGCTGAAGGCTCATTTTGAGAAGCATTAATTTTATTTTTCCCCATTCACCCACTCAAGCACATACTGTTAGTTAGGCTGAATCATCTACCACTGCAGATATGAACGCTTATCTCCCCCTATTTCTTCAATCTAAGACATAAGGGCAAGCTTTGTTTAGAATTGAATATATATATATATATATATATATATACACACACACACACATATATATATATATATATATATATATATATATATATTCTGTGCGCACGTGTCAAGTCTGAAATCTAAAGGCATACTTTATCTCCTTGTTGCACTCGAGCATTCTCGGTATTGTGCGCAACAAAACGGCTTCAAAATTTGACCGACATAAGTGTCTGTACTGAAGGCAAGAGGATACAGATGAAACTATTTCCAAATCTTGCCCCATTATGTACATACCTGGGCCCAGGCTACACTGGCTGTTGTCAGAAGGACCAAGGACAATACAACTTGACGGATCATTCTGGTTCCAAGCTCTGACCACTTGTGCTCCAGACCCCAATCTCCAACAGTGATTCTAACTCTGTGAACAGCGGAGAAAGGCGGACTGAAGTCGATTGTCGTCTGCCGGAGGTGACCCGAACTATCACGTGATCACGTCTGCTCGCGTGAACCTCGGTTTTAAGGCACGAGAATCTTGAGCTCTCTCTCTCATAATCTTACAGGCCGATCAATCACAGTACCTTTGATGCGTGTACGTGTGTGTGTGTACCTGTCTATGCGCGAGCGCGCTCGCGCGTGTGTGCCTGTGTATGTGCATGCATACGTGTGTGGGTGAAAAGACCTTGGCCTCTCATGTGACCCCTCCCCCTCCTCCTCTCACCCAACCCTAACCCCCCCCCCCCTTTCCCTCACACTTCCCTACCACCATTCCACTCCGCCACTGTTCTCAACTGAAAGCGGCAAGTGAGCAAAGAGGTAAAGAGTTAAGTCATGTTGTACATAGCCCGACCGACCCACGGAGATTAAACTTCAACTATCAAACCGTGTTTGTCATCAGCCTTCCAAGTCTTGACTTCGCCAGCTTTTCAGTTTCACCTTGGTCATTGTATTCTGCAGCCACTTCTGCTTTCAACTGGCTTGCAGCCCCGATGTCGCCTCTCCCAGGAGTCTGGAATAGCAGGAGTAAACAGGAGGATGGCTTTCGCGTCCTCAGGGCCTACATATGTTCAGACCTTGGAACGGGTCTCTCTCTCTCTCTCTCTCTCTCTCTCTCTCTCTCTCTCTCTCTGTGTGTGTGTGTGTGTGTGTGTGTGTGTTTTGAATTTTTATTTTATGGTGTTCTGAGAGACAGAGAGAGAGAGAGAGAGAGAGAGAGAGAGAGAGAGAGATTTTCGATTTTCAGTAGTTAAGATGTAATTTGTTTTATTGTTACAATTTCTGATTTTATTATTTTGCTTATAAATGTTTAATCTTTCACTGTTAATCTTCCTTTATGATTTCATGTCATTCAGATGTTGTTTGTATTATTTTCGTTTCTCATTAAGTTATTGAGTTTTTTTTTTAAATGTCAATACAACACTATGTTAATCTGACAGTAAATGGTTTCAGTCAGTCAGTCAGTGTGTGTGTGTGTGTGTGTGTGTGTGTGTGTGTGTGTGTGTGTGTGTGTGTGTGTGTGTGTGCGTGTGTGCCTATGCAGAGGCGTCAGAACCGGAGCTTGGCGGGGAAGGGGGTGGGAGGGGGTGGGGTGTTGGGGGCATGGGTTCCCTCATAAAGATATATGTAGTAGGAAAGGGAGCAGAGTACCTTCTGCCCGCCACCCCTCCTCCAGCATTTGAAGATATACCAGAGAGAGAGAGAGAGAGAGAGAGAGAGAGAGAGAGAGAGAGAGAGAGAGAGGAGAGATTTTTTTTTAAAAGACACTTTAATTTAATTGATGACATTAGTTTGTGTTTTCATCCGCTCAGAAGATGAGCGCTCCCATGCCCTTCCCTCTGTTACAGGAATTAAAGATGAGAGTCGACATGACGGCCCGCCGCTCCTAGAAGAATTGGAAGATGAGACAGGTGGAGTTCTTTCCACCCCACCCCCATCCATTCCCCTCCCCCTTCCCTCCAAACTGGAAGTCGTGTCGCAAGCGTCAGACAGTCCATCTCGCATGCATGTAGAAGAACTGGGAAGTTGAAAGCCCCCTCCATCTCAAGCCACGCATCCCCCCCCCCCCCCGCCCCCTCCCCGTCCCCGCTTTTATTAAAGTTTGGAGCAGATTCCAGAATAAAGACTGTTCTAATGTTTTGGACTGCTTTCCTCCCCCCTCCTCGGCCCCAACGCAAACTATATTCCAATGCCAGTGGTGTGTGTGTGTATGTGTGTGTGTGTGTGTGTGTGTGTGCGTGCGTGCGTGCGTGCGTGCGTGCGTGCGTGCGTGCGTGCGTGCGTGTGTGCATGGGTGATTCCGTGCGTCCGTGCGTGCGTGTGTATTAGTATCATGTTATATCAGTGTCAACGACGGGTACAGTAATGAATCGATACAACGTTATGCCGATGTGAACGCAGAGGCCAATGATGAATCATTATGATGTTATAACGAAGACAACGACGGATACAACAATGAATCAGTAAGATATCATAACGACGACAACGACAGGTACAATCATGAATCATTATGATGTTATAACGAAGACAACGACGGATACAACAATGAATCAGTAAGATATCATAACGACGACAACGACAGGTACAATCATGAATTATTATGATGTTATGACGGTGACAACGACGAGCACAATAATGGATTAATATGAATTAAAAATAAAAAAAATGAAAGCGGTGGACATAATAAAGAATTATTATGATTTCATGAAGATGACAATGATTTGAAGCACATGAGCTATCATAATATCTTGAAGACGAAAGTGATGAACACACTGATGAAATATTTTGACGCCGTGACGATGACAACGAACAAATAGAGTGATTAATGATGATCTCATGAAGGCGGCAACGAAGAACACAAGCGAATAAGTACGATCCAGTGTCGATGATAATTAAGATTTTATCAGTGACTTATTAAGTCGTACTGAAAATGTCAATGTCGAGCATAATGAGAGAGTATGCGCTGAAATCCATTAAAACACGGAGCATGAAATACGGAAATGTTAAAACACAGTTCTGTTATGATTATCATAAAAGCTTTCCAAGCCCTTCAGAAAGATTCTGTGAACACACGATTGACGCGAAGGAAGGACAGCAAGGGGCATAATCAAAGTTACATATGGTACAAATTTGACTAGACAACGGTTTAGTCCCTTTAAACGCATTTCATTATTTTTATTTTTTGTTCTTATTTTTTTCTGTAATTAGTGTAATATGTTTCCTATCACTATTCACTTCTTTTCCACCATTATTAGTATTACTATCATTAATATCATAATCATAATCATCATTTTTTTTTTCATATCATCGTTACACTTATTATTATTATTATTATTATTATTATTATTATTATTATTATTATTAATACCCACTTTGCATTATGCTCATCGCTATTCTCGTAGTTACGAAGGGAGGAACTGCTCAATTGAGCTCAGTTGGTAGAGCGCCGGACACGTGATTCTAAAGCTGCGGATTCGAATCTCGGCTGGGCTATTTCGGTTTCGATTTTTCTCCCGGATTTAGCGTTAGTTCTGACCCCATGTGCCAAAAAGTCCTTCGAATAAGACTGTAGAGAACTATAAAATCTTCGTTCTAGCGGGAGGAACTGCTCAATTGAGCTCAGTTGGTAGAGCGCCGGACACGTGATTCTAAAGCTGCGGATTCGAATCTCGGCTGGGCTATTTCGGTTTCGATTTTTCTCCCGGATTTAGCGTTAGTTCTGACCCCATGTGCCAAAAAGTCCTTCGAATAAGACTGTAGAGAACTATAAAATCTTCGTTCTAGCTCACCCGCCCTCAACCAGTTTCGGGCGGTTGCCCTAGAACGAAGATTTTATAGTTCTCTGCTAAGTAAGACTTAAAAAAACATTTACAAACATACATAATGTGTAGGATTATCTGTTTTTAACACTAATTTAGAAAACTTTTGAGACTTAAGTTTTTGCTTAATCCTTCGTTTTTCTTGATCGTCTTCAATAACATCATTTTCACGCATACATTCATCAAATGTGAAATCAATTTTTGCAAAACTCTTCACATCTGGCCGCATTATCGATCACCTCTGGATCTCACTTGAGACCCTATGGCGCCCTAGGGCCCCAAGTCAGACCCAGAGGGTCACGTATAACACGGCCAGATGTGAAGAGTTTTGAGGATATGCCTCTCATACTTGTTTGCCTGCTTTCTATTTGTCTAATTTGGGCAATCCCCTCACCCCCATTTTAGTGGTCCTTCCCATAGCCGCACCAGGGCGACCATTTTAGGTTTACGGGCGTTCATAGCCGCGCCAGTGACCATATTTTGGGTTTACGGGCGTTCATAGCCGCGCCAGTGACCCAATACGAAAGTGGGAAGGATCACTTGAGGGCAGGGAAGAGGGCAAATTTAGACTTTTCAATGCCATGACAACCAAGTATTTAAAACTACCGCAGGCATATCCTCAATGTTGTTATCTTCAAGATTTATATATACTGTACACAAAAAACGCTTTACAATTACATGGTGTCTACTTGCCTAGAGTAAAGTTGTTTTTTTATTTTGTTAAAACAACACCAAAAGCTAAATAACAAAGTGTATCTTACATTACTTTTTAGCCACTACTTTTTAATAAATATTTGTTTTAAATGCTTTTAGATTTAAATGCAGATTTTAATACATAAAATTGGAAAAAGATTATTTGAGGGTGGAGAATTTAGCCGCCTAAATTTATACAATGCCGCGTGACGGCTAACGCCTGCACTAAACGACGCCGGTGGGGAATTTAGCCGCCTAAATTTATACAATGCCGCGTGACGGCCTGCAGTAAACGACGCCCTTACTCCGTTATGTGTAACTCGACACGAACCAGCAAACAGTGCGACGCTTCGACTCGGCAATTATGCAGTTGGGTAAGCCGTGGCCAGACATGTCTGACCTAGAGAACTACATAAAGGCAGCAAACCCTTCAGAAGTGAAGAGGAGTTGTCTCCCCGGAAAAGAATGTAACAATTAATTGTGTTTTATCCTTTATGAAAAAAAATCGTCATTAAGTCGTTCTAGGTTCTTATTCAAGTCGGCATCACGTTCTTATTCAAGTTCTTATTTAAGTTCTTAACAAGTTTTTATTCAAGTTCTTATTTAAGTTCTTAACAAGTCAACATCAAGTTCTTAACAAGTCATCATCAAGTTCTTAACAAGTTCTTATTCAAGTACTTATTCAAGTACTTATTCAAGTTCTTAACAAGTCGTCATCAAGTCGTCATTAAGTTCTTATCAAGTCGTTATCAAGTTCTTATCAAGTCGTCATCAAGTTCTTATCAAGTTCTTATTTAAGTTTTCATCAAGTCGTCATCAAGTCGTTATCAAGTTCTTATTCAAGTCACTTATAATTATTTATTAAGTTCTTGAAATATTACTGCATATCAAATGGATCAAAATGAGATTTTGTTGTTGGCAGTTCTAGTATTCTTTTTTGTTCAGATTTTGTATTTAGTGGCTGTGATTTTTTGGGCTGCTTTGGTTTTTGCTGTCTTTCTTTATATGTTTTATAAACGTAATAACCACCCCCACCAACAGCAATGACGCCAAAAATGCCAACTCTTTTAATCCAAATAATCCATGATGATGTTGCGGGACTTGAAACAACTTGTTCTTGTTGTGGCTCTGGCACAACTGGTGTTTTTTCATTATGAGTTATATGTTGTAACTCTAATTTTCTTTTTTTGTTCCACTCTGCTAATTTTTTCCCTGCTTCAACGCGCCCAGGATTCTTTTCACGGGTCACTTTCTCCATCAACGTTTTCTGCTCGGTCATTTTTAAGAGAAATAAAATCTATATGATTAAACGTAATTAACCCCATAATTACTGGCGACAATAATGTTCCAAATCTGTAATATAGATCACATCCTAGAGACTCTAATGACTTTGTTAAAACTGGATCCTGCGTTAAATCATACATAAAATCTTGTTCAGAATCAATGGGCGCAAATCTACTAACTAGTTTAGTGTACAAACTAAGAACAGTTTGTCCGACACTTTTGACCATTCTTGACCCCAGTTGCGCTTCATACCTGTTGTGATACTTTACAATGTCTTGCGGCGACATCTGTTGAATCTGTTCTATGCTGAATTCATTTCCGAGGTACTGTTTTGTTTTTCCACACGCCGCCAAAGAATACAGCCTTTCCTTTTGGCGCATAATAGCTTGGTCATCAACTTGATTATTTGTAATCATAAGTTCAGGAAGTAAATAATCGCAGTTCATGTTTTATTAATAATAAATATTATTTTATTTTTAAAAAATGAGCACCGAAAAAACTGTTGCCAACCTCGTATACCATTCTGCTGTTATTGGAGGTCTAAGTGTAGGATACACAATGCTTGGTAAAAGCTTGTTAAGAATAAAACCAGCAGATCTTGGCAAGCTAGATTTTGAAGACTCAGCAAAGTTGATTGCTGTCATTACAGCTTCGTTTGCTACGAAAGACTTTCTAGTTAAGCAAGGAATAATTCCAGAAAATATAAATATGTAAAAAAATACATTTATAAAAATGGCTTCACTCGTAATGATGATAGGCGGCGCAGTGGTCAACGCGCTTGCTTTCAGCGGAAGTAATTACGCGTTTAGTAAACTACAAAATAACGATGAGAGAAAAAGACATAACAGAGCTATGGAGCAACTAGCCGCTGCACAAGACACCTATGAAAAGCAAAGAATGGAGCAGTTAGATTTTATTAACGACAGACTTAAACAACAGGGACATGCAGCTTACACATTTAAAGATGTTGACCAGGCAATAAAAGAATATTTTCTAGTAACAGGCCAACAAGTTGAAACATTGCCCCCACCAAAATTCAGCGACTTTTATCAACCATCAGAAAAACAAAAGATGCAAGAAATATTGTTTATTGTCTTTGGCATGACCGTTGTGTATTTTGTTGCACATAATATTGGCTGAATAAAAAATGAACAAGATCTATTATTCGCCAAAAGGATATTGGAAGGGAATCACAGCAATTAAAAAGCTAAGCCAAGCAGCGGGTGTCAGTGAACAAACAGCAAAGGAATGGTTATCTAAACAAGCGATTTGGCAAATTTATCTACCAGCGCCTAAACGAATACAGAGACCACACTTTGTGAATATAACTCCAAACGACACCCATCAAATGGATCTTCTATATTTACCCCATGATACGATTAGACGAAAAAGATTTAAGTACGCACTTACAGTCATTGATATAGCTTCAAGATACAAAGATGCGGAACCATTAACACAAAAGAGTGCTTCTGCTGTTGCTGTTGCTATACAGCTGATATACCAACGAGGACCCTTAACTTATCCTCGCATGATTCAAGTCGATGATGGAAAAGAATTTAAAGGTCAAGTGAATCAATTATTGTTAAAACATAGAGTTACCATTAAAAGAGGCATTCCAGGAGTTCACAGATCACAGGGTTTGGTTGAAAACTTTAACAAACAGTTATCTGAAAGACTTTTCTCCTACCAGTATCACAGAGAGCTGATTGACAATTCTCGCAACACAGAATGGGTAAAAAGACTGCCCTCAGTTTTGCGCGCAATGAATAATGAAGAATTTAAAGGGCTAAAACCAGTACAAGCAATCAAAACCAAACGAATAAATGTTGCTGAAGAGTCTTCATCCAGCAAACTATTACCATTTGGTTTAAAAGTGAGATACCTTTATTCACCGGGAGAAGCGGAAGGGGACACTCGCATCAGGGCAACAGATCCAGTTTGGAGTGTTGATCCATATGAGATAAAAAAAATTGTGAAAATGAATCCGCCCGTGTATTATTTACGAGAAACTGACACAACAAAACGACCAGCCCCTCAAAGATCTTTTGTGAAGGAAGAACTGCAGATAATCCCCCCAGACACAGTTCCAGTCGCTTAGTTAATTTAGGCAAATACATTTGAGTTTAAAATGGAAGCTCAAAAGAAAAAAGAGTTTTCAAAATTAATACGTCAATTATCTGCTTATAATATTATTATCAAAAAAATATTTAAGAACATTGACAGTCTTATGCCAGACAATCGCTTACTACCCCAATCCCTAGATTCTGATATTTTGATATGGAAAAATCAAAATCTTGAAATGATAAAAAAAATTGAAGCACATTTAGCAGTAATGAATAATAATGATTTGGCTATACTGGATAATGATATAGTTGAGCTTCTGATAACACTTGACCAAACAGAAACTCCATGAAGATTATACTATTCTCCAGTGCCCAATTGCATATGAATACTCTGGATTAACAAATACTCTTTTTGTGTTAGTGCGGTCAAGAGACCGTTTTGTTACAACTGTTGTGTTAATCTCATGCAGATTAGATCGTAGTTTGTAGTTATCATGATGAAAAGTCTTTTTATTGAACAATGCTTCTTTGTAATTGTCATGTGATATGTTTGACTGCACAACACTGCGAGATATTCCCTTTGCTTTTTTGACAACTTTTTTTTGGCTTGAAAGACTGTACATTTTCGACCTTAAACCAATAAACTCCTTGATCACACCTCCAGATAATTCATCCTTCGTCTTACCTAAAACCTTCTTATTAATAACTGAATGCAAAGGTGAATCTTTAGGGTAATCAGATGTGTCGTACCATCCGGCATGCTCTTTTGCTACTTCTAATTCCATGTCTTTGTAAAAATCTTCAGTAGGGATGTCGATTACAAAGGAATCTGTATCTGTGTACAGAACTCTGGACTCTGGATACAAGGGTTTAAAGTAGTCGTAAAGAAATTCTAACATCAAAAGCTTTGACAGCTCTAAAACAGTAAACCAATAAAAACAGGTTTGTCTAATTTGACTTTCTTTTTTTTCATCATTATTCCAAAAAGCTGATCATGAAATCTTCTGAAGTCTTGATAATTTGGTTTTGAAGTCAACTTAATTGCATCGTTTTCTCTAGTGACCAATCTGACATCTTTGCGCTTGTGCGGATTTTCCATAGTCTTTCCAAAACAGGGTTTCTGCCGCTAATGGATAGTCATTATGGTAATCATGAAGTTCATGGGGGTATTCTAAATCAACTTCTAGAATGAGACCTCTTTTACGATCAGCTTCTAGACTCTGAAGCCATTTTAAAAACTTTTGAATGTCTTTTACACCTCCTGTGTACATTTTAAAGTTACGTAATGGAAGTGATTGACTCATAGCCCAACCATACAGATTGTTTGCATCTAAATACATAAGATAGTTAGAAGTTTTACTTGGATCATAGTTGTCTAGGTATTTGTTGTTTGCTTTACAGTAATGGTGAGACGCCATACTAATTCCGCCACGCAATCCGTTTTCAATCATCTGAAGCATTGGTAGGTCAGACAACAGGTCAATCTGTACACCAGTAAATTTTAAGAAAGCGTCCCAACTCATCCAGGCGCAGAAATATAATGCGCAGGATCTAGACTATAATGCTTCATGCAGGTCTTTCTGTAATTTTCAAAAACATCCGCCAACAAACAAGTATCCGCCATTAAATAGGAATCATGATAGTCTCCCATTGTTTTAGAGTCTAATTTTTGCCACGCTTCTTGAGCATAAGAATAATCAGAATCACTGATGTCCTTTCCTCTAAGACTACTAAAGAACGCACCTTTAGGCGGAAGGGCTGTCTCCTCAAACCTTTCCCAGCTGTTCATGTACTCATAAGGATAAACGCCCTTTCTAATTACCGTTGGGTCAAAATATTCTTCCGTTATTGGCAGGACTTTAAGGATCCCGCCAGTGACTCTAATGATCCCATCAGGTGTTGCATAGAGTCATAAAAAGATAAATTATTTAAAGTGAAACACATGTACTTTTCTGATGACTGCGCAATGCATGACACCCTGAAATCGCTAGTTACTGCTTGCAATATAAGATGAGAATCGTAACCTCGCAAGTTATGAAAGAATATAGGAAGTCTCCAAGTCCTAGGATCAAACTTTAGTTGAAGATTGCAATTGTTATGTGCTGCTCCTCTGAATTCTCCGCTAATGTGATCATGGTCTCTTACTGTTGGATTTAAACTTTTAGGTGTTAGCTCTAAACCACAAATCCAACAGTGAGTGGCTGAGTCATAGCGATCTTGATCTTCAGGGGTCATCTTAAGATCGGATAGGACTAGATTATTAGAACAGACATTACGAACTTCTTGCATGCGTTTTAAGAAATATTTTGCAGCATGATCCCCTCTATATAATTCTGGCTTTGAATGTTCACCATCTGACCTGACAACAATGAAGGCAAATGAACAAATCTGGTGGTTATTCATTATAACTGTTTTTGGTAAATGTTTTGGAGCAGGTCCTTCATAAGGAACAATAAGCGATTCAAAGTCTGCGTAAACAACGTATGGAGACCTCTGGAGTTTTTTGTAATTCTTAAAACTAACCTTACTGCCTTCTCTTGGCATAATTAGTTCTGTATTGCAGTCAACTGGACTGAGACAATGTTTTACATGTTCGCTCGCAGCTTGAACGGACGGAATTCTTGTTAAACATTTTCTACAAAATTCTTGTTTGCCATGATCTGTTGTAGTATGCGCCAATAATCTACTCATTGTTCGTATCAATGTGTAGTGCGGTAGCCCTGCCAGTGAAGACATCAGGAGTAAGTCTACATGATTTTTGTCTGGTTCACCAATCGACGGATTATTCTTAGACACTCTGATAGGCACCAAATTTGTTTCCTCAGACCATGTGTATACGTTAACAGTTATTGGGTGATTCTGTTCTTCAAACTGATCAATTTTGTCTAAGCTAACAGGAAAGGATATTCCACTGAAATTAAGATCATTGATGTAAGGTTGATAGTTAGATACTCTCTCTGCGTTTTTGCGGAGTACATGCAGCCTTGCAAGAACACACCACATAAAACATTTGTTGTCTGAATTCTTTATGTTCAAAACTGCTCTCTTTGCAACTAATGTTGGAGGCAGTGGAATGTAAGACTTGCCTACAATTGGCTCATACTTAGCCTGTCTTAATCTGATGTCTAGGACTTCACCCTCTGACCAACCAGAGCCTCTCATTTTAGCTGCTTCAGATGCTTCATTAAACTGTGTAAGAAGTTGATCTGCCCAACCGGGTGTTAAGTCATTATAAGAAAGAATAGTCTGCTGTTTAGTTGAGACCCAGACTTCTAGATTTTCTTCGTTTATTGTTATATAGTCGATTAAAACAACTAACCTTACTTTAACTGGAGGGTTTATTGTTAGTTTACTTGGAACATGAGAAATAGCATGTACAACGCTTGCCTGTACGTTTGTTGGATCAATAACTTCTAAAACGACCTCATTTAAAGCTTTTGACAAACGCTCTTCCTCTTCCATTGCATCTAACCAAGAGTCAAAACTGTCATATATCTTATCCATGTTGAGCTTCTTTTCTAACTCAAAATATTTATTTAAATTAATTAATCAATATCAGAGGTCTTTTTGTGCTTAGACTCATAAACTAAAGTATAAACGCCCTTTGGTGTTGTTAATGTGAGCTGTTTAGAACAGAGTTTAATGTTTCGTTTACTTTTTTTAAACATTCCTTTTTTATCTGATCGGTGTCTGGCTGTTGAGAAAAAGTTGCCCTTGCCTTTCTTTGAAGATCAAACTTTTGTCTTTTGTAGTCCTCAAAATCAGCCTGTAGGCGACTAAATTCTTCATCCGTGATGTTTGAGTCGGCAAGTGCTTTATCAATTATCAGTTTGAAGGAACTAAGTTTAGCTGTTATTAGTTGAACCATAGCTGTGTGCTTTTGGAGTTTAGCTTTTATTTTTTTGCTGACAGCACTTACAGCCAGTGAACACAGGCCAAAAGCTAAAGACAAACCACCTAGAGGTAAAGCTGCCGGTGCACCTACGCCTGTTGCTAAGAGACCTACACTTGTTCCTGCTGATAGAGCACTAGTGATCGATGCTCCAGTATTAACATATGTAACAGCATTAAAGGCAGCAGAATACCTTCGTTTGGTTTTACTGTATTTTGAAAGGTCCTGCTCTAGTTGGATTTGCATTTGTGTTATGTTTGTTAATCTGAAAGTTTTTATGTCAGAGTTGCCTACTATCTCTTCTTTGGGCACTTTTGGATAAACCTGAACAGACATGCTTTTTTAAAAAATAAAAATAATTTAGTATTGGATATCTTTTAATCTGTTATCTTGAATATTCAGCTGCGCATCATATATTAAAAACAAATGTACATTAAGTGGTTTATCACTCTCTTTTTCTTTATCAATTTGAATGTTTATTACGTCTTTAACTGTTCTCCCACTCCCATGCAACTGATTATCCTCTGTTGACCTTAGGTCAATCCATAAACCGTATTTCGTTGTTAAATATTCATCAAGTCTAACACTGTGAAGGTGTAGATCTTTAGACACAAGGTCTACTGTTGGACTTCTAGACCTCCCACCTCCAAACAATTTTCTTATTTCATCAAAATGATGATAAGGTTTAAGCCCGCTACCGTAGACTTGGTTAGGACTACCCTCAATTGAACATTGTACTTTCGTTATTTTAGGATTGATAAACTTTTCACTTTGTCTTTTGAATGGTTCTTCATCTTCACACAGCAATAAAATACCTTTAAGGGATCTTGCTGTGGCACTAAAACTAAAGTTCCATATAGTGTCTGCCCTGCTTTTAGGATATTTAGTATGATGAATCACTCTTTCGTAATATATTGCTAATTTTGACTGATATTGTTGCTCAATCAGCCTTGCTAAGTTAGGGTTGCTAACAATGTCAAACTCTAACGAGATGTCGAAAATGCTGTACTTTGCTTCAGAGTCTGTAGATTTAATAACACGTTTGTATTCATTAAAAGTTAGTTCATATGACAATCTGCCTTTTAATGCTCCTTGAAAGTATGGCGCATGCGCTTTTAACAACTCAAAATCTAAGGGTATAGAAAAGCGATTTCCAAACGCATAACTTACAGCTTCAGCCTTGTTACTGTCTTTAGCATCTTCGGCGTCTATTCTGTGTTTTAGTGCTTCGTTATTTTCGATTCCTTGAAACGCGAGGTCAGCCCTTTCATTCGCGGTTAGCCATAGATCACAATAGATTAAAAATATGTCTGCATTGTGTAAAGAAAATATTTCTTGCCCCTCAAGTTTTATAGAAATTTTCTTAACGATTGCCCATCCCAGATTCTGTACAACTGTCCTGTTTGCGTCTGTTGCTGATTCGAGTTCTATTTTGAAAGTAAGTCGGGCAGAGCCTGGTACAATCACTTCATCTGCTCCTAGGTCTGGAAATTTAACAGTAAGAATTTGATCTGAATCAATAGTAGATGGATTATTTGGAACAATAATATTCTGTTTATTTCCCTTCACGCCAAAGGGCTCTTTCAGTCTTCTATGTGGGTCAAGAATTGAGCCATATGCTTGTGACATTTTTTTTTTATAAAACAAAATAAAAAGTTAATTATTTTTAAAACATGGCAGGCATTGAAGATTATGATGTTTTTGATCCTGGAGACGACATGAGTGAAATGACTCCTTTGACACATCCATTACAATCATTGCGGCGTGAATTAACAGAAAGTAAGGTCAAATCATTTTATCAAAGTTTAGGCCAAGAACCTCCCGAATTTATAGACCCTAATAATTTTGAAACAAAAGATGACCATTTGTTTGTGAGAAACGACGAAGGACAACTTGTTCAGCTTACAACTAAACCAGACTCATCAAAGTTTTTAAAAAAGAGTACAATTAGACAAAGGCTCAGTGTGAGCGAACAAAATCGCCTTGGCATTACTAAACCAAAATTAGATAGGGAAGCAGTTGCTAAACTTCAAAACACACTACAAGAACTCCCAACAGATAACCAAATACAAAACATGGAACTTAAAGATTTAAGCCCAACAGCAGACGAAATAATACAAGCAGAAACCAGTTTTTCAGAAGAAACAGCATTAAAAACTATGCACGATCCGCCGCTACCTATGAGAGAAATAACGGCCCTTGATCATGCTTTGAGAAGCATCAGAGGCGAATTAACAAACAATTTAGCAAAACTGGGTGAACTAGATGAGCATATAAAAAGAGAAAAAGAAAAACTAGTTGAGGCTGATGACCACAACTTAGGACATGATGTTAAAGAAAGAATAACACAAAGACTAAAAGATCTTGAACAAGAGAGATCAGCAAGACTAGAAGTGTTGTCTACTAACCGAGAACAATTACGAACTCAAGTGAGCAGAATAAGAGAAACTATCCAAACAATTTTATATGAAGACACAACGTTAGCAGAACGAATAAGAACACTGTTTAGAGAGCAAGGTGTCACATTAGCAAGTGTTATAACAGCCTTAGGATTTGCAATAAGTACACTGGTGTTGGCTATTACAGGCGGTGGTGGGCAAGGGTTAGTGCCTCCGCCACCATCTCCTCCACCCGATAAATCATGGGTAAAAAAACAACTTGATCATCTTGCGGGTTTATTAAAAAAATTAGCTAGTAAGGCAATAGATTCTTTGCCTGGTATAATAGGGAGTGTTGTTAGCTGGCTTTTGTCTGCCGCAAGTAAAGTAGTTGGCTTTATGGCTGAGCACTTATGGACATTAGTTGTCTTAATAGTTGGGTTACTTTATAGTAAGATAAAGACCAAGTAATCCTAGGGCAGTTAATCCAATAACAAGTGCTGTCTTTTCATATTCATGGGGGTCGCTTTTATTCACCATGGGGATTGGTTGGGGGTGGGGTTTTGGGGTGATTGGTGGGACTTCTTTTTTTATTGCTATTGCTGGCTTAGAATTTATGTCGTTTTTTCCGACCTTCTCTTCTTTACCAGCAACAAGGATTTCATTATTATAGTTTATTATTGTTCCTATCTGAAGTCTGAGGTCGGAAGGCAGCATGTATAAACCAGTGCCGACAGCAAAGTCTACTTTCGATCTTGCGAATTGTAAAACATTTTGGTACCTTTTAATACTTGAAGGCAAATCAACTGCAGAATTAATAGAATCCTCTAAATTTGCTAAATACTGTTTTTGGGCGTCAAAGCCAGTAGAAGGATCAATTATGTTTGATCTCGTTTGTGCTTGCGAACCTAGCAAACACCAAACATAAGTACGAATAGAGTCGTTTATTCGTTCTATTCCCGCTTTTGTTAGGCCCTTAGAAGTATCCAAAATAAATGTTGTCCATGCTGTTTTATGCTCTTGCTCTATGGACCCGAGGTGAACAGTTGTGCCTGAAGAGAAAGATGTGTAAGGAGGATTCCAATCATAGTTATACTTTCTGTGCACTCCCCAATAATAAAGAGTGCCTAAACCATGATTAAGATCCAACTTTTGTCTAAAGTCTGTCTTTGAGTCAATATCAAATTCGTTACAGATCCTTTCAAAAGCCTTGTAATCTATTCTGTTGCTGAATGGATTAAACGTTTTGTCATTTGGTAATGGCGCTTGCAGTTCAGATAAAATACGTCTGAAGGTGTAATAAAAATGAAATCTATACACTGACCTCACCAAAGGATCAGGATGATTTAAATGATCGGCATACGACACTCCACACCCAGTTGATGCGCAAAACACAGCAAAGTTTAACTGGTTCTGATAAAACTGCATCGGATGACTAAACCACACTTTCGGGATGTAGTCGTTTTTAATAGGAGGGTTAAGATATCTGTTCAATGGAGTACTAACCTTTACTTGAAAGGCGTCAGTCTGAGTCACAGAAATGTCGAGGGTATCAGTTGTTATATCTTTAGGACTGTAGTGCGGTCCAACAGAATATTTTGCATTAGTATATTTGAATGCACTCATTTTTAAATTTGTTTTAAAAATGTTTGTAACAATAACAACTCAAGACAGTCCTTCGTTTTTAGAATATGCTATTGATAATAACTGCGGAACCCAAAGGGTCGCACTCCATGAAATTTTTTACAAAGTCGTATGGTTTAATATAACTGAATCCAAGGAGAATAATAAGATTCTAAAAGTTGACAAAAGAGGAGACAAAGTTAGCCAGTTAACCATACCTGATGGTTATTACGGGTTTTGCTCGCTAAAAGAAGCAATGAGTAACTTCGGCATTACTCTCAAACTTAACAATGCAAATTTGAAAATAATGTTGACATTCGAACCTGAAGAAGAAAAAGCAATTTACGTGTTTGATGCAGAGCTAGTTACAATGTTAGGCTTTACACATGATACATTTTTAGTTTTTCAAAAAGAGACTACTTATGTGGGAGAAAATCCGCTCGATCTTGCCTTATATCCATTACTCTATGTACATTTGGATGAGCTGAGCACTGATGAAAACTTATATGATGGAAGGCCCTCAACTGTTTTAAGAGCTCTTCCAGCAGGTAAAGCTGCATATTGCGATTATGAAATTATACGATTCCCTAATTTACAGTTTAAAAGATTAGCTTGTGGGAGGGTCAGATCATTTAATATAAAGATCACAGATAAAACAGGGAAAGTCGTGAAATGTGATAACCTGCACATTGTTTTAGAAATAGAATAATAAGGTGTACTAAAAATAATGTCTCGTGGGCCAGAAGAATCAGGAGTTACATTAGCGCCTGAGAGGTGTGTAACTTTAGAATTAACAGACCTTGCAGACGTTGAGGACTTTGAACAGAACGGTGAGATAGGCACTTTGTATGGTTTTGAGTACACTAAAGATGGTTATTATAAACGCAAAGAGGTTGACGACAACAAAAGGTTTCCTAAACTAGAACAACTACGCAATCTAGAAGCAAATAATGCGGGTCAGTATGAATATAAAATAGTTCGAAAAACTGACAACAAATGGCACTTAGAACCATATTTTGAATGGGACATAAAATTTGAATTCTTAAGTCCATTTACATTTTTTGACCGTCAAAAAAGTTTCAGAAAAGCATTGAACTCTGGCCCTTTACATGTAAGTCTTATGCCAGAGGACAACAGTCGGAAAGAGATCGAAATAAAGCCGTTTGGGGACAAACAGTACATCCTCCACAGAAGAGAATCGGTTTTAAAGAAAGCTTCTACAAAATTACAGTTCATTCCACGCACAAAATTAGGAGACACGTTCACAATGATATTTAAAATTTCTGTCTTAAAAGATGAGGCAAGAAATGGAGCTTTGGGCGTCAGTGACAATCTTATGAAAGGAATTCTTATTAGCTGGCAAAACTTAGACGTTGACAAACTTAAAGTTACTGTCGTTGTTCTTTACAATGGCGAGGATATTAAGGTCATGACAACAAGCAACAAAATTGATATTAGTCTAAATAGAAACGATCTTACAGAACTGAACTGGATTAATCTTACACATTTGGGCCTTATAGGGTTTTATTATACTGAACAAGTTTTGACAGAGAGTATGATAAAAACAATAACTGGATTAGATTAAATTATGTTTTAAAACTATGGAGCAGACGACTTTGGTGTCAATGCCGATGTTAAACTTTATGACAAAAACCCCTCATTGTTCATTGATTTGTGGACAGACTGGTTGTGGAAAAACAATATTTGTCCTCGACCTATTACAAACAGTTTATAGTTATAATTTTGATCATATTGTAATTTTCTGTCCAACACTCAAATGGAACAAAGCATATCACGACAGAAGGTTTATATGGACAGATGATGATATATATTTAGTTGATCCCAGCAATAAACTGAGTGAGTGTTTAGAACACTTTTATAGACAGTTTGAGGGAACGCAGACACTATTTATTATAGATGACTGTTCGGCAGAAAGAGACATAGTTAGAAAAAGAAATACTTTATCAAAACTAGCTTTCAGTGGAAGACATGCTGGGATAAGTGTGTGGATTTTATGTCAAAAATATAACTCAGTTTTAAAAGACTTTAGAGAACAATTAAAGACAGTGGTTTTATTTCATATGAAAGATAGAGACGCATTTGATGAATGTATGAAAGAAAACGATGTTATTGAAAACGATCAAGAAAAACGAAGGATTAAGCAAAAACTTAAGTCTCAAAAGTTTTCTAAATTAGTGTTAAAAACAGATAATCCTACACATTATGTATGTTTGTAAATGTTTTTTTAAGTCTTACTTAGCAGAGAACTATAAAATCTTCGTTCTAGGGCAACCGCCCGAAACTGGTTGAGGGCGGGTGAGCTAGAACGAAGATTTTATAGTTCTCTACTGTAAACCGAGATTCCATGTGTGAGCACACACAAAAGATCATGTAGGCACGTAAAATCCAGTCATCTACCTTTCGGAGGAGAAGGCCAGTTTGACGATTGGTATGGAGGACTCGCTTACACATTGCATGCAACGAAAGAATGAATGAAAAACTGAGAGATTGATATTCGACTGAATGACACGGAAAACGACTGAATATAGCACCAGCACGCTGCTTTTTTGTCGGCTCTACCCATGTAGGCAGCCCTTTGAGTAAACGAGACTGTGGATTGTCAAGCGAGGACTGGCGCTGTGTGCGTACTCTTGATAATGGTTTGTTTTTCACCACAATCAACATCATCAGGATTTTCGTTGGTGTTGTAATCTTTAGAAGTAGTAGCAGCAGTAGTGTTATTGTTCCTATTGTTATTATCATTATTGTCGTTGTTGTTGTTATCATTACTGTCATCGTTACTGTTGTTGTTATCACTATTGTCGTCGTCGTCGTCATTGTTATGATTATTGCCATTGTTGTTACTGTTGTAGCTGCAGTGTTGATGATGATCAGTAAGAACTATTTCGTCATCTGAACAGCCATTCCCCACTGACAATCAAATGCAGACACACACGCACGCACGCACGCGCGCGCGCACACACATACACATATGCGTGTACGCCCAAATACACAGGCATATGCACATATATGTACGCGCATGCATGCACAGGTTTCACATGTTTTATGCAGGAGCATGCTTACACAAGCCGACCGATCACCTATGAACACACGCACACACTCACATGCGAGCAAACATAGCGTACACTTGCACATATATACGGGCACACACACACATATACACGCGCGCGCGCGCGCACGCACGTATACACACATGAAGCACACACCACACACACACACACACACACACACACACACACACACCACACACACACACACACACACAACTACGTTAATGACGCAGACAGTGTTAGGTATGTGCCCAAGGTCTGACCAGTGCTTTGGACTATTGCCTACGTCAGACATCTTCTAAGTCATGTCCATAAGACCCTCGTCTTAAATCCGTTCATCTTACTCATCTTTTTTTTTTCCTTTTTTTTTTTTTTTTTTGTCCATCAGCTGTAACTCCTGCGCCCTGTAGTGTTGCAGCTCAGTATGTGGTGTAGCGTTTGGACTGGTCCGCATCCATGTGACACCTGGGTTGACGAAACTGAAACTGAAATGCATCTAAACTTTAATTTACCTCCGCCTTTCTTGTCTGTCTGATGGTCTCTGTATCCATGTCTGTGACCATCGCCTCTCTCTATCTGTGTCTCTCTGTCACACACACACACACACACACACAACACACACCCACCCCAACACACACATACACACACGCACACACACACACCACACACACACACACACACACACACAAACACCACACACTCCACACACACACCACACCACCACACACACACACACACACACAGGGAGGGAGAGAAAGACAGACAGACACACAGACAGACATACAGACAGACACAACAGACAGACCGAGAGCGCGGACTGGACTCAGTTACAGAGAATAATGAAATGCTACGGAACTTGCGTAATTGATCGCGCTGCATGAAGTGCAAAACACATTTTGAATGGTTTAATCAAACCGTAACATCTGTTTAAACAGCAGTGAGTGCTATACCCCAGCCTGCTGAGAGAGACTTCAGTCAGAGTGATATTCCAGCCAGTGTAGAAGTTTTTCTTCACTGCATCTCCTCCGTTTTTCTGCAGAGTGTTGAAGGTGTACAAGAAGGGGTTGATAGCGGAGTTCAAGGGCAATATGAATATAGCCCGTGCCACGTTCACTTTACCAGGGATACGAAACACTACCGCTGCCAACATCCCACACAGTCCGATGGGAACCAGCACATAAAATCTGTCACTCGCGACCGTGACGAGTCGTGGGCTATGGTCATGTCCCGTGGGCACTTTGCTTGTGTTGATCTTGAAAGCGTTTTCTGAATCGACCAGTAGATCAGCATTTGACCAGCAAAATGACAGGAACAGAATGAAGTTTAGGACAATCAGTAGACTGAACGAGTATTGTTTTCCTCTAAACTCCCGTTTCGTGAAGGTAGCGGAATACAGATGCCTGTTTGACCGTAGAACTCCCAGTGTGTCAGCATGGGGGAGAGAAGGCACCAAGGCCATGAAAGCAACCACCGGACCAAGTCAACAGACAGGCCATGACTGCTGACATTCTTCCAAAACGCAAGGTGTGAAGGGGAAAAGAAGGGGCCAGAAAACGATCCCAAAGTGTCAGAAATATCAAGCGGAACTTATGGACAACAAACCAAAACCCC
>CM065720.1:59652928-59664836 GCA_033310375.1 Conus canariensis | reverse complement strand
TCAGAAAAAGACTTTTTCAAGCTGATGAACAACAGCTGTTTTGGAAAGACTATGGAGAATCCGCACAAGCGCAAAGATGTAAGATTGGTCACCAGAGAAAACGATGCAATTAAGCTAACTTCTAAACCTAATTATCAGGACTTCAGAAGATTTCATGATCAGCTTTTTGGCATAATGATGAAAAAAAAGAAAGTCAAATTGGATAAGCCCGTTTTTATTGGGTTTACTGTTTTAGAGCTGTCGAAGCTTTTGATGTTAGAATTTCTTTACGACTACTTTAAACCCTTGTATCCTGAGTCCAAAGTACTTTACACAGATACAGATTCCTTTGTAATCGACATCCCTACTGAAGATATCTATAAAGACATGGAATTAGAAGTAGCTAAAGGGCATGCGGGATGGTACGACACATCTGATTACCCTAAAGATTCACCTTTGCATTCAACTATTAATAAGAAGGTTTTAGGTAAGATGAAGGATGAATTATCTGGAGGTGTGATCAAGGAGTTTATTGGATTAAGGTCGAAAATGTACAGTCTTTCAAGCCAAACAAAAACTGTTAAAAAAGCAAAGGGAATATCTCGCAGTGTTGTGCAGTCAAACATATCACATGACAACTACAAAGAAGCATTGTTCAATAAAAAGACTTTTCATCATGACAATTACAAACTACGATCTAATCTGCATGAGATTAACACAACTGTTGTAACAAAGAAGTCATTAGATAGAACAAACACTAAACGAGTATTTGTTAATCCAGAGTATTCATATGCAATTGGGCACTGGAGGACATTTGGTCAAGCGCAATTAGATACTCAGTAATTTCTTTATCCAGTATAGCTGGATTATTTGTGGTTGTTGTTTCAAGATTTTTGATTTTTTCAAAAATATTAGGATCTATTGGCAGTTTATTCTTTATCATTGTTTTAATAATAAATTTATATGCAAATAATTTTTTTTGAGCTTCCATTTTAAACTCAAATGTATTTGCCTAAATTAACTAAGCGACTGGAACTGTGTCTGGTGGGATTATCTGCAGTTCTTCCTTCACAAAAGATCTTCGGGGGGCTGGTCGTTTTGTTGTGTCAGTTTCTCGTAAATAATACACGGGCGGATTCATTTTCACAATTTTTTTTTATCTCATATGGATCAACACTCCAAACTGGATCTGTTGCCCTGATGCGGGTGTCCCCTTCCGCTTCTCCCGGTGAATAAAGGTACCTTACTTTCAAACCAAATGGTAATAGTTTACTGGATGAACTGGAGTCTCCTTCAACAACATTTATTGTTTGTTTTCTGATTGCTTGTACTGGTTTTAGCCCTTTAAATTCTTCATTATTCATTGCACGTAGAACTGAGGGCAGTCTTCTAACCCATTCTGTGTTGCGAGAATTGTCAATCAGCTCTCTGTGATACTGGTAGGAAAAAAGCCTTTCAGATAACTGTTTGTTAAAGTTTTCAACCAAACCCTGTGATCTGTGAACACCCGGAATGCCTCTTTTAATGGTAACTCTATGTTTTAACAATAATTGATTCACTTGACCTTTAAATTCTTTTCCATCATCGACTTGAATCATGCGAGGATAAGTTAAAGGACCTCGTTGATATATCAGTTGTATAGCGACAGCAACAGCAGAAGCACTCTTTTGTGTTAATGGTTCCGCATCTTTGTATCTTGAAGCTATGTCAATGACTGTAAGTGCGTACTTAAATCTTTTTCGTCTAATCGTATCATGGGGTAAATATAGAAGGTCCATTTGATGGGTGTCGTTCGGTGTTATATTCACAAAGTGTGGTCTCTGTATTCGTTTAGGCGCTGGTAGATAAATTTGCCAAATCGCTTGTTTAGATAACCATTCCTTTGCTGTTTGTTCACTGACTCCAGCTGCTTGGCTTAGCTTTTTAATTGCCGTGATTCCCTTCCAATATCCTTTTGGTGAATAATAGATCTTGTTCATTTTTTATTCAGCCAATACTTTGTGCAACAAAATACACAACGGTCATGCCAAAGACAATAAACAATATTTCTTGCATCTTTTGTTTTTCTGATGGTTGATAGTAATCGCTAAATTTTGGTGGTGGCAATGTTTCAACTTGTTTGCCTGTTACTAGAAAATATTCTTTTATTGCCTGGTCAACATCTTTAAATGTGTAAGCTGCATGTCCCTGTTGTTTAAGTCTGTCGTTAATAAAATCTAACTGCTCCATTCTTTGCTTTTCATAGGTGTCTTGTGCAGCGGCTAGTTGCTCCATAGCTCTGTTATGTCTTTTTCTCTCATCGTTATTTTGTAGTTTACTAAACGCGTAATTACTTCCGCTGAAAGCAAGCGCGTTGACCACTGCGCCGCCTATCATCATTACGAGTGAAGCCATTTTTATAAATGTATTTTTTTTACATATTTATATTTTCTGGAATTATTCCTTGCTTAACTAGAAAGTCTTTCGTAGCCAACGAAGCTGTAATGACAGCAAACCACTTTGCTGAGTCTTCAAAATCTAGTTTGCCAAGATCTGCTGGTTTCATTTTTAACAGGCTTTTACCAAGCATTGTGTATCCTACACTTAGGCCTCCAATAACAGCAGAATGGTATACAAGGTTAGTAATAGTTTTTTCGGTGCTCATTTTTAAAAAATAAAATAATTATAATTATTAATAAAACATGAACTGCGATGATCTACTACAGCTTCAGGGCAGCCTAAACGTTCCTGAACTTATGATTACAAATGATCAAGTTGATGACCAAGCTATTATGCGCAAAAAGGAAGGGCTGTATTCTTTAGCAGCATGTGGAAAAACAAAACAGTACCTCGGAAATGAATTCAGCATAGAACAGATTCAACAGATGTCGCCGCAAGACATTGTAAAGTATCACAACAGGTATGAAGCGCAACTGGGGTCAAGAATGGTAAAAAGTGTTGGGCAAACGGTTCTTAGTTTGTACACTAAAGTAGTTAGTAGATTTGCCCCCATTGATTCTGAACAAGATTTTATGTATGATTTAACGCAGGATCCAGTTTTAACAAAGTCATTAGAGTCTCTAGGATGTGATCTATATTACAGATTTGGAACATTGTTATCGCCATTAATCATGGGATTAATTACTTTTAATCATATAGATTTTGTTTCCCTTCAAAATGACCGAGCCAGAAAATCAGCAGAATCAGAAAATCAGGTGGAGAAAGTGACCAGTAAAAAGCCTCCTCATCCTGGGCGCGTTGCAGCAGGAAAAAAATTAGCAGAGTGGAACAAACAAAAAAAATTAATGTTGCAATCACAGAATATAACTCATAATGAAAACATAACACCGCCAACGCCAACAGTTGTTTCAATGCCAGCTGTAAATACACAAGTTGATTCAAGACCTACAACACCAAAGTCGTCATGGAATATTGAATTTAAAACAGTTGTCATTTTTGGCGTCATTGCTGCTGGGGGTGGTTATTACGGTTATAAAATATATAAACAACGCCAGCAAAAACCAAAGCAGTCCAAAAAATCTCAGCCACTAAATACAGAAGCCGAACAAAAAAGCATGCCAGAACTGCCAACAACAAAATCTCATTTTGATCCATTTGATATGCAATAATATGTTAAGAACTTAATAAATAATTATAAGTGACTTGAATAAGAACTTGATAACGACTTGATGACGACTTCATGACGACTTGATAAAAACTTAAATAAGAACTTGATAAGAACTTGATGACGACTTGATAAGAACTTAATGACGACTTGATAAGAACTTAATGACGACTTGTTAAGAACTTGAATAAGTACTTGAATAAGAACTTGTTAAGAACTTGATGATGACTTGTTAAGAACTTGATGTTGACTTGTTAAGAACTTAAATAAGAACTTGAATAAAAACTTGTTAAGAACTTAAATAAGAACTTGAATAAGAACGTGATGCCGACTTGAATAAGAACCTAGAACGACTTAATGACGATTTTTTCATAAAACACAATTAATTGTTACATTCTTTTCCGGGGAGACAACTCCTCTTCACTTCTGCCTTTATGTAGTATCTAGGTCAGACATGTCTGGCCACGGCTTACTCAACTGCATAATTGCCGAGTCAAAGCGTCGCACTGTTTCCGGGTTCGTGTCGAGTTACACATAACGGATGTAAGGGCGTCGTTTACTGCAGGCCGCCACGCAGCATTGTATAAATTTAGACGGCTAAATTCCCCATCGGCGTCGTTTAGTGCAGGCGTTAGCCGTCACGCGGCATTGTATAAATTTAGGCGGCTAAATTCCCCACCTCAAAATAATCTTTTCCCAATTTTATGTATTAAAAGCAGCATTTTTATATTCAATCTAATAAAGTATTTAAAATAAATTTTATTAAAAAGTAGTGACTAAAAAGTAAGGTAAGATGCACTTTGTTAATTAGCTTTTGGTGTTGTTTTAACAAAATAAAAACAACTTTACTCTAGGCAAGTAGACACCATGTAATTGTAAGCGTTTGTTTGTGTACAGTATATATATAAATCTTGAAGATAACAACATTGGGGATATGCCTGCAGTAGTTTTAAATACTTGGTTGTCATGGTATTGCAAAAGTCTAAATTTGCCCTCTTCCCTGTCCTCTAGTGACTCTTCCCATTTCGTGTTTCGTTTGTCTGGGTCACTGGCGCGGCTATAAACGCCCGTAAACCACATGTGTTGTTGTTGTCTGGGTCACTGGCGCGGCTATAAACGCCCGTAAACCCAAATCTGGAAGAGTCACTAAAAAGGGGGTGAGGGGATTGCCCAAATTAGACAAATAGAAAGCAGGCAAACAAGTATAAAAGTATACTACTGTTGGAGGCATATTCTCAAAACCCTTCACATCTGGCCGTGTTATATGTGACCCTCTGGGTCTGGCTTGGGGCCCTAGGGCGCCATAGGGTCTCAAGTGAGATCCAGAGGTGATCAGTAATGCGGCCAGATGTGAAGAGTTTTGCAGAAATTTATTTCACATTTGATGAATGTATGCGTGAAAATGATGTTATTGATCAAGAAAAACTTAAGTCTCAAAAGTTTTCTAAATTAGTGTTAAAAACAGATAATCCTACACATTATGTATGTTTGTAAAGTATAAAATAGGCACTCTGGGTAAGCCGGCGGAGCAACAGCGAAACCGGCTTCAGCCGGTTGGAGCTGGCGGAGGTGGGTGAGCCAGAGTGCCTATTTTATAGTTCTCTTCTTTTTTTCTCGGTCACTCAGCGAGTTTGATGTGGCGTATTGCCAAACATTACAGAGGTATAAGCCATTTTCCAGAGACAGGAACGAGTTCCCTTTCACAACGCTCCTCCCATGCACAAGCTTTTTCTCGAGTATCGAAGTCCATTTACTGAAATCTAACAGAATTGCATTTTCACTTTCTATTGTACATCCTCGAAACAGTCTGCAGCAAAACTAGCTGTTCTTGATTTTTGACAGGACGAAGCTCTGGTACGAGAATGGGGGTACGAAAGGAAATGCTGCCATTTCATATCGACTTTTTTTTTTTTTTTTGGGGGGGGGGGGGGGGGGGGAACAGGATATGGCACAAAGAGGGGGAAATTATCCTTTTCCTGCTTCGATTAAGATTCTGTTTTACATCAAAAGTATTGTGGTTGATCTGAGTGTAATGGTTTGTTCTCATTTTATTTAAGAATGCAAATATATTACTGTATATTTGAATATATATGTATGTATGTATGTATGTATGTATTGTGTAAACCTTAAAACTCCTGCAGACAGGTCCGTTCTAAAAGGAAGGTGGTTCCGAAAGGACCGAAATATTGGACAAAAAAAACAAAAAACAAAAACAAAAAAAAAGGAAAGAAGACAACCAAGCGATGTTTTGGTCCAGTTTTTTTTCTCCTTTTTTCAACTTTATTTATTCATCTATCTATCTATCTATCTATATATATATATATATATATATAAAATCAGAGTTAAAACGCCACTCAGAATACTAAAAATGCTCAACCAAAAAGGGAGCGACATACCAGTTTAAAATAAGATTTTAAAATGGGAAAATAAAACCAACAAAGTTGTTTCGAGCCGAATGCTCTCGTCAGGGTATACAATTTGGGCACGCCACCGGTTTTATATGGTGTGGTGTGTGGGCGCGTGAGCTCTGCGCGTGTGGCACGTGGCCTGTAGATTTTTTAAAAATTTGGGGGGGCACGTTCAGGGGGGAAGTGCCAAGTAATGGTGCATTGACAAGGATTTCCATTTATGCCTGCAATTGTTTATCATTTCTACTTTAGAGTTCAGAGATGCTAGATGGGGTTTACATAATATCAGCCACTTTTCTGTAGTACACAAGTTGCATTTTTTTTTTATAGAAATGTTGTATGGTGTTGCTCTTTTTATAATTTTCCATGATATGTTGTAATCTATTTTCTTGTCTTTAAGCTTCCAAATATATTTACTTAGTTCTGTTTGGTTTTTATATTTTTCATTTTTGAAGGACTGTTTATGGTTTGCATACCTGGTTTTTAAATGGTTTGCCGTGATCCCTAAGTATGTTTCTTTATCACTGTCTGTTGTTACCGTAGCTTGGTACACGATGTTGTTGTTGAGACATTTGTTATTCAGAGGGCACTGGTCTTTTTTGTGCAATTACAAGATATCCTTTGTGTAATTGCAATTGCACAAAAATTAGATTACAACATATGGAAAATTATAAAAAGAGCAACACCATACAACATTTCTAAAAAATGCAAATTGTGTACTACAGAAAAGTGGCTGATATTATGTAAACCCCATCTAGCATCTCTGAACTCTAAAGTAGAAATGATAAACAATTGCAGGCATAAATGGAAATCCTTGTCAATGCACCATTACTTAGCACGTCCCCCCTGAACGTGCCCCCCAAAAGATTTTTAAAAAATCTACAGGCCATGTGCCACACGCGCAGAGCTCACGCGCCCACACACCTCAACATATAAAACCGGTGGCGTGCCCAAATTGTATATACACAGAGCATTCAGCTCGAAACAACTTCGTTGGTTTTATTTTCCCCATTTTAAAATCTTATTTTAAACTGGTATATATATATATATATATATATATACACACACAATAAACTAATAAATTCCAAGGATAAGTACCGAGCACCATTCCAGCAACTTACAGAGCAGCTTGGTGTTGCAATGACTGCAAGAAATATTCAATTATAAACAAAGCTTGCCCTTATGTCTTAGATTGAAGAAATAGGGGGAGATAAGCGTTCATATCTGCAGTGGTAGATGATTCTGCCTAACTAACAGTATGTGCTTGAGTGGGTGAATGGGGAAAAATAAAATTAATGCTTCTCAAAATGAGCCTTCAGCAAGCTTATAGTCTCCAAGGGGGAGACAATCTCCAATGGGGAGGAAACTCACTAACATATAACTCCTGGTCAGATACCGATATTTCAAAACCTGATTGTTTCTCCTCAGTGACCGCGGAAAGTGGTAATTTGACTCCTCTGCCTTTTCGGTTTTAAGAAAACTCAACAAACTATACTACGGTATTGCACACCAGCCTTTTCTGGGATAGCATTCTTCTTAAAACCGAAAAGGCAGAGGAGTCAAATTACCACTTTCCGCGGTCACTGAGGAGAAACAATCAGGTTTCGAAATATCGGTATCTGACCAGGAGTTATATGTTAGTGAGTTTCCTCCCCATTGGAGATTGTCTCCCCCTTGGAGACTATAAGCTTGCTGAAGGCTCATTTTGAGAAGCATTAATTTTATTTTTCCCCATTCACCCACTCAAGCACATACTGTTAGTTAGGCAGAATCATCTACCACTGCAGATATGAACGCTTATCTCCCCTATTTCTTCAATCTAAGACATAAGGGCAAGCTTTGTTTATAATTGAATATTTCTTGCAGTCATTGCAACACCAAGCTGCTCTGTAAGTTGCTGGAATGGTGCTCGGTACTTATTCTTGGAATTTATTAGTTTATTGTAATTTAATCCCTTGTGGATTCATTCCAAGAACTGGCCCTCAGCACTTGTGTCTTAAGAGGTTATCTTTTTTTATATTTTCTACTTTTCACAAGAAAATGTAGCTTGTTTTGCTCTTTCATGATTTTCTTTTGCTTCTTAGGTGGCACCTTTGGTTGGTTTTTTGAAAACTCAAACTATACTACGGTATTGCACACCAGCCTTTTCTGGGATAGCATTCTTCTTAAAACCGAAAAGGCAGAGGAGTCAAATTACCACTTTCCGCGGTCACTGAGGAGAAACAATCAGGTTTCGAAATATCGGTATCTGACCAGGAGTTATATGTTAGTGAGTTTCCTCCCCATTGGAGATTGTCTCCCCTTGGAGACTATAAGCTTGCTGAAGGCTCATTTTGAGAAGCATTAATTTTATTTTTCCCCATTCACCCACTCAAGCACATACTGTTAGTTAGGCAGAATCATCTACCACTGCAGATATGAACGCTTATCTCCCCCTATTTCTTCAATCTAAGACATAAGGGCAAGTTTGTTTATAATTGAATATATATATATATATAACACACACATATATATATATATATATATATATATATTCTGTGCGCACGTGTCAAGTCTGAAATCTAAAGGCATACTTTATCTCCTTGTTGCACTCGAGCATTCTCGGTATTGTGCGCAACAAAACGGCTTCAAAATTTGACCGACATATGTGTCTGTACTGAAGGCAAGAGGATACAGATGAAACTATTTCCAAATCTTGCCCCATTATGTACATACCTGGGCCCAGGCTACACTGGCTGTTGTCAGAAGGACCAAGGACAATACAACTTGACGGATCATTCTGGTTCCAAGCTCTGACCACTTGTGCTCCAGACCCCAATCTCCAACAGTGATTCTAACTCTGTGAACAGCGGAGAAAGGCGGACTGAAGTCGATTGTCGTCTGCCGGAGGTGACCCGAACTATCACGTGATCACGTCTGCTCGCGTGAACCTCGGTTTTAAGGCACGAGAATCTTGAGCTCTCTCTCTCATAATCTTACAGGCAGATCAATCACAGTACCTTTGATGCGTGTACGTGTGTGTGTGTACCTGTCTATGCGCGAGCGCGCTCGCGCGTGTGTGCCTGTGTATGTGCATGCATACGTGTGTGGGTGAAAAGACCTTGGCCTCTCATGTGACCCCTCCCCCCCTCCTCCTCTCACCCAACCCTAACCCCCCCCCCCCTTTCCCTCACACTTCCCTACCACCATTCCACTCTGCCACTGTTCTCAACTGAAAGCGGCAAGTGAGCAAAGAGGTAAAGAGTTAAGTCATGTTGTACATAGCCCGACCGACCCACGGAGATTAAACTTCAACTATCAAACCGTGTTTGTCATCAGCCTTCCAAGTCTTGACTTCGCCAGCTTTTCAGTTTCACCTTGGTCATTGTATTCTGCAGCCACTTCTGCTTTCAACTGGCTTGCAGCCCCGATGTCGCCTCTCCCATGAGTCTGGAATAGCAGGAGTAAAGAGGAGGATGGCTTTCGCGTCCTCAGGGCCTACATATGTTCAGACCTTGGAACGGGTCTCTCTCTCTCTCTCTCTCTCTCTGTGTTTTGAATTTTTATTTTATGGTGTTCTGAGAGAGAGAGAGAGAGAGAGAGAGAGAGAGAGAGAGAGAGAGAGATTTTCGATTTTCAGTAGTTAAGATGTAATTTGTTTTATTGTTACAATTTCTGATTTTATTATTTTGCTTATAAATGTTTAATCTTTCACTGTTAATCTTCCTTTATGATTTCATGTCATTCAGATGTTGTTTGTATTATTTTCGTTTCTCATTAAGTTATTGAGTTTTTTTTAAATGTCAATACAACACTATGTTAATCTGACAGTAAATGGTTTCAGTCAGTCAGTCAGTGTGTGTGTGTGTGTGTGTGTGTGTGTGTGTGTGTGTGTGTGTGTGTGTGTGTGTGTGGCCTATGCAGAGGCGTCAGAACCGGAGCTTGGCGGGGAAGGGGGTGGGAGGGGGTGGGGTGTTGGGGGCATGGGTTCCCTCATAAAGATATATGTAGTAGGAAAGGGAGCAGAGTACCTTCTGCCCGCCACCCCTCCTCCAGCATTTGAAGATATACCACAGAGAGAGAGAGAGAGAGAGAGAGAGAGAGAGAGAGAGAGAGAGAGAGAGAGAGAGATTTTTTTTAAAAGACACGTTAATTTAATTGATGACATTAGTTTGTGTTTTCATCCGCTCAGAAGATGAGCGCTCCCATGCCCTTCCCTCTGTTACAGGAATTAAAGATGAGAGTCGACATGACGGCCCGCCGCTCCTAGAAGAATTGGAAGATGAGACAGGTGGAGTTCTTTCCACCCCCACCCCCATCCATTCCCCTCCCCCTTCCCTCCAAACTGGAAGTCGTGTCGCAAGCGTCACACAGTCCATCTCGCATGCATGTAGAAGAACTGGGAAGTTGAAAGCCCCTCCATCTCAAGCCACGCATCCCCCCCCCCCCCCCCCCCCGCCCCCTCCCCGTCCCCGCTTTTATTAAAGTTTGGAGCAGATTCCAGAATAAAGACTGTTCTAATGTTTTGGACTGCTTTCCTCCCCCTCCTCGGCCCCAACGCAAACTATATTCCAATGCCAGTGGTGTGTGTGTGTATGTGTGTGTGTGTGTGTGTGTGTGTGCGTGCGTGCGTGCGTGCGTGCGTGCGTGCGTGCGTGCGTGCGTGCGTGCGTGCGTGTGTGCATGGGTGATTCCGTGCGTCCGTGCGTGCGTGTGTATTAGTATCATGTTATATCAGTGTCAACGACGGGTACAGTAATGAATCGATACAACGTTATGCCGATGTGAACGCAGAGGCCAATGATGAATCATTATGATGTTATAACGAAGACAACGACGGATACGACAATGAATCAGTAAGATATCATAACGACGACAACGACAGGTACAATCATGAATCATTATGATGTTATAACGAAGACAACGACGGATACAACAATGAATCAGTAAGATATCATAACGACGACAACGACAGGTACAATCATGAATTATTATGATGTTATGACGGTGACAACGACGAGCACAATAATGGATTAATATGAATTAAAAATTAAAAAAATGAAAGCGGTGGACATAATAAAGAATTATTATGATTTCATGAAGATGACAATGATTTGAAGCACATGAGCTATCATAATATCTTGAAGACGAAAGTGATGAACACACTGATGAAATATTTTGACGCCGTGACGATGACAACGAACAAATAGAGTGATTAATGATGATCTCATGAAGGCGGCAACGAAGAACACAAGCGAATAAGTACGATCCAGTGTCGATGATAATTAAGATTTTATCAGTGACTTATTAAGTCGTAGTGAAAATGTCAATGTCGAGCATAATGAGAGAGTATGCGCTGAAATCCATTAAAACACGGAGCATGAAATACGGAAATGTTAAAACACAGTTCTGTTATGATTATCATAAAAGCTTTCCAAGCCCTTCAGAAAGATTCTGTGAACACACGATTGACGCGAAGGAAGGACAGCAAGGGGCATAATCAAAGTTACATATGGTACAAATTTGACTAGACAACGGTTTAGTCCCTTTAAACGCATTTCATTATTTTTATTTTTTTGTTCTTATTTTTTTCTGTAATTAGTGTAATATGTTTCCTATCACTATTCACTTCTTTTCCACCATTATTAGTATTACTATCATTAATATCATAATCATAATCATCATTTTTTTTTTCATATCATCGTTACACTTATTATTATTATTATTATTATTATTAATACCCACTTTGCATTATGCTCATCGCTATTCTCGTAGTTACGAAGGGAGGAACTGCTCAATTGAGCTCAGTTGGTAGAGCGCCGGACACGTGATTCTAAAGCTGCGGATTCGAATCTCGGCTGGGCTATTTCGGTTTCGATTTTTCTCCCGGATTTAGCGTTAGTTCTGACCCCATGTGCCAAAAAGTCCTTCGAATAAG
>CM065720.1:59620428-59650428 GCA_033310375.1 Conus canariensis | reverse complement strand
ACTGAATCCACTAGAAGAAGTCATGCTCCTCGCTATTAAACGTGCGCAGAAACAGAAGATATTTCCGCTCATCGATAGACAAGTAGTCAGCCAAAGAAACCCCCGATAGACCCATGATCGTAATAAATCTTCACATGAGGAAATTTTGTCTTGTGGGGCATGACAAGAGACGTCATCAAATTTGCTTGGGAGCACTCTTTTGCAACACATCTTATAGTTTTCTGTCGAAATAACTCGCAGATGGTAAAGCTCTGTGAATATGTCTAATGGAAAGGTTGCAACCGGGCTGCCAGCCATATAGAGTTCAGATAATTGTGGTGTGAACTGAAATCCGCTGGAGCCGATGGTATGAATAGATGTAAACGTTAAATTGAGCTTCTGCGTGCGAACGAATTGCGAAAAGACTCTAGAATCAAACACTGTCAGTGCAGTGAATGACAGATCTGCCATCAACAGGTTACTGTGCTGTACATCCGACGATAATCAGCATAAAGGGAGGTGATGGGGTTATGGGAAAGTGATAATGTTTGTAAACTGCCCAGAGCGAGTACAGACGTCATGTTCACATGCTTCAGCTTGTTCTCACTGAGGTCAAGAAACCTCAGATTCGGTATCTTTATGGCTGGGAAGATAGACAGAGAACAATGAGCAAGAATGAGATGGATGAGATAGGTGAGCTGGCTGACATCAGAAAGTGTTATTCCAGAACTGGTTCCATCCAAATAGCGAACATATGGAAACCGTCTCGTGGAGAAAAGCTGGGGACACAGGAACGAGTGACCTTGACACAGACAGCCCAAAGGGCAACTTGCTTCACACACTATTTCATCATCATGCATTGGACAGTGAGGCCAACCATCACACAGATGATCA
The DNA here is from genome assembly GCA_033310375.1 of Conus canariensis. Classification (NCBI taxonomy): domain Eukaryota; kingdom Metazoa; phylum Mollusca; class Gastropoda; order Neogastropoda; family Conidae; genus Conus; species Conus canariensis. The sequence continues at coordinate 59,649,555 of CM065720.1, read as the reverse complement.
GAGTGTAGACAGGTTGTGGATGCTCTGCACCTGAAGAATCCTGAACACATCATGTCCTCACAGCCATCTTCGTCCTTACGGTCAATGCAGTCGTGCATTCCATTACATCGCGTGTAGACAGGAAGACAATCATTGAACTTACCAGGACAACGGTAATGGCTGTCAGGACAGGATTCATTGAAATGCAGTGGGTCTGAGTTAAACTTGCCATCAAAACTGACTAGAGCAGGAGAATGAAAATATGGAAATACTACCAGCTTCTGTCTGTACGAAAGGCAGTTTTGTTCGTCGGTACCGTCCTGGCAATGGGGTGTTTGGTCACAGACCTTAGTGTACGAAAGACACAGACCATGACTACACGTGAACATGTTGACACAAACAGGATACGTGCAGAATGATTCATCGCTGCCATCCTCACAGTCATGTATGAAACTGCACACTAGAGAGTATGACAGTGTGGTAACATCATCCCTGCATGCAAATGTGAGCATTAACATACTGTGTTTGTCGCCTGAGTTTAGCTGACTGTAGTGCGACTGTGGGTCATGAAAACGACACGACTTGTGTGCTTGGCCACACACTTGTAGCCGATGAAAGCCACACAGAAGAAAAGTGTAGGTCACATGACCACCATGGCACCGCGTCATCAGTTCTTGTCGCCGAGGCAACACAAACTGGGTATTGTTTAATGAAACTGGGTTTATACTATCTGAACGTGCGCTGGTTCCGTTGGTCGTGAATGCACAAATCGCGCAGTTTATACCCCACGCGACTAATTTTTGATAACTGAATCCACACTGAAATTGCTCGGTATATTTGTAGCTGTAGCTGGAAGAAAAGTAACACCACTTGTGTCCAGTGTGATATCGACCGGTAACATCTTGAAATGTATGATGAAGGACTGCCTTCCCTCGAAGAGCCGCATGCCTATACATAGGAGGCGAAGACATATCATTTGAGACCACGCCTACGTGAAAGTTATTAAGATTCATCCGAATGGCCTCTACCATGTTGAGAAGGGTACCGAACCAGTCAAACTCACACAGCGGATAACTTACCGTGCCCCCTAAGGAACGACAATGTACATCACTCATCATGTTCATATCTACAAGGCCTATGTCGGGTATGGGCACATTACTCTCAAATGAGTAGCACCGTCCACACATTGCTATCAGGCCCTGGCAGTCAGGACTGCTGTACGGACAGTCCCTGTTTCATCCCGTCCATCCTCACACTCTGTCTTCATGTCACAGTGTACGTGGTGACGAAAGCTTGAATAACGGTCCTCGGAACAGTTCCATAAACCACTGGGCAGTTTTTGAGGGGCTTTGCTCTCGGGAAAAAATGTGAAGAAAACTTGAAAGCATTGTGCCATGTTGCATGATTTCCTGCTGACTTTAAGACTGAGTTTGGTGCTGTACGTTACATATGCAACATCCACTTCAGCAAAATCAGTGCCCCACCATACCGTATTCTGCATTTCTATGTACTGGTTCACTGACCAATCAAACTGCTGGTAATGACGATATAGACTGATGTCGGGCCTCTGCGACGTGAGTTTTTTAAAACTGAGCATAACTGTATTTCTGTTAGGAATGTGTACGTACCCTAGCACATATTCAGACTCTCCCCGAGTCAAATTTCCTTCTCTCATTGTCATGTAGCCAGACGATGGTGATGTCATTACGACCATTACAGGTCCTGATTCTTCTGGAACTTTGAACTGGGCTGCCATTACAGAACACTGGACTAGTTTAATGAGCTGGAAACAACATCAAGCGCATGAAACCTAAAGGTCTTCTTTTTAGAGATTGGCGGTAAGTTGATGAAGTTACACATTGTGTACCTATAATATCATGCAAAGAAAAAAAAGAAGAAAATCAAAACAGACAACAACAAAAAATGATTAAAGAAATTACTTTCGCTTACTTATTCGAATCCCGCGTCATGTTCCAATAATTGTGAGGTCACACCTTGAGCAGTCTGCATGTTTCGTCCTAGTCTACATGGCAAAGCGAACCAAAAGCCAGATAAGCAGTCATCGCCTGCGACGTTCCAAAACCAAAAAAAAAAAAAAAAATGGCCCGACTGAGCTGACTACGACTGCAACAGCACACTGGCAGACGAGTCCACTCTGTACAAGTTTCCAGATGCAGAAATTCATGACAAGTGGGCTCGACTGCTGTGGGCATGCCAGTCTCACTTTAGGCCTTGGTAAGACCATTGTAGCAAGAGCAAACACAGAATTATTGGGCCGCCCAACGAAGAAACAAACACATTACAAAACAAACTCGACACGTTTCGATCTATTGGGTCTTCTTCAGACAGGACAGATAACATTCAAATCAAAACAGAGAAAACAAACAGACAGCCACTTATCTCTTCGATCGGGGTGAAAAATGAGGTCTTGAGTACTCCGCTGTTGCAATAACTGCTCTACATTACAGTTGAGGACCAACATTCACACGTAAGTCTAGTAGTGAAGCACGTGCGCGCTCGTGTGTGTGTGTGTGTGTGTGTGTGTGTGTGTGTGTGTGTGTGTGTGTGTGTGTGTGTGTGTGTACGTGCGTGTGTGCGTGCATGCATGTGTGTGCGTGTATGTGTGTGTGTGTAGGTGTGTATGTGTGTGTATCTCTGTGTGTCTCTGTGTGTATGTGTTTGTATTTTGTGTGTGTGTGTGTGTGTGTGTGTGAAGAGAGAGAGAGAGAGAGAGAGAGAGAGAGAGAGAGAGAGGAGAGCTCTAAAAGGTTAACGCTAGTACTTTCAGTAACTGTGCTCACATATTTGATTATACGGTTGAACTCGAGCATGTCAGTACTTACGAATGACACTGGGTCCAAATTCCATTGGGATACGTGACTTTTTCTTTTAATTTCTGTTTTTCATCATGAAGGAACTCTCAAAACAACGTAACAGGTCTGAGTGGCGATCAAATCACATTAACTCTAGTGACTGAAGTTACAGTATGTAGCTTTAGGTATTGAACAGCATCAGCCTTGAACACAGAACCCCAGTCACCAGTGTTACTGTCATTTCGCTTGTTCCCTGAAAGCTACCAACTGAAACACGTCGTCTCCATTACTTTTATGATTATCTCTTAAACAGAGTCGGAATGGTGTTTTCCCTGTCAAAATACATTTAACAATACGTACAGTGTTTCAGCTATTTTGATGAAAGAGGCCTTTTCTAAACATGCAGTCAACGTTGAGCAGAGTCTAATAAGCTAACGTGAAAACAGGTGATGTTCTCTCGGAACTTTGATTAAGGAGAGAGATACAGTATCAGAAAATAAGCCTGAAAAGTACTCGAGCCTGCGTCTGATCAACGGTGCAAACACCAGTGACACGTTCTTCATTTTCCCCGTTTCTTCACTCACAGTAAGACGATCAATGGTACTGTGGCAACGACTATGCTAACAGGCTGAGCGCGCTGATTTCAGACTGGGGTTGCAATGCATTAACGCCGTCAAAAATTGATCGTTGGTATTGTTTTTCATCACAGCTCTCCGCGAAGGTAGAATGATCACACTGTTGCCACTGTCGCTATCACAGTCACCTTTCTCCGGGGAGCTGGCGGAGTAGCAAGCAATGGTGCGGAGTTAGCTCTGAGGGCATACACATCACAGTCACAGTCAAGCCATAAGCACCACCACGCCGATCAGGCTTCGTAGCCTCAGCCCTATCGTGCGGTCTTGTGACGGCGCTGCTTCTCTCCCTTGTTCAGCTGCTAACTCGGTAGAATTTCCCCACACTACCTACACACACTGCGTATGCAGGTACCCAAACTTTGGGCAGGCATATTTTATCATTATGACGATAGTCTGACAAAGTGGTTTAGTCGTTAAGTCAGCGTAATTATAACGTGTATAGCCACTCCAATCCTCATCTAATTGCCGGCAGACTTAACAACTAGGTAAATATATCGTGATGGAAATAATTATTCTTTTTGGTGAGATATATTTGCCATTCTACAATTTCATTCTTGTAAAAGAATCACCTATGCAGGGGTCAGGTGTTGACTGGCAATGTTTCTGGCAGCAAAATACCTAGACCTAGCCTGATATCGGAAGCAATCTTGCCAGGAACAGACAGAAAGAATGTCCTTCCATCTGCCTAGGCCAATCATACCATGCCCAGCAACAATGCATATCGATCGCTATCATTCTTGTTTTGTGTTTTGTTGCTGTAGTTTCTCAGTTCTACCGCTGACAGTCTACAGATGCTCCGTGTCCACTGTAGCACACGATTCTGCTGAGGGTGTTTGTACAGAGCCTCTTCAAAGTGATCTCCTAGCCATACTAGGGATGTTTGTTTTCTCGTGTGTCACTACCTACCAGCAGTACAAAAGGACATCTGATGGCCTCAGTAAATTCCCACATATTTGTCCATGCCATCATTTACCATCTGGAAATTAGTTCAGCACAAGGTTCATCATTACACCTGTATGATACATGGTCAAAGTTTAAGCGGTGTGTAATATGTTGGGTTGTTCATTTTATTCGTGATCAGGTGCTACATGCTTGTACCGACTCACAAACTCATGAAAGGCAGACACTTGTTCGTCTACTGCATGTCTCACGCTGTGGACAACACAGGATATCGCTTTTTTCGTGTTCCCTTGACCCCCCCCCTCCCTCCCCCCTCTCTCTCTCTCTCATACACACACACACACACACACACACACACACACACACACACACACACACACACAAACCCGAGAAAGAGAGAGAGAGAGAGAGAGAGAGAGGGGAGAGAGAGAGAGAGAGAAGAGAAGAGAGAGAGAGACAGACAGACAGACAGACAGACAGACAGAGAGAGAGAGAGAGAGAGAGAGAGAGAGAGAGACTATGAATAGTAGCAATGGTTCGTTGTTTTTGGACACTCTAATAACATACTAAAACACAAAGCAACTCGATAAATGTGAACTAAATTGACTGCATAGAAGAAGAAAATGGTAATTGTATTGCATAAGACACATAATCTTGAGTTCACCTTTTCACAATCTGAAAGCTTAATTGTTTTTCAAACTTGACTGTCCGAAACGTTCATCAAACTGACTTTTTGAAAGAGCAAAAGTGTATGTGTTCGTATCTAGCCGAAAACCAATTTATGCTCCATAGTGAAATAATTCTTTTCTCTAGCCCAGAGTACAGAGAGCAGATTTTGTTAATGCTTATACATTATTGCGCAGTTATCATTTTTATGAACTCTGAGGTCACTAACTCAACGGACGTGAACACGCATCTTCGCACATTTTTGTCACATATTTTAAACAGGCTTCAAGAACAATTTAAAAATTGGAACTGCGAATATGAAGTGTATCAATCGATTCATTTTTCATTAAAACCTACTTCTAAGCAGACTTATCTAAAACTGATTAAATAGTAACAAAAGCCACAATGCTATGCCCTCTCCTTGAGCCAACAGACAAACCCTGAACCTTGTCTTTGTAGCACACTACTTATGAAAATCCGCTCTGTTTTACAGCAGTATCCAAGTACATCAACATGAGGTACGCTTGTTTTGATAAAGTGTGCTGTAGATTTTGAAGCAGTGAAATCAGTGTTGCATAGCAGCCTGCAACAGTTATCTAGAAAAAAGGAGAAACAAACAATCATTATTCTTTCTTTGAAAGTGATTTACTCTGAGATCGTTAGAGATCATTTTGTTTGGATTACGACAGCATACATTTCATTTTATTCCTAAAGAAAATACCGGCATGTGTATAGAACGTTTCTTTTTCCCCGCAGTTACTCAAAGGTTGGAAGATTCAGAAGTATAGGATACTTTTCTTTTTACATTAAATATACTGAAAGAATGTGCATTTTGACACAACATTCAGCTGGTGTTATATTTTAAATGTAAAAATGCCTTTTTTTTTCTTTTCTTTTGCTTCCGCACCTGTCTAGCCGTTCACTGTAAGCTTACCTAATGGCCATGGTTCCAATAAAGTTTAAATAAACATTTATTTATGACTCTACGAGAAGATCACCAATATAGTTCTTCCTTTCTTTTGTTTCTGAAAATTTCTGAAAATTGCAGTTTTTGTCTTTTCTCTGTGAACTTTAAACGCACATTTTCAGAATGCGCAAGTCGTGTTTGGAGTTTGTATGGAGTGCATGGATATCAAGCCAGATTAGCTGTAAACAGGGTTGTAAATAAATCGATTATACTAGTGAACAGTTAAATGTTATAGTTTCTTTAATTTCCTAAATATGCTGAAAGATTCATTTATTGTTACAGCAAATAAAGGACTCGAGACACAACCCTGGCGTAAGCCCACCGGACATTCACAAATACCTGTGTTTATCATCAACGTTAACGCTTGGCGTCACCAGATCTGTACACAGCCTTAAACAGTGTATTATCTTTGGTCAAATCAAATGCTTTTGACAAGTCAACGAATGTCATATGCAGTACACATGTCTTTTAGAAAAAAAGATTAAAAAAAAAACTTTTGAAAGGTAACATACAACATGTACACGATCTGTTGTGGAATATGGTCAGTTGAACACCGTTTAGTTAACAGATACTTTACAATTGTCTTTGATCAAATCATACAATTACAAATCAAAAATAGCAGCAGAACACTTGCCTACAAGATAGAATAACCATACACATTAACCATACACCTGAATGAGGTATCCTCCAATTCCATGTTTCTATTTATATAATTATCATAACCATTGTAGGAGAGAGAGAGAGAGAGAGAGAGAGAGAGAGAGAGAGAGAGAGAGAGAGAGAGAGAGAGAGAGAGATTTCTCATATTCTTCCATCCTTTATGGCAAACTAGAAAAACATTGCGTACTCTCTCTCTCTCTCTCTCTCTCTCTCTCTCTCTCTCTCTCTCTCTCGTTTGTGTGCTTGCGTGCTTGCGTGCATGTGTGCGTACGTGCGTACATGCGTGCGTGCGCGCGCGCGTGTGTATGTGCGTGTGCCCCGTGTATTAGAGACTCATAAATCAAGAAGTATAACACCGGCCCGAGAACGGCCTGATTTATGGCAATGATATTGATTTTTAAGAAAGAGAAAAACAGGCCAGATTTATGGTCTTGAAACTAATGCTTGAAGAGAGAGAGAGAGAGAGAGAGAGAGAGAGAGAGAGAGAGACAGGCAGACAGACAGAAGGGGGGGGGGGGGGGGGGCAGAGGCACAGAGAGACAGGAAATTCTAATTCAATCAAAGCGAACTTCTTTACATGAGTTATATTTCTTTTCTCCTTGTTCTCTATCCTGCTTCTTCTGTTGGACCCTCCCCCTCTCCCCCCACCCCCCACCCCATCCCTCCCTCCCGCCCCGTCCTTCCCCCTGATTCCTAAAGAAACGAAGCAGAATCTGTAGGTGACCGCTCACAGTTTTAATTATGCTGCAACACCACCACCGCCACCATCATCAACAGCAACGTGAATAATCGGCGCTAATACTACACTGATGAAGACTATAGAGTGTTAAACTATAGGATCACATTGTCTCACATCCCGATAGTAAATGATGTAACCATTTGATAAACTAATAATGACTGTAAAGCTTCGAAAGCCGAGTAACTCGCACCACTATATTTCACCACTTGAACGAAGCACCCGTCTACATTTCATCTGTGCATTGATTGCTTCAAAGAAATTGTAGTGGGTAAGTTATAGTTGTTATGGACTAATTGCCACTATCCGCGCGCGCGCGCGCGTGTGTTTGTGTGTGCGTGCGTGCGTGCGTGCGTGCGTGCGTGCGTGTGTGTGTGTGTGTGTGTGCGTGCGTGTGCGTGTGCGTGTGCGTGCGTGCGTGCGTGCGTGTGTGTGTGTGTGTGTGTGTGTGTGTGTACGCGCGCGCGCGAATTTGTGTGTCTATGTGTGACAGATACATAGAAATGTGTGTGCATGCGTGCGTGCGTGCGCGTCCGCACCTCTGTGTGTGTGTGTGTGTGTGTGTGTGTGTGTGTGTGTGTGTGTGTGTGTGTGTGTGTGTGTGCGTGCGTGCGTACGTGTGTGTGTGTGTGTGTGTGTGTGTGTGTGTGTGTGTGTGTGTGTGTGTGTGTGCGTGTGTGTGTGTGCGTGCGTGCGTGTCTGTCTGTCTGTCTGTTAGAGAGAGAGAGAGAGAGGGAGAGAGAGAGAGAGAGAGAGAGAGAGAGAGAGAGAGAGAGAGAGAGAGAGAGAGAGAGAGAGAGACCTTTTGATACTCTGATATTTTATTGTCATTACCGAAAGATCTTTTGACAAGAGGAGTAACGAGGTTATAAAACTTTCCTCTTTCTTTCTTTATGAGCAATTTTACATAGTTATTCCCCATGACCAATTGAATCAAAATAGACACAAGATATAGGGGGGAAAATTTCGATGTCCTCGCAAATAGGAATACTCCGTTAACATTACGAGAAAAAAAAATAGAAAGTGTAATATTATAGATTGATTCGGCCACCCACTCAGTCAAGCGATGATGATATTATTGAATTCTTCCACATACTTTAACTGGTACTTGCCAAATTAGATACCTTTAATACAATATTATCAAAACTGTCTCCCTGGTTTTCTGTGCTATGAGTAGAAAGAAACTCGTGGAGAGCGTGGCAGCAGAGAGTCCTCAGAAGAGAAGCCCCTTCAAGCAAGTGTTTCGGCCCTTATCTCCTGACACTCTAGTGGGGTTGGGCCACACCCGGTTCATGACTCCGGATGTCCCTCTGCTGCCCCTTTTTTTTTTTTTTTTTTTTCCCATCTTGGGACGAGCCATGGCTGGGATTCGAACCCATGACCCTCTGGACATGCTCATTTTCCACTTAATGACTCGCGCTTTAACCACTGAGCCACAGGGACACCTGATATTTGTAGGGAAATTAAGCCTTATGAAGTTCACTTTTGTTCCTCCTTGACCAGATCCAGCTTGAACACCTCTCTGCCGCTTCTGCCATTGCTTTCAGGGCTCTGGTTTTTTCCTTCCCTGCAACTGAGAGCTGTTTCATGAGGCTGTATGCAGACGTTCCTACAAACCCCCTAGCTCCAATTTCTGCAGTGAGGACTTTGACCTGATAGCCTTCTCTCCTCAGGCTGTTTGCCAGATCAGCATACTTTTCAGTCTTGTAGATTTGAGCTGCCTCCATTCTGTTCTCATATGGCACCGTGAGCTCGATCATGATCAGCTGCTTGGTTGACTTAGAGTGGACTACTATGTCTGGTCTCATGCCACTCTCGCTGATGATCTCTGGGTGACTCTTCCATTCTGGGAGGTCTGCAGTGCACTCCCAGTCATCTGCCCCGTCCAGCAGACTCTGCCTGCATGTTTCGAGTGGCACTGTTGTTCTTGGCCATGATTTGCTGCCTCCTGCCGTGAAGAATGTTGCGGGTGCTTTTGGAGTCCTGATTTTCCCTTTTGTGGTGTTAGTACTAGCCCAGACTACTTGTACAATCTCTTTGAGCACTTGGTTGTGCCTCCATGTGTACCTTCCTTGAGCCAGGGCTACTTTACATGAGCTTAGGACATGCTCCACTGTTTGTTTTTCATGGCAGAGGGGGCATGCAGGATCGTCTGTTTTCCCCCACTTCACCAGGTTTGCATTTGAGGGCAGAAGGTCATATGCAGATCTGAGAATGAAGCTGATCCTGAGAGGGGCCATGTGCCAAATGTCATTCCAAGTGAGACTTCTTTGGAGTGCATTCTCCCACGTTGTCCATTGCCCTTGCTGGCTCTGCTGGACTGCTTTTTGGAGTCTTTTTTGGTCTTCTTCTTTTCTCATCTCCTGAATCATCATGTCTCGTTTGGCTTTTCCTTTGGCCTTTGACCACCATTCAGTTTTGGTCACCCCCAGTCCTTGTCTGTTGGTCTGTGTGTGTCCTGTTATTTCTCTGATCTTGAGACTTTCTTTTGCAGAATCCATCGCCTCTTGAACTTTCCATTTTCTGCCTGTCTTCAGCTGGGGCTTGATTGCTTCTACCACCTTGTCTCCTGAGTCCTCCAGCATGCTTTGAAGTCTGATCTTCCCTGCTTTGTATTCCTCCAGGATGGATTTCAGTGGTAGTTTCAGCTTTGCTTGGCGACAGTACAGCGCTATGTCAGTCAGACAGGGTGGGACACCAAGCCATTTCCTTGTGAACTTGTTGATTTTGGCTTCCATTGCCTCCACTATGCTGGTGCAGATGTCGTATATCATCAGAGGCCATAGGAGCTTTGGTATCAGCATGAACTGCAGACACCAGACCTTGTATTTGCCAGGGAGCCCACACTGGTCAATGGTCTCCAAGCCTTCCTCCGCCATCTGCTTGGTTTCTTTTGCTCTTTGTGTGTCTTTCAGCGTATCATCATACCATCTTCCAAGGCTCTTGACTGGTTCTTCTGTGACTGTTGGAATGGCCTGGTTGGCAACACTGAAGACCACAGATCCGGCCACTTTTCCTTTCCTCAGTGAGAGACTCCGTGATTTCTTTGGCTTGAACTTCATTCTGGATGAGGCAACTGTGTCGTCCAGCCTCTCCAGCACATGACGTGTCTCGTCTTCTCTGGATGAAATCACTGTAGTGTCATCCATGAGGGCCTTGAGAGGAGGCATCTTGTATCCATCGCCAAGGTCTGTTTGTCTCGCGTTGTTTGTTGCTGCTTTCAAGATGAGTTCCATTGCCAGCACGAACAGTATTGGGGAAATTGCACAGCCCATTGCAATACCCACTTCCAAGTTGATCCAGTCTGTTGTGTACTCCTTGGTAGAGAACCGCATTGAGAAGCCATTGAAGTACTTCTTGAGCATGTCGCGGATGTTCTTTGGCACATGGTACATCTCAAGAGCCAACTGTATCATCTCATGGGGCACAGATCCATATGCGTTTGCCAGATCAAGCCACACTACGTCCAGGTCTCTCTTTTCTGTTTTTGCTTTTTGGATTGCGTCCCAGATCATTGTGGCGTGTTCTACACAGCCAGCCACGCCTGGGATGCCACCTTTCTGGACTGACACATCCAAGTACTTGTTTTCCATCAGGTACTTGGTCAGCCTTGCTGCCATGACAGAGAAGAAGATTTTCCCTTCGACGTTCAGTAGTGATATTGGCCTGAACTGGCTGATGTCACTTGAGTTTTGCTCTTTGGGGATGTACACACCATCTGCCGTCATCCACTGGCCGCTGATCTTCTGGTTTCTCCAAGCCGATCGCAGCAGCCTGTGGAGCCACTCCAGCACCTTGGGACATTTCTTGTAAAGCTGGTAAGGTATTCCGTTTGGCCCTGGTGATGATTTGGCTCTGGCTTTGTCGACCACCTTCTTGATTTCCGCCAACGTTGGAGGCTTGCCATTGAACTGTTCCTCAGGGTTGGTTGGCCACACCAGACCTTGAATGTCGAGTGGTGCTTTGCTCTGTGGGTCAGAGTATGTTTTCCTCAGATGCTGCTCAAGAACTCCTTTGTCCACACTTAGGGTCCCAGATTTTGGCTGCTCAAACAGTGTTCTGGCAAACTGGAAGGGGTCTCTGAAGAAGCGCTCTTGTGTCTTCTTCTTTTTGCTCTTCCTCTTCCTCGCAGATTCCACTTTGCTGAGGGCGCTGTGTTTTTCTTTCAGGTCTTTCCACAGTTTTTCCAAGCCTTGTTTTTCAGCTGGCAGTGCGGTCTTCATTTGCATCTTGAGGTTTTTCTTTTGGACCCTGATCTTGTCCATCTTTTCTTGGCGTCTGGATTTCTTTGGAGGTGTTTTCTCTTTGGGTAGTTTTGCTCCATAGGCGTCTCTACATGTGGCATACACAATGTCCCCATATGTGGCTAGTTTGTGTTCCAGGGTGCTTTTCCCTATCAGTGCATCGAGTCTTTGGACGATTTTTGCATCCAGTTTCTCCCAATCTTCAGTTTCGTTTGCTCGTGGCAGGTTGAGTTTCAGGCGCCTGGCATCGAGGGCCTGTGCAAATTCCTCATCCGAACCAACAGCGTGGATGTCCTTGGCACTGTGGTTTAAATCCTGGCCTTGGTCTTCCGACGTCTTATCTGCTGATGCAGTGCGCTGCTGCTCATTCAGATGAGTCTTCACACATCCCATCTTTGTTCTGTGGATCTTCATGCCACGGGTGGTAGCGAAACGCTTTCCACAGACACATGGATATTCCATTTGGTCCATGTTCATAGTCCGTTTGGGATTTGCAGTCATGATTGGTTGAGCACCGATGGATTCATCATTCTCTCCCCCTTTCGGTGAATCCTGGGAGCATCTTTTCCTTTTATTCTTAGTAGCCACATGTTTAAGGCAAAGTGGGGAGCCAGCCCACAGAGCCCTTGGTTCTGGTCTTTCCCAGTGTCCTCCGGTCTTTCCCGGACGTCCTCCGGCCTATTCCCGGAAGTCAATGGTTTACCCATGCATCAGTAGAAAGAAACTCGTGGAGAGCGTGGCAGCAGAGAGTCCTCAGAAGAGAAGCCCCCTTCAAGCAAGTGTTTCGGCCCTTATCTCCTGACACTCTAGTGGGGTTGGGCCACACCCGGTTCATGACTCCGGATGTCCCTCTGCTGCCCCCTTTTTTTTTTTTTTTTTTCCCATCTTGGGACGAGCCATGGCTGGGATTCGAACCCATGACCCTCTGGACATGCTCATTTTCCACTTAATGACTCGCGCTTTAACCACTGAGCCACAGGGACACCTGATATTTGTAGGGAAATTAAGCCTTATGAAGTTCACTTTTGTTCCTCCTTGACCAGATCCAGCTTGAACACCTCTCTGCCGCTTCTGCCATTGCTTTCAGGGCTCTGGTTTTTTCCTTCCCTGCAACTGAGAGCTGTTTCATGAGGCTGTATGCAGACGTTCCTACAAACCCCCTAGCTCCAATTTCTGCAGTGAGGACTTTGACCTGATAGCCTTCTCTCCTCAGGCTGTTTGCCAGATCAGCATACTTTTCAGTCTTGTAGATTTGAGCTGCCTCCATTCTGTTCTCATATGGCACCGTGAGCTCGATCATGATCAGCTGCTTGGTTGAACAGAGACAGCGACAGAGGGTATTAATGGGAAATGGAAAACGCAAAATGTCCATGTTTATATGATGAGACAGTTCTAATATTCCCCGAAAATGAAGCATCGATTTGTAGATAGTTAGCTTTACATAGCAGTCAACCCACTGTGTTCATATTCAGTGGATATGTTTTGTAATATTACTGAACTGATCTTGTGTCTACCCTGTCATTGCCCTCCGCACCAAAATTTAAATGGTTGGTCCCTGAGGCAGAATAAATGTTTCCGTTAAGACTGAAAAAAAAAAGAAAAGAAATCAGCTTCTTTCTTGTTTTTTTTTCTTTTTGATCTCGTTCTTAATAATCCTGCGGTACAGGTCCCGAATCTGCTGTTAGATCCAAAGCCCCACCACGGGTCCGTATTAAAGAGAAATGGATTCGGGAAAAAAATGGGGACAGGCGAAAAGATCGTCTCCCCAGCAGGGGCTAAAAGAAAATATTTTTACATCGGGTGGAACAGAGAAAGTAAGATACCAAAACAATGCCACAACCACATTAACAAACTAAAGCAGTGACAGATGGGGTGTAGGAACAGATTTTGGGTGGGACAGAGTACTTACATAAGCCACTCATCAAACAATGACGCGACTACACTAACCAACTATAACATTAACAGATTAAATAACACACACACGCATGCACAATGACAAATCACATTAACAAAATAAAACAGTGACAGATTTCTGGTGGGACAGATAAACTAAAACCACCAGACAATGACGAACCATATCAACCAACAACAACAGTGACAGGTTTCGGTGGAATAATGTAAATAATCTACCCAAACAACGACGCAATCACATTACAAAACTACAACAGAGATAGAATGCAGTGTAACAGACTCAGTAAGCTATAAAAACAATGAACGCAGCCTATTTAAAAAACAACAACAACAACAAAAGTGTCTTGGTGACGTGGGTCTCAAGGAAATTCATGATGTACCAGTCCATCAGCTCGCTGACTGCCTCTCGATGTTTCGTTTCGTTAGAGTCCTGCATCATACCCGACGGTGACGTGTAATCTGCAAATTTGAACCTCATATTGAACCCCCCCCCCCCCCCACACACACACACACACACACACACATACTCCTTGTGCGAAGTCAGCTGTGCAAGTGGTGAAGAGAACTGGAGTCAGTGTATACCCCAGTGGTGCACCAGCGTTGATCACCAAGTTATCTTGCTCGGGCTTGCCGGTCAGGACAGGAAGCTGAAGACCCAGTAAATGATGATCGGCTTGACAGCCATGGACATATGTGTCCTGATGAGGAGATGAGGTTTAAATGAATGAATGAGACGATGGTGCTGAAGGCGCTTGAAAAGTCCACAGAGAGTACCCTGACATATGTCCTAGGTCTGTCGAGGTGCTAGTGGAGGTGATGTAAAGGTGTCAGAATGGAGTCGCTGCGTGTTCCGGATCTTGGCGTAGGCGAACTGCTGTGGATCTTAGTGGACATCAGTCTCGTTCCTGAGGTGGTTGAGGACAACCCTCTCAGCACACTCCATCGGGACTGGTTTCAGAGTCACCAGTCTGCAGTCGTAAACATTTCTACTGGTAGCATAGGTGTCAACCTACACGGTTTTCCCGTATTGCTGTACGGGAAACCTACGATTTTGGGTCTGTACGGCCGTGCACAAGTTTCAGTACGGGTAAAACTGATTGAGAAACTTTGGTGATTACAGTAAGTAATGATGTACTCCTGACTTCAATGGACTAATGATGTTGGTAGGAGTGGAAAGTGCATAGAACAAATTGGTTTGTGACTTTGATGCACTCATGATGTTGGTAAAGTGGAAGAGTGTGTAAACAATGGGTTTATAAACAGTTTTAATTCTGCATCATTGTCAGTGTTTTACTATAGGGTGTGTGATTTGATCTACAAACTGTCTCAAGTGATGCATTTTGCTGGAATGGAAAAGGAGGTTCTGTTGGATGGGTAAGTGTTATTGCTATTCATAAACTGTCTTAAACTGCCATTTGTTTCAAGAAGTTCTGCCTGATACTGAGTATTACATTGTATTCACAGCAATTTTTGTATATGTTTTTGCGTTTTCCGTAATGTATTGGGGTTCCGTAATGTATTTGGGGCTCGGAATAAGGGAAAAATTACTTTTCAATATGGGAAGTTGTAAAATGAGAAAAATTGGGTTGACACCTATGGGGTAAGGTGTGGTAAGGACATGTGTAATTCACTGTTTAAAACCAAAATACAGAATATTAGATGGAGGATAGGCATTTCTCTATAATGGCCCCCTAAGCAAAATCATTCTGTTGGGCTAAGTGAAAGGTTTACATGTATCTGTCACGACAATGGATCCAAGACCATAATCCACTGTACAGCTGAGGCTGGAAATGAATGCGACGGAAGTGTGACCAGAAGCCCTGCTTTAGATCATTCTTGAGGGTCCAGTAGAGGGTGGACACGCATCTTTACATGAACCTAACCAATATTATTCTTCAGAAGATAGTGGAGAGTAAATATGTGTCTCACCGTGAATGCCTGCACAAGACCATTGCATAATGGTACAGATGTGTCTCGCCATGGCTCGCTGTTTACGACCATTGTACAAACTACAGTGGAGGACGAACGCGTATTCCTCTATGTCTTGCTGTCCAAGATAGATGATGGTAGAAGTGTATCTCACTCAGACTCCCTGCCCATTCAGGTGGGGTCCAGTGGTGCCTGTTCTGATCCAGCATACACAGGGCACCACCCGTCAAGGTCCCAGCAGCCGACAGTGATCAATTCATTCACATTACCGCGGAGCCAGCGTGAGTGAGGTCTCCCTCCAGAGGGCGCCACCACGTCCGATATCGGTGACTCTGCAGAACCTCTCGAAGGACATAGATGTGCAGAGGAAATCAAGCAGGTAAGCGGGGTATCAAAGGTCACAGAGCTTGACACTTTTTTTTGACAAATTCGATGAGGATGAGATGATAAAGATCATGTTGCGAGTTTCCATTCTGGTCTGAGACTTGCATGACAGCGCTGTATTCTACGCTTATTTTCATATTATATCTAGACGTCAACCAGGCCTGAGAGGTGCAGATACCTGACGCGTTTGTCAGCATATTTGGGCAATACTCTCATGGACGCATTCATTAAGGGTGAAACACGATAGTGTGATCCCAGTCTACCCAGTTGACTGAGCTCACTGGACACATTATTTTCATAATTATTATAGATGTGTTTAGCTTTTGTGTGATTTACAAGAGCATTGTAAAACACACACACACACACACACACACACACACACACACACACACACACACACGCGCGCGCGCGCGCGCGCGCGCGCGCGCGCGCGTTGAGTAGGTGTTATAATCTGATTGCAGTATCTAATTTTTTTTAAAGTCATGTTCTCAGCAAACAGCAACATGAATATTTGTACAGTTTCTGCAACTAACTTTATGCCATGCCTTCTGCAACTAACTTTATGCCATGCGTTCTGCGTTTGGACAAATCTACTGCAAGGTCATTGACATCAAGTGAAAGGAGCAATGGGGTTGGAATACAACCTTGTTTAACGCCTCTTGGGCACTCACACATGTATTAGCTATGTCTCCCCATCAAACACCATTCTACAGGAATTTAATAGGGGGAAAACATGAAATTCAGAACTGTTGTTTAAAATGTAATAGAAATGTATCTGACCATTTTATGTTGGGGAGGACAGAGTCGAGATTGGAAATGCGTTTCGCAAATAATTTCTTTCCTATACCCTGCAGAGTATAATTGAATTGAGAGGGGACATAGCTCCATGCCCATAACCGCTCTTCAGGGCACAGTGGAAGACAGACATGTATCTTACCACGACTTTCCTTCAACGACCATACTGCAGAAGACAGCATACGGTAGACATTTTTCTGACCATGAAGCCATGTTCAAGACTGTTCTACACAGTACAGAGGAAGGTTTACATTTCCTTGATCATTGCTCCCTGTTCAACATTATTCTACAGAGAACAGCTAAAGATCGATATGACCGAAATCGTTCTATAGAATACGGTGAAGGATGAATATGTATGCAATGTGTCTCATTACCATATCTATTCTACAGAATTTGGTGGATCTCTGTTCAAAATCATTCTACAGGAGATGGTGTATGAAGGACATTATTAACCACGACTCTGACTGGGAGTGCAGGTTATACATGTATCTACCACGATTCTATGTCCAAGACAATCCCTCAGGGCACAAACGTGGTGGACATGTGACTCTCTTTCTAAGGACATTCATTTGGGTATAGTGTGTGTGTGTGGGGGGGGGGGGGGGGGAGGTTACATGTATTTCAACGTAATTTCCAGTTCAAGACCATCATTCAGGCTATAGTGGAGGATGGACATATATCTCGCCTTGATTCCAGTTGAAAAACCAATCTACCGGGTACAGTGGATGATAGAAATGTATCTCCCAATAAGTCCTTCACCAAGAGCATTCTCCAGGTTACCGTTGACTCCACATATGTATCTACGGTAGAAAGAAACATCTAGGGAGAGCTGAATGCAGAATTTCTTCAGAGGAAAGTACCCATTCCTCAACTCCATCAAACAAGTACTTCAGCTCTGAACCACCGACACTTTAAGAGGGCTGGTCTGCATCTATGTCACGACTAGTAAATGCCTTTCTGCTGTTAGAAAGATTTTGGTATCGCCGGGATTCGAACCCGCACCTACTGCTTGGTTTAGAATCTTTAGGGGCTGCGTTTGTTGACGGGGTGCCTTACCCATTGCCTGAAGGGTTCGGATCCTCTTCTTACCTCAAATCGTGAGCTGTTACATGAAATTGAAGGCTAACGAGCCTAGCTACAAACCCCTTGCTCCAACCTCTACGGCTACTACTTTGGTACAGAAACAAGATTCTCTCCAGCCGCTGGTAACACTAGAAGACTTCTCACATATATTGTTGTGAGCTTAATCAATTCTACTTCCACATAGCACATTGAATTCAATCAGGAACATTTGCTTTGATGAACTCGAAAGGAGTACTAGTCCGGTTTTATGCCACTTTTCTTGATGATCTCTGGATGTCTTTTACATTCTGAAAGGTCAGGTGTGCATTTCCAGTGATACACGCCACCAATAACATTAACAATCAAGAAGATTTTAAAACATGGAGCCGACAGTTACGTGCTCCTGAATCTCTATCCAAGGCCATCCGATAAGTTGCAGTGGGGACTGGGACTTTGTGTCATCATCACTCCCTGTCCATAACTATTATGCAGCATGGAAGAAGGTGGGTACTTTCCCCATCATGACTCCCTGCACACGAGCACTTTACAGCAGTCAGTGGAGGCCTAGTGTATCCTGCCATGGCTCGCTGTCCAAGACCATCGGACAGAATACGAACAGAAGCCAGAATAGCTCAGTTATAGGGTGCCAGACATGTGTTCCTGGTGATTGTGAAGCTATGGGTTCGAATTCCCACCCGGCCGTTTGGTTACAGTGGGTTTTTTTTTCATTGGAGTTACCATTTGTTCCAACCCCTCTTTCCAGGAAATCCTTCAAATTAAGCACAAAACAGTTGTCTGTGTTGACGCTCGTATTATATTTCCCACACACTCAAAATCGTGTCACCAACTTTCGGAAGAGGATGCCAGTTCTGCCGGTGGTATGAGTGACACGTGTACACACAGCATGCATCTTCACCAGCTCTTCACCAGGTGGGCAGCCCGTTACCTTTGTTCTAAAGGGTTTAGGCTTGGTCTCCGACCGAGGACAGACATGCCCTCTCAATAATAATCATACCAATAATAATAAAAGGTGCATGTACATCGACATAATTCCGTATTATAAGACCATTCCATAAAACACAGCGGAGGCTGAACCTGTATCTCAACACGCCTATTCTTCAAGTGGCAATAGAGAGTGGGATATGTGTTTTGTTTTACTCTCTATTCCACACCATTTTATAACATTCATTTGAGAGTGGATATATATTCTCACCATGACTCATTTGAGGAGCTCACAGTCCAGAGCGTTTTCGTGCAGAGCTGCTTACCTGATTCAATTCAGAGAAGTTAAAGGCGGCGGAAAGAGTATGATAGCTCCACGCATTATGATGTTGTAGCCCAAACACGATTAACCTTTGAAAGTTCACTGCCCATTCGGCCAGTATACTAACTGACTTTATCTTCTGTTCTAGAACCATTGTCCGAAACCATTCTTCAGGATTTATTCGCCAGTTAAGATGTAGTACATCTGAGCGCTGGACCGATTGTTCTTGAAAATGTCCATGACGTTTTCAGTAGAATCGGGGTCTCGTCTTAAAGATGTTAAGCCAAGCTGGACTTGGTAGTGAACGTTTTTAACTATAATTTTCTGTTTCTTCTTTGCGACCACCAGAGGTAGATGAGAGGAACTCTTTAAGGTTTGGACGGATTTGGAAAAGTTGGTTATCCGTTTGTGTATCCCAGTCCTCCTGCCATAGATATCTGACATAATCATTAACCTTACGGTTTTACGCCGGCTGCACATTGGTCATTCGTTTGTTTTTTGTTTTTTGTTTTTTTTAACTCACTCGTACCTTTTAAAGTGTGGAGAAGCTCCGTGGTGCATTCCATGTCATGTGCCACTCACAATGAAACATGTTCTTTTCGAGTGTTGGAACTTGCATGATGTGAGACTTAACATTTTATAGCAGACTCCATGAAAACCCTGTTCAGAGATGTTCCACCTGATGTGATCTTTGAATTTCTGAGGAAGACTAACATTTTTCATCTGATCTGAGATTTTACAGTAGAAAGATTTTTAACAAAATGTTGGCTGTGCTTTTAAAAGGTGTATTGTAAAGGGTTGTGTGAATGAATGACTTGCGGGTTGACTTCAACGCGGTGACAGCCCTGATATGGCCCTTTGCGGTCTTTGCTGGGCTATAAACAACATTACGTTACCTTACCTTATAATCTTCTGTTACAGGCTTACATTGCAGAGATGACATCCAGCCAGCATGTACACAGGTTTTTGTTCATTCACAGAGTTTACTTCAACACCGTGAAAGCGACTTAGGTGGGGGTAATAGAGCATGAAAGAGAACAAAGGACTGTGGAGGCAAAAAGAGCACACACACACACACACACACACACACACACACACACACACACACACACACACACACACACACACACACACAGACGCTCTCGCGCGCGCATGCACACACACACACACACACACACACACACACACACACACACACACACACACACACACACACACACACAAACACACACACACACGCACGCACGCACACACAGCACGCACGCACGCACACACTCACACATACACACACGCGCGCGCGCGCATAGAATGAAGGACGAAGAACATATACATAGACTAAGTGTGGCGGAAAGAACAGCCTAAAACACGGAATGGAATGTGGAACGAGCAGAGCATAAAGCATACAGTGATGGATTGTGTAGGGAAGAACAGCATAAAACACGACATCGAATGTGGAGGGAAAAGAGCGTAAAACACAGGATGGCGTATAGTTGGAAAACAGCACAAAACACGGAATGGAATGTGCAGGGAAGAACGGCTTGAAACACGGAATGGAATGTGGAGGGAAGAACGGCTTGAAACACGGAATGGAATGTGCAGGGAAGAACGGCTTGAAACACGGAATGGAATGTGGAGGGAAGAACGGCTTGAAACACGGAATGAAATGTGCAGGGAAGAACGGCTTGAAACACGGAATGGAATGTGCAGGGAAGAACGGCACAAAACACGGAATGGGATGTGCAGGGAAGAACAGCACAAAACACGGAATGGAATGTGCAGGGAAGAACGGCTTGAAACACGGAATGGAATGTGCAGGGAAGAACGGCTTGAAACACGGAATGGAATGTGCAGGGAAGAACGGCTTGAAACACGGAATGGAACGTGGAGGGAAGAACGGCTTGAAACACGGAATGGAACGTGGAATGAAAAAACACAGAATTGAGTGTGGAGGGAAAAGAGCATAAAACACAGAATGAAACATGTATAGGGGAAAAGAGCATGAAACACAGAATGAAGGAGTGTGTTGGGGGGAGGGGTTGGGGGGGGGGAGGGGGGCTTAAAACACAGAATTGAGTGTGGAGGGAAAAGAGCATAAAACACAGAATGAAGGAGTGTGTTGGGGGGAGGGGTTGGGGGGGGGGGGGGGGCTAAAACACAGAATTGAGTGTGGAGGGAAAAGAGCATAAAACACAGAATGAAGGAGTGTGTTGGGGGGGTGGGGGTGGGGGGGGGGGGCTAAAACACAGAATTGAGTGTGGAGGGAAAAGAGCATAAAACACAGAATGAAGGAGTGTGTTGGGGGTGGGGGGGTGGGGGTGGGGTGGGGGGCTAAAACACAGAATTGATGTGGAGGGAAAAGAGCATAAAACACAGAATGAAGGAGTGTGTTGGGGGGGGGGGGGAGGGGGGGGGGACTCAAACACAGAATTGAGTGTGGAGGGAAAAGAGCATAAAACACAGAATGAAGGAGTACGTTGGGGGGGGGGGGGGGGAGGGGGGGGGGACTCAAACACAGAATTGAGTGTGGAGGGAAAAGAGCATAAAACACAGAATGAAGGAGTGCGTTGGGGGGGAGGGGGGAGGGGGGGGAGGGGAGGGGGGGGAGTCAAACACAGAATTGAGTGTGGAGGGAAAAGAGCATAAAACACAGAATGAAGGAATGTGTTGGGGGGTGGGGGGGGGGTGGGGGGTGGGGGTGTGGGGGGGGGGGGACTAGAACACAGAATTGAATGTGGAGGGAAAAGAGCATAAAACACAGAATGAAGGAGTGTGTTGTGGGTGGGGGTGGGGGGGGGGGGAGGACTCAAACACAGAATTGAATGTGGAGGGAAAAGAGCATAAAACACAGAATGAAGGAGTGTGTTGGGGGGGGGGGGGGGGGGGATTCAAACACAGAATTGAATGTGGAGGGAAAAGAGCATAAAACACAGAATGAAGGAGTGTGTTGGGGGGGGGGGGGGGGGACTAAAACACAGAATTGAGTGTGGAGGGAAAAGAGCATAAAACACAGAATGAAGGAATGTGTTGGGGGGTGGGGGGGGGTGGGGGGGGGTGACTAGAACACAGAATTGAATGTGGAGGGAAAAGAGCATAAAACACAGAATGAAGGAGTGTGTTGTGGGTGGGGAGGGGGGGGGGGACTCAAACACAGAATTGAATGTGAGGGAAAAGAGCATAAAACACAGAATGAAGGAGTGTGTGTGTGTGTGGGGGGGGGGGGGGGGGGGGCTAAAACACAGAATGAAGGAGTGTGTTGGGGGGGTGGGGGGGGGATTCAAACACAGAATTGAGTGTGGAGGGAAAAGAGCATAAAACACAGAATGAAGGAGTGTGTTGGGGGGGGGGGGGGGGCGGGGGACTAAAACACAGAATTGAGTGTGGAGGGAAAAGAGCATAAAACACAGAATGAAGGAGTGTGTTTGGGGGGAGGGGGGGGGGGACTCAAACACAGAATTGAATGTGGAGGGAAAAGAGCATAAAACACAGAATGAAAGAGTGTGTTGTGTGTGGGGGGGGGGGGGGGGGGGCTAAAACACAGAATGAAGGAGTGTGTTGGGGGGGGGGGGGGCTAAAACACAGAATTGAATGTGGAGGGAAAAGAGAATAAAACACAGAATGAAGGAGTGTATTGGGGGGGGGGGGGGGGGGGGGGAGGGGACTACAACACAGAACTGAATGTGGAGGAAAAAGAGCATAAAACACAGAATGAAGGAGTGTGTTGGGGGTGTGTGGGGGGGGGGGGGGGGGGGCGGGGGACTAAAACACAGAATTGAGTGTGGAGGAAAAAGAGCATAAAACACAGAATGAAACATGTATAGGGGAAAAGAGCATGAAACACAGAATGAAGGAGTGTGTTGGGGTGTGGGGTGTGGGGGGGGGGGGGGGGGAGCTAAAACACAGAATTCAATGTGGAGGAAAAAGAACATAAAACACAGAATGAAGGAATGTGTTGTGGGGTGGGGGGGGGGGGGGGACTCAAACACAGAATCGAGTGTGGAGGGAAAAGAGCATAAAACACAGAATGAAGGAGTGTGTTGGGGGGGGGGGGGGGGGGACTAAAACACAGAATTGAGTGTGGAGGGAAAAGAGCATAAAACACAGAATGAAGGAGTGTGTTGGGGGGGGGGGGGGGGGACTAAAACACAGAATTGAGTGTGGAGGGAAAAGAGCATAAAACACAGAATGAAGGAGTGTGTTTGGGGGTGGGGGGGGGGGGGGGGGCTAAAACACAGAATTGAGTGTGGAGGGAAAAGAGCATAAAACACAGAATGAAGGAGTGTGTTGGGGGCGGGGGTGGAGGGGGGGATTAAAACACAGAATTGAGTGTGGAGGGAAAAGAGCATAAAACACAGAATGAAGGAGTGTGTTGGTGGGGGGGGGGGGGGGGCTAAAACACAGAATTGAATGTGGAGGGAAAAGAACATAAAACACAGAATGAAGGAGTGTGTTGGGGGGGGGGGGGGGGGGGGGACTAAAACACAGAATTGAGTGTGGAGGGAAAAGAGCATAAAACACAGAATGAAGGAGTGTGTTTGGGGGGGGGGGGGGGGGCTAAAACACAGAATTGAATGTGGAGGGAA
Organism: Conus canariensis; assembly: GCA_033310375.1. Classification (NCBI taxonomy): domain Eukaryota; kingdom Metazoa; phylum Mollusca; class Gastropoda; order Neogastropoda; family Conidae; genus Conus; species Conus canariensis. Next base: position 59,626,030 of record CM065720.1, on the reverse strand, counting down.
AAGAGCATTAAGCACAAAAAGAAGGCTAGTGAAGGAAATAAGAGCAACGTAAGACGGAGTGCCGAATTTAAAAAAAGAAAGGGTATTGGTTCCGCCATACAGACAAACAGATTACAGGACAAAACACAATGTAAGTTGAACTCTTGGGTCTTCTTCAGGCAAAAACAAACAACATGTAGACAATGAAAACGAAGATCGAGCAACCATTTACCTTCTCATATTCGGCGCAGAGTGCCAAAGTTTTGAGGGAAGGACAGCACAGCTGATAGAATAAAGGGACGAGGAGGAGAGAAGAGTCTCAAACTCAGAATGAAGGGAAGCGGAAGGGTGAGTGGCAACGCTAAACAAACTGACTGAGTGTGTGTGTGTGTGGGGGGGGGGGGGGGGGCATAAAAGCAGATAAAGTCAGAATGAGTGGGATGTAAAGGAGAAGACGATAACAAACTTGAAAGATAAGACAGCGAAGGACAAACGAAGGAAGAGGAACTGAAAAAGAGAATGAAAGAGGAGGGAAGAGGAGCAGAACAGGAAAGAAAAACAACAAACAGGGCAACTGAACGTTGGAGATGAAATGAAGATGAGAGAAAAACAACATGAAAAAAAAGTATGGGGGGAAGAAGAGCGGAATAGTGAGCGATTGAATAGAACAAAGCCGATCAATTCAGAGTAAATAAGTGGTAGGGGAGAGCAGAGGGAACAGAGCCGCCGACATTGAGAACAAGACACATCATCAGAGACAAGCACTTCAAAAACAGTAGACTTCAGTCTGTCTTCCATCCGATAGGATAAACAAAGACCGACAAAGTATGTAATGCTGAGGTACATCGCATCTGTGTGATGCGCTCCCTGGCTTGTTTTCTGTGCAGAGTTGACCACAAATCGCAACACGAACAGAGGCACCACAACTGCATCTCTGACGTTCAGCGACGTTTGTCCAGGTGTAAATTATTTCACGCAGCAAAACACCACAGGTACCACATTTCTACAGACAAATCTGTCAGACTGTGACATATATACCTGGACCCAGTTTACAGCAAACCATGGAGTGGTGTACGGGCTGTGTGAAGGTGCCACGGATTTCTGTAACCTGCACGTGAAGGTGACACAAGGCATGTACGTGCGTGGTCATGTTCAACAGCAGCTGTCAAACTGGTGTGGTTTTAGTAACAGGTATACATGGAGTATTTGCATACTTGGTGTACGACTGCAATGTCATTATCATATTCTTCAAGACATGTTTTTTGATTCAACTGCTAATTCAATGCGGATAAAAATCAGAAACAAGTTGTTGCCTACAATTAACATCAAAGCTATACAGCGGAACAGTGTGTTCATACAGTACAATACAGAACATTCTGGATATATAACCATACCTTTTATACATAGCACGATTTCCTTCAGTAAAGAACTGACACTGCATTCTACGTGTGTCGCCATGGTTAGTGTTCTACAGTCAGACTTAAACGGGCAGTTACCTGACTTTGAAATACACGTGACATACAGGAAACATGCCGCATCTCTAGAATTTGGTGCTAGTGTGTATACCGAGCGTCCACACCCGCATCTTTATATCTTGCCTCATATATCAGAATTTACATAAAAAAAGATTCTTCCTCACCACGATTTTTCAAAATGTCATTTTCCGTGTTCTGTGTCACTGGACACCCCAATAAACTGAAAAGTGGACTGTTCAACTGTTCGGTGAATAATTACTCCACATTTCATCCCTTCCTGCAGTGCAATCTGAAGACAGAGTGTGAAGACGGACGGGATGAGACAGAACACTGCCCCTTCAGCAGTCCTGGCTGTCCGGGGATGGTGGCTTCGGCACACAAATGTTTCAAACTCATCGTGCCAGACTTCAAAACGAACGTTGATCTTTTATCGTACGATTGCCAGAATTATGGCCAGCAACTGGCTTCTCTAAAAAGTGGAAAAGAATTGGAAAAGGCTCTACCAATTTTTATGAACCATTTTGAGTTCCTTGTTACATTGGGTTATACTTCAGGGTGGCATTTGGAACCTTTTATGTATAGTAAATTACGTAAATGGTTCGACAATACTGTGATTTACAGTATGAATCATTTCAGTTATGATCAACGTTCCAGAATTACTGTTACCAGGATACATAAAAAGGGGTACTGGTCATCGGATGGATTACAAGAAACTGCATTTCCCTTGCCAGCACCTGCAGCCCTGTGTGAATTCAGATTGCAAGCTTTGGGCGTGCTTCCAGTTCAGGTTTTACAGACACAATCAGAGTTCACCCACTCTGCTTTCACACGCACTAGGCAGAGTTTTTTAGTTTGCTCACTCAGTCACGTGGTCCACACATTCATGTCTTGTGGCCGTGACAGTTATTGTGGGAAGGCCTACTATTCTGAAGGACCTTCACTCCGAAATGCGAGCGCTGAGCAGGACGAGACGTTATCAACTGTTGCGAAGAATGTTAGATGTGTGTCTGGGATGTTCCGTTGTGGTGATGACGTCACATCACTACATTACACTTTGGTGTGTGATTTTAAACAGGACTGTCCAGACGACAGTGACGAGTCATTTTGTGAATATCCTTCTTGCCCAGGATTTAGGTGTTCTAGCGGTCAGTGTGTATTACACAGTGAGCGCTGTAATGAGCACTCTGATTGCGTGGATGATTCTGATGAGGTAAGATGCCACCATCTTACCATCCGGTGCGCATACTGCATGCAGTACAGAGATGTGAGCATGAAGCAGCAATTTCACATTGACCTAGATGGTACTGGTTATTTTACACAGCTGGCGATGGAGACAGGAGAACATTGTCCTGACACTCATTATCGATGCGCATCGGAGTGGATGTACTGTCTTCCTGTCTACACGCGATGCAATGGATTTTGTGACTGCATAAATGGAGAGGATGAACAGGACTGTCACGAGGTTCGATGTTCTGGATTGTTCCAGTGTCGAGCGTCCACAATTTGTCTCCATGAATATCATCTGTGTGATGGCTGGGGCCAGTGCCCCAAACGAGATGATGAATTGATGTGTGATATGACTTGCCCTGAAGGTTGTGTTTGTCATGGTCACTCGTTTCTGTGCAGAAAAATGTTTCCTCTTGATCTTTTCTCACAGCTCCGATCTATTGACGCCGCAGAGTCAGGGATGTCAGTGAATGATTTTAAGACAAACATCTATCTTATTCATCTTATTCTGTCTCGTTGCTATATTTCTAATATATCAGGCATAAAGCTTCTCAACTTACAGTACATTGACCTGTCAAATAATGATTTAAAGTATGTTGACATGTCTGATTTTCTTGTGCTAAAGAATTTGAAAATCCTACACTTGAGGGGAAATCCTATAAGGTCAAACGCAGTAAGTGCATGTACAGAACGTATTCATTACTCACTTAGGCAGATAGATGTATCAGAGACACATCTCAATGTACTGAACAGCGAACTGACCATTTTCTTTCCTCTTTTAATACATTTAAATCTCTCCTTTTCTGCCATTGAAATCGTTGGATCTTTAGGTTTCAAAAACATGCCAAATCTGCGTGAAGTGGACATCAGAGCTAACCCAATTGAATATTTTTCTGTGGATTTGTTATCAGGATCTGATCATTTACAAACGGTCTTAGCTTCAAATTACAGGTTCTGCTGTGAAAACATACTTCCAAAACACTCGGCTAAAATCAAATGCTCTGCTCCCCAGGTTATACTCCCTTCATGTACAGAGCTGATGCCATCTGAACTGTACACCATCTTCTTTTGGTTGGTCAGTGTGTGCTCCACATTAGGAAACTTGACCATCATTTTCACCGGTTTGTTTACTGTCAACAGAATGTTTGAAACCAGTTTGTTGGTCATTGCGAATTTGTTGTTTGCTCAGTCTTGTATGGGATATCACGTCAGTATTGTTGTAATAGCTGATGAGATTTTTGTCGATCGTTACATCCACTCTGAAAAGGCATGGATCGGCAGCCTAGCTTGTAAGGTGGCCAGGTTTCTTTTCTATCTGTCCAGTGAGGCATCGGTGTTGATCATCGGATTCATCATCATGGATCACGTTAATGTCGTTTGCTTTGGTAAGGACTCGTGCACGTTGAAGAGAGTTTCGAAGACAATAATTTTACTGTTACCATGGTGTGCTGGAATCCTGATATCTGTAATACCTTTTCTTCCCACATCATCACAGTGGAGACCTCAAGATCAGTCAGGCCTGTGCCGCATGGCATTGACTAATAGATATCATTTCAACCAAGAGTTTCGTTGGTCAAATGTTATCGTGATCATAAACTTCGTGATGTACTTACCCATAATGTTTGGGCAGTATATGATCTACAGACGAACACCTACATTCCGAACAATGCTTAATTCCTCATCAAGGTCTGTGTACTCTGCCGTACACCTGATGCAAAAAGTGGTGACCACAAACAGTACAAGCTGGCTTTTTCTCGGCTTTGTTTTAGTGATGGCTACAAATGGCATTACAGCACTGAACAACGGCTATGACGCCATGGTTGTATTTGGGTTACCACTCAGCTCTGCCCTGAGCCCGTTTCTCTACCTGTGGACTATGGTCATGCAGAGACGACAGAAAGCACTAGAAGAGAAAGTACTAAAAATGCTGAAATCACGATTCGTTACGTCAGGAAAACAGGCCAGGAAGCAGAAATAAACTAAAGAAGTAAACATATACAATCAGTAAATAATAAACAAACAGACAAATGAATAGACAAATAAATGAATAAATAAATAAATGAATGAATAAGTAAATAGAAGGAACCTGATTTGTAGGTCAGGCAACCACGTAAGAAAAGTTTAACACAGTTTTTCTTCTCCAAGATTTCGCTGGTCTTATGTGGCCTACATTGAGTCCAGGCATGCGTTTTTGAGACTTCAGTGACGACTCACCGACAGTCCCCTTCCATCTGTTGCATTTGTCTGCAGCTCACTAGGAGCTGGCCAAGGAAAGGTCTGTCCTCTCCTGATTGTTCTTCCCCATTTTGTCCGTCTCTGTTGTGCCTTCCTGGCATTGTGGGCCGATTTCGTTTTCTGCCAATCTAGCTGATCTTCAGAGTCAGTATAATGTCATCCGATACAACTGGCTTTTCTGGCTGTCATCAAAAGTAAGGAGATCGTTATTCTTTGTTCTTGTTTGTCTTTTTTTTATGCTATCTCAACTTCTGTGCCAGTTAGCCCCCCGTCCTCAGGCGCACCTTGGCTTGTTCCGTCACAGCCCTTTTACTGGCAATTCACGTGGAGCAGTCAGTTTCAAGTTGTTCTGAGGCAACCCACCAGAGGAGACACTGCACTGCCGCCGAGTCACTTCGGTGGTGTCCGGTGGTGCCTGTTCTGATCTAACGTATGCAGGACACCACATACTACCCACCCCCCCCCCCCCCCCCCGCCCCGCCTAATGACAACAATGATTGTTTGGTGGCGGAACCAGTGTAAGCGAACATCTCTTCCAGCGCACACCACAGGAAAGTCCAACGACGTCTTTGTGAACTTGCCAATATCGTCATCATCAACACGAACTCACCGAGGGCATAGAAGTAAGCTGAGGTCACCATGAAATCAGGGTATAAAGAGTTCTGTCTGCCTGTCTGTCCGTTCGT
>CM065720.1:59612928-59615428 GCA_033310375.1 Conus canariensis | reverse complement strand
TTACATCAACAGGATCTGAGAGGCAGTCGGATGCTGCAGCACAAAATGTCACCCCGGTACAGACACCCGGTGATATTTTGTACCGATGTTGCTGTACAAAACGTCACCACCGGTACAAAACGTTACCACCGGTACAAAACGTCACCACCAGTACAAAATATCACCACAGTACAAAACTTCACCACTAGTACAAAATATCACCACCATTACAAAACGTCACACCTGGTACAAAACGTCAACACCAGAACAAAGTATCACCACCATTACAAAACGTCACCACCGGTACAAAACGTCACCACCAGTACAAAATATCACCACCAGTACAAAACATTATCACCGGTACAAAATCTCACCACCATTACAAAACGTCACCACCGGTACAAAATATCACCACCAGTACAACACGTCACCACCGGTACAAAATATTACCACCAGTACAAAACGTCACCACCAGTACAAAATATCACCACCCGTACAAAACGTCACCACCGATACAAAATATCACCACCAGTGCAAAACGTCACCACCGGTACAAAATATCACCACCAGTACAAAACGTCACCACCGGTACAAAACGTTACCACCGGTACAAAACGTCACCACCGGTACAAAATATCACCACCAGTACAAAACGTCACCACCGGTACAAAATGTCACCACCAGTACAAAACGTCACCACCAGTACAAAATATTACCACCAGTACAAAACGTCACCACCGGTTCAAAATATCACCACCAGTACAAAACGTCACCACCGGTACAAAATATCACCACCAGTACAAAACGTCACCACCGGTACAAAATGTCACCACCAGTACCGAACGTCACCACCGGTACAAACGTCACCACCGGTACAAAACGTCACCACCGGTACAAAATATCACCACCAGTACAAAACGTCACCACCGGTACAAAATGTCACCACCAGTACCGAACGTCACCACCGGTACAAAACGTCACCACCGGTACAAAACGTCACCACCAGTACAAAACGTCGCCACCTGTACAAAACGTCACCACCGGTACAAAACGTCACCACCAGTACAAAACGTCACCACCGGTACAAAATGTCACTGTGTGCAGCGCCAAGAGTAGGGGTCTAGACATGTGCGCTACACAAATGTCCAATCGTTGTTATCATTGTCATCGTCGTCGTCGTCGTCGTCGTAGTAGTAGTAGTAGTAGAGGAGGAGGAGGAGGAGGAGAGTAGTAGTAGTAGTAGTAGTAGTAGTAGTAGTAGTAGTAGTAGTAGTAGTAGTAGTAGAAGGAGGAGGAGGAGGAGTAGTAGGCGTGGGAGTGGGAGTAGTAGTAGCAGTAGTAGTAGTAGTAGTAGAAGGAGGAGGAGGAGTAGGAGTAGTAGGCGTGGGAGTGGGAGTAGTAGTAGCAGTAGTAGTAGTAGTAGTAGTAGTAGTAGTTGAGGAGGAGGAGGAGGAGGGGAGGAGGAGTAGAAGCAGTAGCCGCCTACGCCGCCGCCGCCGCAGCAGCAAAAACAGTAGCTGCAACCGTAACAGCAGCAGCCGCAGTAGTAGTTCTGACAGCAGCGGAAATAGTGGTAATAGTATCAGCAGCAGCAGAAGCAGTAGCAGCAGAAGTAGTAGTCGTCGTTGTCGTCGTCGCCGAAGTAGTAGTCGTCGTCGTCGTCGCCGAAGTAGTAGTAGTAGTAGTAGTAGTAGGCGTAATATACTGTAAGAATGACGACTTCCTCAGCTGTCGACGACAGTGACGACGACGACGACGACGACGACGACGACTGACGACGACGACGACGACGACGACGGCGACGACGACGACGACGACGACGACGAGATGATGATGATGATGATGATGATGTGATGATGATGATGATGGTGATGATGATGATGATGATGTGATGGTGATGATGATGATGATGATGATGATGATGATGATGATGATATCTTATGACAAATCCGCCGGTTATCAACATCCAGGCATACGCATGTTTTCTCCTTTCAACTGTAAACACACATAACAATCTCAGTGACGAATCGACCCAGCTAAAATTGTACCTTCACAAATGGTGACAATTTGTTCCGCAGCAGATGTAACATGTGACCTGCTGGTACAAAATCTCACCCAGGGGGACATTTTTTACGAGGGTGACATAATGTACAGCCACATCTACCATCTGTTAATGAGACTGAAAATCCCATTTTTCCCCAATCTAATCTATGACTTATCTACCTGTCTGTCTGTCTGTCTGTCTGTCTCTCTCTCTCTCTCTCTCTATCTCTATCTCTGTCTGTCTGTCTGTCTGTCTGTCTGTCTGTCTCTCTCTCTCTCTCTCTCTCTCTCTCTCTCTCTCTGTAGCTATGTTCATTTCTAAAGCACTAAAACGAAGAGAGGAACTGTTATCAGTTAACACACAAATGCCAGAGTATTTTCAGGAAGAACATTTTGTTATGCAAAAATTTTCTTTCATGATTTTCAGTATATGCGCCGAGCGCGTGTGTGTTCTGCTTTTGTTCTTGACCTCATTGCA
>CM065720.1:59600428-59605428 GCA_033310375.1 Conus canariensis | reverse complement strand
AAATATCTGCACTTTGAAAAAAGACAAAAAAGAAGAAGAAAAAAAAAAGGGGGGGGGGGGGAGAGAAGGAAAAGGAGGGGGGGGGAGGGCGTGGAGGGGAGAGGGACAAATCCTGAGCGCAAGTCCTGGAGCAGTTAACGTCGGGTCCTCATGAGGTAACCCATTAGAGGAGACACAGCACTGCTGCTGAACAACTTCAATGGTGATCAGTGGCGCTATGTTCTATCCAACATACACAGGACACCACCTGCTTCGCCACCTGTTGACGATAATAATTAGGTCAGACAGCAAAGGTCAAGTGGTAACAGCAAAGTTTGAACAGATGAAAATCACCCCGGTTCGGTGAATTTTTCTTCTTTTTTTTTTAGAATGAAAAAAAGATTATTTTATCCTGGAATGTGGGGTCAGTAAGTTAGTTTAATGCCATATGTCAGCAAAAGTAGTAGACTGATGTATGACTTGAGAACTTCTTGTGTCTCTACGCTGTTTGTAGGTCACTAGGATTTTGGAGTGAAAAGTCAAGCAGACAACAGGAAAATTAAGGGTCATGCGGATCGTGCTTGCATAGAAAAAGGAACGGACATGAGACCTGCCTCAGAGTCAGGTGTGGCATGGATCAAGCGCTGGACTGTGCGATGAACTTGTTTTGGTACTGGTGGATCTTCTGAGAAAAGCCAGGTGCAGCTTTGAGTGTAATAGAGAACATATAGCGTTTTGGGCCTAGACTGTAACCGTGGACTCGGAACTGTATTAGTCGCAGAGCTAGTCTGAGTGACTTCCCCTTGCAGAGGGCACCGCAGCATTCATCCAGCCACAGCAGCATTGAATTACTTGATACCGACGATATCGGCAAGAACTAATCACTGGCATAAGTGTGGAGAGGTTGCCAACACTGAGGACATCACAGCAGCAGGATGTAACATGGTAACAGACTTAGAGACGGTTGTTTTTAAAGCTGATTATTAACGAGGACAGGGATAGTTCCACCCTGGTCAGACACCATGTAGCAGGACTACCATCTACAAACACTCCCTTTCATAACACAATGTGGTGTGAACCAGGCCCACCACATACAGACACTTCAGCGTTGATCAGGAAACTGAAGTAACTGCGACACATGTGTGGTCAGCTGGATGAAATACGATCGTATGCTCTTCCTATAGGAACATTTAGAAAGAGAGGGGGTTAGTTACCGCCAAGGACATAGACAAACAAAGTACAGGACAAGACACAATGCGTTTTGACCTCTTGGGTCTTCTTCAGGCAAAAACAAACAACATTTAGGACAGCCTTTCTATAGGAGTCAACAGGGCAGACGACTCTGAGTGGAAGCCAGCTAGGGGAAACAATCCCACACAGAAATGTTTCTGATGGGAATCGAACCCATGAACTCAGAACCTGCTACCCTACAAAGCTGGTTTTTGGTTTTTTTTTTTTTTTTTTTTTTTTTTTTTATCTGCTCCATGTAAGTGATACGCTTGGAACATCGGGTTTTGGTCCATCGAAAGGGATTTGAATTCAGAGTAACTCTGAAGGTCTAGCGGAGATGGGGAAGGGAAAAAGAAAGTTCAATTTTTTTTTAAAAATCTGGAAACAGAGTGCTGGAATCGTCTCGCGTCTTAGACGACAGCACTGATCACTTGTCGAACGGTTCTCTGTTACATCAATGAAACCGTTGATTGTCGCTAACATTTCTCCCGAATGTGCAAATGTACAATATGGTGTTTATGTAGCTTTTGCAATAAAAATATTAACTTACATATTCCATAAAAATCAGACTATTTGTTAATGCTATTTCTTCTAAGTAGAAGGGAAAATATGGATAGGTAGCCTACTAAACACAGAACACAAATCAACCACTGAAGACATAATCATCTGGCCAATCTTGTGAAATCAAGTGCCTATTTTGCAAAATCCAGGAAATGGAACAACACGACAGCAGCAAACTGAACAAGGTATCTGTCTCCACAGTAGCAAACGTCAAATGATAACGATACATCATGGTATTGCCTTTGTACCTTTGTGGAAGATAAGAGTGGGTGAATCCTAAATGCAAACGGCATGTGAACATACAAGAACATGTACAGTTCCGCCGAACAAAAGAGACAAACAAATTACAAGACAAAGCACGACGCTTTTCGACCTTTGTGATCCTCTTCAGGCAAGAGAAACAGCATTCAGAAAAACGAAAACGAAGAACGAGCAATCACTTCTCTCCTCAAAGTGGGCGCAAGATGTACGTTGAATGGAAACTGGGCGTAGAATTTCGCCCAGTTTGAGGAGATCAGTAATTGCTTGTTCTTCGTTTTCATTGTCCTGAATGTTGTTTATCTTGCCTGAAGAATATCAAAGAAGTCGAAACGCGTCGTGTTTTGTCTTGAAATTTGTTTGTCTCTTTCGTTCTGTGGAACGGTAAAGTTGTATTTATGTCTGATTCAATTTCCGCCTGCAGTCACCACACTTTAAAACCATGTGAAATAAAGTAAAACGTCATCAGTTATAGCAAGCACGATCTAGACTAATACTGTTGGTACTTTCTGCTGAAGGCACACGCGACCAAAGCAATCAAAGGAAGTCGGACTTTCTTCGAAGCACAGCTCTCAGCATGTGCCCTAAAGGAACCAAAAGTAAACTAGAGACTCCCTTCCCTCCGCTGCACCCCGACCCTCCCCCACCCCACACCATCCCCGATCCTCCTTACCGTCCTCTCGCTCACTGCTCGTTCATCACAAGCGAACGTTGAGTCGAACTACGCAGTTACCGTTCTTGTTTTCTTTTCATCTCCGCCAAGCAGGTTATGTTTTTAGCCACGTCTGTTGGTTGTTTGGTTTGTGTGTCTGTCAGCAAGATTAGACACACATACACACACACACGCGTGCGCGCGCGCGCGCGCGCACACACACACACACACTCACGCACGCACGCACGCACGCACGAACGCACGCACGCACACACACACACACACACACACACACACACACACACCACACACACACACACACACACACACACATACGCGCGCGCGCGCGCGCGCCTACTAAACTGATTTTAACAAATTCAGGAGGGAAAATGGTATGAGGATGAAGCAGTTAAGGAAAGAAGGAAAAAAGGATTTATGATGAACATGTAGGTAATTGTCACACATGTAGGTAATTGTCACACATGTAGGTAATTGTCACACATGTAGGTGATTGACACACATGTAGGTAATATTCACACATGAAGGTGATTGACACACATGTAGGTAATTGTCACACATGAAGGTGATTGACACACATGTAGGTGATTGTTACACAGGTAGGTAATTGTCATACATGTGGTATTGTCATACATGTAGGTAATTGTCACACATGTAAGTGATTGTCATACAGGTAGTTGATTGTCACACAGGTAGGTGATTGTTACACACGTAGGTGATTGCCACACATGTAGGTGATTGTCACACATGTAGCCGATTGCCACACATGTAGGTGATTGTTACACAGGTAGGTGATTGTCACACAGGGTAGGTGATTGCCACACATGTAGGTGATTGTCACACATGTAGCCGATTGCCACACATGTAGGTGATTGTTACACAGGTAGGTGATTGTTACACACGTAGGTGATTGCCACACATGTAGGTGATTGTCACACAGGTAGGTTATTGCCACACATGTGGGCGATTGTCACACAGGTAGGTGATTGTCACTCATGTAGGTGATTGTCACACATGTAGGTAATTGTCACAAAGGTAGGTAATTGTCACGCAGGTAGGTGATTGTCACACAGGTAGGTGATTGTATACATCTAATTGAGGCAAGTTTCACAATGCTAGGAAAGTCATCATACCAAGAGGGCAAAGAGTGGGTTAGACAGAAGAGGAACGGTTAATTGTGGGCATGAGGGAAAATGATTGATAATAGGATCATGGAAAGGATCAAACATGAACATCAGGATGGTCTACAGTATAATTATAGAACATTACTCGGCAATAAGGGACTCAGCAACTGACTTGGTCGTTATTTTAACAAGAAAATCAACGGATAGCGAATCGCAAAAGGCAAAAACACCAACATTCCCAGCATCTGTAGATGGTCAGTCAGTCAGTCAGTCAGTCAGTCATTCCCCTGACCGCTAGGCTGGTTGGGGGGGACGTGATGAGGCAGCCGCCGTTTCTCTCCAGGCTCTTCTGTTGGTAGCTGTCATGAGGAGATCTGACATGGTCATTTTGGTCCAGTCCTTTATATTTTCGGACCAGCTCTTTCTCTGCCGTCTGTAGATGGTACAATTTCTTATAGGAAAGTTCCCATGACATCACAACGAAAAAAATATGCTGAAGAAAAGTAGCATTACCATAGTGATTTCACATTTCAAGCAATATTTGGCCCGTAATGAACTGCATTTAAAAAAGTCTGAAAGTCAGACTTAAAAGTCGCTAAATATAGGTGCCAATTCATGGTGTGAATCTGAAATAAAAGGCGGATCTAGAAAACCCTTAAACTTTGGTACAGGTCTGGGATTTCCAGAGTGCCCTTCTCTATCATCATTAATTTTTTTTTTTTTTTTTTTTTGCATATATTTTGTAAATATCACATAACTTCCTCATTCAAATAAGAAAAAAATATTCCTCCACTTTTTGGTGGCTTTTTATTTGTTTGTTTGTTTTTTTGTTCTTCGCTCTTTCATTCCCTTATTCCCCTACAGCCCTTGAATCCAGCACGGTTTATCAGGCAGTATGATCTGTTATAGACGGAACAGATGAACGAAATGAGTGTCCGGGTTTGGGATGTATTCGTTGTGATTGCTCAACGATGTCCGGGATTGTGTGTGTGTGTGTGTGTGTGTGTGTGTGTGTGTGTGTGTGTGTGTGTTGTGTGTGTGCGTGCGTGCGTGTGTGTGTGTGTGTGTGTGTGTGTGTGTGTGTGCGTGCGTGCGTGCGTGTGTGTGTGTGTGTGTGTGTGTGTGTGTGTGTGCGTGCGTGCGTGCGTGCGTGTGTGCGTCCTTGTGCGTGTGTGTGT
>CM065720.1:59590428-59595428 GCA_033310375.1 Conus canariensis | reverse complement strand
TCAAATTTCCGTTGACACCCCCCACCCATTCCCCCCACTCCCTCCTTTCTGTGCCCTACTTCTTACCTCCCCTATAGCTCACCCCTTTGTCTTCATCGCCATGTTGATGTGAATGTTCCCACTGTGAGGTCAATGACCGGAGAGGACCTCATTGTTTCTGTTGTTTTCTCTTGAAGGAGAACGGAATGCAATTTTCTGCTTCCCTTCCCAGGAAGCTTAGAACGCTTTCTTCTTTACGATGCTCTCTCTGTCTGTCTGTTTGTCTGTCTGTTTATCTGTCTGTCTGTCTCTATCTACACACACACACACACACACACACACACACACACACACACACACACACACACACACACAGACGTGCATATAAACGTCGTTAACGTGACTGTTTGTTCGAACCATGTTTGTGCGTAGTTTGACAGTCACTAACAGGAGAGAATACCATGAAGTTCCAGACGGAGCACGGCAACACAGTTGGAAAAGTGCATGCAGAAAATACACTGGAATACGCTCAACAATTCCAAAACGTAGAATTCTACTACCCTGGTTAACTTTGATTATACTCACGTTAAACATACATTTCGTCAGGATCAGGATCCGGATCAGGATCAGGATTTGTACGTTGCTGGAACCTTCCCAGGTTGCTTCATGATGTGTGTACGACATTGTTTTGACTCGACTCCTGTATTGTTCGGACATTATTTCTGATATGAAATGAAATCATGAAAAGGCTAGGTGTGTATTAGAATAAACAGCAGTACAGATGAGTGCCGCTTCATTCTTAAAGAGATACAACTACAATTTAAAGATGTTTGTGTTGCCCAGAATCTCAACATGTAAATTTACAGTCGCTATTGTCGCACCGACAGCTTGAGCTGGTTACATGCACTCACTCCGAAATGTGGGTAGTTATGACACACTTCTATGACGCAGTTTCGTTTAGTCATGTGACAAATTCGATGGCGCGAAAGTGAGGAATGCAAGCATCGCTTTGTCTTGGCGTCCAAACAATGAGGCCCGTCAAAACAATGTGGGTCCGATTACACAGAATTGTCACTAAAATGCGGTCTCCACACACACACACACATGCGCGTGCGCACACAAACGCACACACACACAAGCGCGCGCACACACACGCACTCGTGCGCCACACACACACACACACACGCGCGCGCGCGCGCACGCACGCACGCACCCACGCACACACGCACGCACACGCACATAGCACCGCTACCAGATGCAGACTCACTGACGAAGAAGGCATGATGGAAAAGACTGTTAAGGGCGGTGTGTGTGTATGTGTGTGTGCGTGTGTGCGTGCGTCCGTGCGTGCGTGCGTGCGTGCGTGCGTGTATATATGTGTGTGTGTGTGTGTGTGTGTGTGTGTGTGTGTGTGTGTGTGTGTGTGGAGTTTTTAGGTGAGTGTTGAAAAAATGGAAGCGAGGGAGTGTGCGGACGGAAAGGAGCAATGAATTCCAGGTTCCTGCAGCACAAACACTGGTCCATTAGTCCCTCTGCCAGACCTGTCAGTGTGTGGAGGCTGGCTGTGTCAGGCAATGAACTCCTGGTTCCTGCAGCACAAACACTGGTCCATTAGTCCCTCTGCCAGACCTGTCAGTGTGTGGAGGCTGGCTGTGTCAGGCAATGAACTCCTGGTTCCTGCAGCACAAACACTGGTCCATTAGTCCCTCTGCCAGACCTGTCAGTGTGTGGAGGCTGGCTGTGTCAGGCAATGAACTCCTGGTTCCTGCAGCACAAACACTGGTCCATTAGTCCCTCTGCCAGACCTGTCAGTGTGTGGAGGCTGGCTGTGTCAGGCAATGAACTCCTGGTTCCTGCAGCACAAACACTGGTCCATTAGTCCCTCTGCCAGACCTGTCAGTGTGTGGAGGCTGGCTGTGTCAGGCAATGAACTCCTGGTTCCTGCAGCACAAACACTGGTCCATTAGTCCCTCTGCCAGACCTGTCAGTGTGTGGAGGCTGGCTGTGTCAGGTAGATGATGGGGACACTGCCGTCTGGAGGAAGGAAGATGCATCATGCATTGAAGGAAGATAGCTAGCCAATGACTAGGAATGAATGATTTTTTTTAATGGTAAGACAATAAACATAGTAAGAAAAGGTACAACGTTCTCCAATCCACAGAGAAATGTATTGGAGGTAGCAAAAGTAAGACAAGAGAAAATGACAGCTCACTGGGTGCAAAAGTGGGTTAGGTGGTGGTCTTTGCTTCGGGTCAAGCATGTCCAGAGCCGGCATAATTATAGTCTTTATATCCCCTACACGAAAGTCCACGTTTGTGCTTCAAACTTGACCGCTCGACACTGTCAGTAGCGTCGAATGGTGAACAAATAGCCGACCCGTCGACACAGAGACAATGACATCCACACGGTGTGGTGAGTAACTTCAACACGTGCAATGAATCTCTAACCAGCGAAAGGCGAAGTTACTTATCCCCTCCGCTCTTGATCCATGTTCACGTGCAACAGGTCTACTCCGTGGAGTCTCTTTGAGGTGAACCTGGGGCTCCTGTAGACCATGGTATGCCAGTTTTCTGAAGCAGTGGGGGACCCGCTCAATTAGAACCCTCTTATCGGCTGATGCCTCAGCTGTCATCCGTTGTCAAAGAAGGGTGGATGGCGCCATGCCACTTTTCTATCCAGCATTCCACCAATATAATAACTTGTATTTGTTGTTGTTGTTGTTGTTGTTGTTGTTGTCTGTGTGTGTGTGTGTGTGTGTGTGTGTGTGTGTGTGTGTGTGTGTGTGTGTGTGTGTGTGTGTGTGTGTGTCAGTTCTCGGGTGAGGAAAACAATGCGTTATTTTACATCTCGAAATCAGGTAAGAGTCACTTGTAATTACGTTGTGCTAGAGTTTTAACAAAACGCAATCAAATAAAACTTCGTGCCCGAGTCGACAACAAAGTTATAGAAATCGTACGACGTATTGTCTGGGATTTTACAGTTGAAAACATAAAGTCCTCACAACCGTCAGAAATGCATTTTAAACATGTATACATCGTATTATCTTCGTTGATCTTCAAAGACAGTCAACGCCTTTTCCGTTTCAGGTTGATCAAAGAGACGTCTTTACGTGTGAAGCAACTTTGTTGCATTAAGCTACATCTGCTGAGACATGAGGCCGCAACGCGTGGGGATTGCAGTCAAACAGTAGATGACTGACAGGACAGACAGGGAAACAACTGGCAAGAGCGGCTCATGGACTACTCTTAGCAGAGTCTGACCCGCTCATCAGCCCGATACAATGGTGAGACCCGGAACGCCTTGCTCCTTGCAAGGTCCATAGCACATTGCGAGGTCTGCTGTCACTTTTGTGCCACCATACAGTGTCTTCAAATATTTCGTGGAGAGGGTATTTTTTCATTTCATTCCATTTCATTTCTTTCTTTCTTTCTTTTCTTTTTCTTTCTGTCTTTCTTTCTTTTTTTTCTTTCTTTGTTTTTGTAGTAGACTGTCACTTCGGCATAACTGTTGAGTTAGTGTCTTCTGTAACAGACTATACAGTTCTAGCGCTGCACTATTGCACTGATTGTGGAGTTGATGTCTTCTTTCCATGATCAGTGTAGTTCTGCCGTTGTTGATCTGATTGTGAAAAAGGTGTCTTCTTTAGCAAACTACAGCTCTGGCATTGTCGGTCTGATCATGAGGAAGGCCGTGTTCTTTGAAAAAAGAAGAAAAAGAAAAATAGCCGTGGCATTGTAAATCTGGTCATGGGGAAAGCGTCTTCTATAACAGACGTTTGCAGCTCTGTCCCTGTTGATCTGACTGAGGGGTTTTCTTCATTCGAAGACAGGAACACTGGCACTGTTGGTCTGACTGGGAAGAAGGTGTTTTCAATGACAGTCTATGGCTCTGACATTGTTGGTTTGACTATGGAGGTGTCTTCATTCAAAGTCTATACCGCTGGCACTGATGGTCTGACTGTGGAGGTGTCTTCGTTGAAAGACTAGGGCTGGCGTTGTTGGTGTGATAATGGAGAGGATATTGCCTTTAACAGACTGTTTTTTGACAGTAATTGTTCGATTGTTGTAAGAATGGTATGTCCTGTAGCAGCGTGTAGCTTTGGGTCTGTATGATTGTGGAAAGGATATCTTCTTTAGCAGGCTGTGTTGTTTTGGATCTTGTGATTGAGGAAAGGGTATCTTCTTTACCAGGCTGTGTAGCTTTAGATCTTTATCACTGTGGAAAGGATATCTTCTGTACCAGGCTGTGTTGCCTTGGATCATTGTGATTGTGGAAAGGATATCTTTTTAGCAGGCTGTTGCTCTAGCGCCGTTTTTCTGTGTTGAAAGGTGGTTGCCATGTTAGAAAGGGGAGAGGGTGAGGGGTAAGAAAAGCTTTAAGAATGTATAAAGAGCTCAAAACATCTTGGCGTTATGAAGTTCTTTTCACGGGTTAGGATCAACTCTGCTTTCTTTAGTCCACCAATTGCCAGCCTTCTCCAGTCCGTCGAAACGTAGACTGCCTTCTCGTCATCAAAGCGTTGCTCTCAGCCAATCAAACCGTCTGTCTGTCTTCTCAGTCCATCAAACCGTTGTCTGTCTTCTCCAGTCCATCAAACCGTTGTCTGTCTTCTCCAGTCCATCAAACCGTTGTCTGTCTTCTCCAGTCCATCAAACCGTTGTCTGTCTTCTCCAGTCCATCAAACCGTTGTCTGTCATCTCCAGTCCATCAAACCGTTGTCTGTCTTCTCCAGTCCATCAAACTGTCCTCTGTTTTCTCCAGTCCCTCAAACAGTCGTCCGCCTTCTCCAGTCCATCAAACTGTCGTCCGCCTTCTCCAGTCCCTCAAACAGTCGTCCGCCTTCTCCAGTCCATCAAACTGTCGTCTGCCATCTCCAGTCCATCAAACTGTCGTCTGCCATTTCCAGTCCATCAAACTGTCGTCTGCCATCTCCAGTCCATCAAACTGTCCTCTGTCTTCTCCAGTCCACCAAACTGTCGTCTGTCTCTCCAGTCCTTCCTCAGTCCACCGGCCAGCCGTCT
>CM065720.1:59582928-59585428 GCA_033310375.1 Conus canariensis | reverse complement strand
CTGTGACCAGCTATGGGCCTTTCTGTGACCAGCCATGGGCCTTTCTGTGACCAGCTATGGGCCTTTCTGTGACCAGCTATGGGCCTTTCTGTGACCAGCTATGGGCTTTTCTGTGACCAGCTATGGGCCTTTCTGTGACCAGCTATGGGCCTTTCTGTGACCAGCTATGGGCCTTTCCATTTATTTTTTCGTACAAGTGATACACTTCGAGAAGCGATTGTGATACCCACAGGCTGGAGAAGAGATTTTTTATCATGTTATTATTAAATGTGTTATAAATTAGTTCAATAAGGGTGCTGGGATTAACTGTAATGCGTAGATGCGGTTTACAATTATTGATATGTACACTTAGTCCATTGTCTCTGAGATGGCCCAGATCTAGCTAGTGCACTGGGTTATAGTGTATGTCAGGTATCTGCTGCATCTAGTCCATGTGACCCTCCTTCGGACTCTTGTTATCTATTAATTTACTTAGATGTTACCTGGCGCACTGCGGACTGTTGGCTAGCAGATCTAAGATCAATTTCAGTTTCAGTTTCATCAAGGAGGCATCACAGCGTGCGGACTAGTCCATATACGCTGCACCACATCCGCTAAGTTTTGAGACCACACTGCCCATGATTTT
This sequence comes from Conus canariensis, assembly GCA_033310375.1. Classification (NCBI taxonomy): domain Eukaryota; kingdom Metazoa; phylum Mollusca; class Gastropoda; order Neogastropoda; family Conidae; genus Conus; species Conus canariensis. Next base: position 59,584,803 of record CM065720.1, on the reverse strand, counting down.
AAGCTGATGGATTAATGAATAAACAACTAAGATGAGAGCATTGAAGAAGAGGGTCTCGTGGCTACTACTTAGCAGATGTCTGACCTACGCATTAGCCCAATGCGCTGGTCAGACCTTGAGTGCCTACCTAACATTGGTTGTGTATACTAAGAGGTTGCGTCTATCGACAGAACCTAAGAGGTTGCGTCTATCGACTGGTCCGCACGCAGCGACGCCTCCGGAATGAGTTTGAAGCTGAGACAGATTTGAACCAATCAATACTGAGCATAGATATTCCATCCCTTTAACAATAGAGAACATCTGTCATTCCATTAAAGCTGTCAGACGGTAGCATATCTTTGGCCAGATTTTGGTAGATCGACTGGCATGTTTTCTTTTTGTTTCTAACCATAATCATCCAATACTTCACTCTTCATTATTTCTTTTCTGCTGTAGCGTTATCGATTAATTACAGTAAATTAACCATCCGGCGTCCATTCTTGCTTTAGGATGTAGGCGAATTACTCTGTAACAGGCTTTGTTATGTCACAATCCAGTGTGCCGAATCTGCAAAATAAAAGAAAGCCCACCGTTAGGTGAAAGAGATTCCTTGAATCTTCTGTGAATGGTGAAGCATCATGTCAGTTAATTTGCTTAACACGCGGTTGATATTGGAAATAGTCAGTTTGGCAGCTTCTTCAGAACACCAGTTACTCAGTGTAGACTAAATGATCAAAAATGAATACTGGGAAGATCTTAGATGAACGTAACAGAGAGACAATGAGAGACGCAGAGAGAGAGAGAGAAAGAGAGAGAGAGACAGACAGACAGACAGACAGACAGACAGACAGAGAGACAGAGATAGACAGAGACAGACAGACAGAGAGAGACAGAGACAGAGAGAGAGAGAGAGAGAGAGAGAGAGAGAGAGAGAGAGAATACGAATACGAATGGTTTAATGCGTCAGGTTTTCGGCCCATTGACACATCAGGAGGGGAGGTAGGGGTAAGGGGGCGGAGAGAGACATCGAGATAGAAATGAACATGAACAACATTTGATACATGTAGTACTGGACATGCGACATGGAAGCCAGATCGCGGCACATTACTTTGATCATTAGGGGGACAAACGGAAATGTTCCTGCTGTCCATCATTTCTCTATGGTTTAGAATGTCAGTGTTTTCAGTGGTAGTCAGTCTGGATTTCCTTTTGCACCAGCTGTTGAATCGTCATCCAGTTGGAAGCTCCGCTGCGCTTTGTTAATTTCCTTCGATGTTTCTTGCAAATACTTCAATATTTCTCTACAGTTTTCATATGATAGTCCGGAAGCTTGTTGTTTAACAGTATCAGCTGGGCGGTTCACACAGTCACCATTTTCATTATCAGAGCGCTGCATTGGCGTTGACACACTGTCGGTTGGAGTTAAAGACTGGACAGAGGGTTGGTCAAAACACCCCCTGTCTTTTTCAACAACCACATCGATGACATCAACACGACTGCCACCCTCGTGTTCCAATGTCAGATCAGTCTGAGACACCGTCACTGCCTCTGGGTCTGTGACACACGTGTTTTGCTGAAGCGGGTGGGCAGGTCGTGTCGCCTGTGTATTCATCTCTTCACATTCAGGACTGTCAGCGGGGTCATTGTCAGGGAATGTGTCAGACGCAGTCATCTTTCCCGTGTTGTAAATTAAAACTGGGGGGTGTTGGAAGAAATAGGCCAGAAGGGGATGCAGACACACTTGCCTTTTGCTGTTCTCTCCAACCTCTGTAGACCTCGGCTCTCTTCCTGTCCCGGGTAACTTGCGACGGCCACTTTCTCCGATACACTGCCGTGTCACTGTGTGTCACAGGGGATTGGCGGGCAGTCGTCAGTCGAAGAACAACAACGAGTTGG
>CM065720.1:59567928-59570428 GCA_033310375.1 Conus canariensis | reverse complement strand
TCACATGGGAAGTAACTCATTCCAGTCCGTACAAACTCTTCTGTGGTGAAAAATAAACTGGTGTGATGGATGTCTGAACTCTCCCGGTTACCTTCTCGTTTTGGTTTGTTGATTAAGGTGGGCGGGGAGGGGGGGGGGGGGAGGCTGGGGCTTTTGTGCCACCTTCCCAGCCACCCCTTCCCCCCTCTCCCGCCCCCCACCTACCTCCTTTGTGATCTGATCCGTGAAAACAACTAGAGACTAACCCTGGGATAACGGACAACTTCACAGAAAAACACTTGAGACACTTCAGACTGCAGATAATTCGGACGAGTTGCGACCAGGCAAAACAAAACGAAGAGAGAGAGAGAGAGAGAGAGAGAGAGAGAGAGAGGAGAGAGAGAAGGTCAGTCACGGAACAAGGGGAAAACAGAGCGAGCGAATCTGTCATTGTTAGTGAGCGTGACCGCTAGGTGCTCTTAGTGGTTAGTGCCCTGGAGTTTATCTTCCTTTTGCTCTCTCTCTCTCTCTCTCTCTCTCTCTCTCTCTCTCTCTCTCTCTCTCTCTCTCTCTCTTGGTAGAGGAGGGTAGGGGGCCTGGTTGGGAGAGGGCGCGGAGAGTTGTTTTGCTCGGTTTGAAATTCCCACCCCACTATCCCCAATCAACATCACCACCACCATTCCTTCCCTCCTCTCCCGCCCTCCATTCGCCCTCACCTCCCCACACACCTACCCTGCCGTTTCTCTCTGTCTGTCTCTGTCTCTCTTATCTGTCTGTCTGTCTGTCTGTCTCTTTCTCTCTCGTGATTCTCTATAGTGACTTGCTATAGTGACTTGCATGTTTTCCATTGAATCTTTTTGTTTGTTTGTTTGCCCCAGGGTTGAGTGGAAAAGGCATGTATGATTTGCTTATCCTATTACCCTTGAAAAATAAAATTTCGTTCTCTCTCTCTCTCTCTCTCTCTCTCTCTCTCTCTCTCTCTCTCTCTCTCTCTCTCTCAAAACACACTAATCTGTCGTGCCACAGTATTATACAGCCCACACCGTCTCACAATGGCCAACGAGTGACCCCACCACTCCAGATAGTTGTCGTTGCGGTTCGTCCTCGTTAAGCTGCCAGAGCACTGAGATATGTGGACACTGCTCGCTCAGGACTGCCACATACAGACAGGCCACACGCCATAATTAGGATTTTGCACTGAAACACTACATAATCCATGTAAGCGTTTTGATGCCTAACATAAATTTGAGCCTGAATTTAATGTTAAACTCATAATTGATCAAAAGAGCTACTCCCAACCATTATATTTCCTTTGTTTTGGGAGGATTTTCACCGATGAAATCACAGTCTTCAAATACATGACCTGTCCCGTAGTTGACGTCACATTTCCGGTCTTTGCACTCACCTGTCACCCTATCTTTGCGCCAGCTTAAAGCGCCAAAATAGTCCCATTCCTTTGATTTCAGTTTGTCTGCTTGGAACCACCTGGCTTGTACCTTGAGGGCGATATGAATTTCAGATACAATAACAATTCTCAAAACAGTCTAATTGCGCCAGTCTATAAATACTCGAATCCTTAAGCAAGGCCTTGGCGCATTAATTTTTGGCGTGCAGCCACAGAGAGATAGATGCTCCTCCGTCTTAATTAATGGAGTCCTGGAAGAAGGCCGGTACATGATTAATGATTTATAGTTACCCCATATGTTTGGGCGCTCTGGATACTTAGTGGTGTTTTGTGATGCGCAGCGCTGGGGAGTGAGAGTTGTGCTGTGTTGTGATGTGTTCTCTTGTGGTGTGTGTTTTTTGTGTCGTGAAGAAATGCGCTGTGTTGTTTTATACTAAGTTGTTTTGTGTTGTGCTGCGTATTGCGCTCTGTTGTTCTGCATTGCGTTGTGTTGTTCTGTGTTGTGTGTTCTGTTGTTTCTGTATTGTGCTGTGTTGTTCTGTATTGTGCTGTGTTGTTGTTCTGTATTGTGCTGTGTTGTTCTGTATGGTGCTGTTGTTGTTATAACTTGTGTTGTGTTGTACTATATTATGCTGTGTTGTTCGGTACTGTCTGTTGTTGTTCTGTATTGTGCTATAGTGTTCTGTATGGTGCTGTTGTTGTTATAACTTGTGTTGTGTTGTACTATATTATGCTGTGTTGTTCGGTACTGTCTGTTGTTGTTCTGTATTGTGCTATAGTGTTCTGCATTGTGTTGTTTTGTTCTGTATTGTGCTGTGTTGTTCTGCGTTGTGCTGTTTTGTTCTGTATTGTGCTGTGTTGTTTTGTTGTTCTGTGTTGTTCAAAGTTGTCCTGTATTGTATAGTGTTTTTTCCTTGTGCTGTGTGTTGCTTCGAGGTGGTACTATGTTTTTTTCTACAATACGCTATGTTTTGTGTTGTGTTCTATGTTGTGCTGTGTTGTTTCATGTTATAGTGTGCTGTGTGTTCTGTGTCGCATTTTGTTCTACATTGTAGTGTTTTGTGTTGTGTATTGCTAGTGTGTGTGTGTGTGTGTGTGTGTGTGTGTGTGTGTGTG
>CM065720.1:59557928-59562928 GCA_033310375.1 Conus canariensis | reverse complement strand
TGTTACTGGCTGTTACATTGAGCTTGCTGTCAATTGGTGTCACTTGTTATTTGTCGCTGGCTGTTACATTGAGCTTGCTGTCAATTGGTGTCACTTGTTATTTGTCGCTGGCTGTTACATTGAGCTTGCTGTCAATTGGTGTCACTTGTTATTTGTCACTGGCTGTTACATTGAGCTTGCTGTCAATTGGTGTCACTTGCTAGTTGTCACTGGCTGTTACATTGAGCTTGCTGTCAATTGGTGTCACTTGCTAGTTGTCGCTGGCTGTTACATTGAGCTTGCTGTCAATTGGTGTCACTTGTTAATTGTCGCTGGCTGTTACATTGAGCTTGCTGTCAATTGATGTCACTTGCTAGTTGTCACTGGCTGTTACATTGAGCTTGCTGTCAAATGGTGTCACTTGCTAGTTGTCACTGGCTGTTACATTGAGCTTGCTGTCAAATGGTATCACTTGCTAGTTGTCACTGGCTGTTACATTGAGCTTGCTGTCAAATGGTGTCACTTGTTAGTTGTCACTGGCTGTTACATTGAGCTTGCTGTCAATTGATGTCACCTGTTAGTTGTTCCTGGCTGTTACATTGAGCTTGCTGTCAATTGATGTCACCTGTTAGTTGTTACTGGCTGTTACATTGAGCTTGCTGTCAATTGATGTCACCTGTTAGTTGTTACTGGCTGTTACATTGAGCTTGCTGTCAATTGATGTCACTGTTAGTTGTTACTGGCTGTTACATTGAGCTTGCTGTCAATTGGTGTCACCTGTTAGTTGTTCCTGGCTGTTACATTGAGCTTGCTGTCAATTGATGTCACCTGTTAGTTGTTACTGGCTGTTACATTGAGCTTGCTATCAATTGGTGTCACCTGTTAGTTGTTACTGGCTGTTACATTGAGCTTGCTGTCAAACGGTGTCACTTGTTAGTTGTTACTGGCTGTTACATTGAGCTGGCTGTTAAACGGTATCACATGTCAGTTGTTACTGGCTGTTACATTGAGCTGGCTGTTAAACGGTATCACTTGTCAGTTGTTACTGGCTGTTACATTGAGCTGGCTGTTAAACGGTATCACTTGTTAGTTGTTACTGGCTGTTACATTGAGCTGGCTGTCAATTGGTGTTACTTGTTAGTTGTTACTGGCTGTTACATTGAGCTTGCTGTTAAACGGTATCACTTGTTAGTTGTTACTGGCTGTTACATTGAGCTGGCTGTTAATTGGTGTCACTTGTTAGTTGTTACTGGCTGCTACATTGAGCTGGCTGTTAATTGGTGTCACTTGTTAGTTGTTACTGGCTGTTACATTGAGCTGGCTGTTAAACGGTATCACTTGTTAGTTGTTACTGGCTGTTACATTGAGCTGGCTGTCAATTGGTGTCACTTGTTAGTTGTTACTGGCTGTTACATTAGGCTGGCTGTTAAACGATACCGCTTGTTATTTGGTATGGCTGTTACATTTGAACTGGCTGTTAAACGGTATTACCTGTTACCTGGTACTGACTGTTACATTGAGCTGGCTGTTAAACGGTATTACTTGTTGGTTGCTACTGGCTGTTACATTGAGCTTGCTGTCAAATGGTGTCACTTGTTAGTTGTTACTGGCTGTTAGATTAGGCTGGCTGTTAAACCATATCACTTGTTATTTGGTACTGGTTGTTACACAGCTTAATGTAACAGCCAGTCACAACTAACGAGGGACGCCAACAACAGCCAGCTCAATGTAACAGCCAGTACCAAATAACAAGTGATATGGTACTGGCTGTTACGCTGAGCTGGCTGTTAAACCATATCACCTCTTACTTGGTACTGGCTGTTACATTGAGCTGGCTGTTAAACCATATCACTAGTTATTTGGTACTGGCTCTTACATTGAGCTGGCTGTTAAGCCATATCACTTGTTCTTTGGTACTGGCTGTTACACTGAGCTGGCTGTTAAACGACATCACTTGTTACTTGGTACTGGCTGTTACAATGAGTTGGCTGTTATTGGTGTCCCTCGTTACTTGTGACTGGCTGTTACACTGAGCTGGCTGTTAAACGGTGTCACTTGTTATTTGGTACTGGCTGTTACATTGAACTCCCTGTTAAACAGTATCACTCGTGATTTGGTATGGCTGTCACACTGAGCTGGCTGTTAAACCATATCACTTGTTTTTGGTACTGGCTGTTACATTGAGCTGGCTGTTATTGGCGTCCCTCGTTAGTTGTGACTGGCTGTTACATTAAGCTGGCTGTTAAACGGTATCACTTGTTAGTTGTAGCTGGCTGTTACATTGAGTTGGCTGTCAAATTGTGTCAATTGTCAGTTGTTATTGGTTGTTAGATTGAGCTGGCTGTTAAACGGTACACTTGATAGTTGTTACTGCTGTTACATTGAGCTGGCTGTCAAATGTTTCATTTGTTAGTTGTTACTGACCATTACATTCAACTGACTGCTAAATGGCGTCACTTGTTGGTTGTTACTGGATTTTACATTCGACTGGCTGTTAAATAGTATTACTTGTTACTTGCTAGTGGTTGTTACATACAGCTGACTGTTAAATGGTGTCACTTGTTAGTTCCTGTTGGCTGTTACATAGAGTTGGCTGTCAAATGTTTCACCTGTTAGTTGTTATTGGCCGTTACATTCAACTGACTGGTAAATGGCGTCACCTGTTGGTTGTTACTGGATGTTACATTCAACTGGCTGTTAAATGGTATCACTTGTTAGTTGATTCTGACTGTTACATAGAACCGACTGTTAAATAGTGTTACTTGTTAGTTGTTACTGGCTGTTACGTAGAGCTGACTGTTGAATGGTGTCACTTGTTAGTTCCTACTGGCTGTTACATAGAGCTAACTGTCAAATGTTTCACGATCACTTGTTAGTTGTTACTGGTCATTACATTGAACTGACTGTTGAATGGTGTCACTTGTTAGTTGCTACTGGCTGTTACATTGAAGTGACTGCTGAATGGTGTCACTTGTTAGTTGTTTTACTGGCCGTTACATTGAAGTGACTGTTGAATGGTGTCACTTGTTAGTTGTTTTACTGGCCGTTACATTGAAGTGACTGTTGAGTGATGTCACTTGTTGGTTACTACTGGATGTCACATGGAACTTGCTGTTGAATGGTATCACCTGTTAGTTGTTTCTGGCTGGTACATTGAGGGGGCTGTTAAATGGTGTCACTTGTTACGTGTTAGTAACTGTTACTTTGAGCTGGCCGTTAAACTGATCATGACTGGATCAGGGAGAGGGATGCTCCATAAATTTTTACAGTGTTTTCAATCGCTACATGATGGAAACGGAGGGACAGGGGGGAAATTAATGAAACAAAGAAAGACAGACTGAAATGCAGACTGGCAAGCAGTCAGACAGACAGACAGGCAGACAGACAGACAGAAAGAAAGAGACTAAGAAGAAAGGAAAGATATACATCAGACAGACAGACAGACAGACAGACAGACAGACAGACAGACAGACAGAAAGAAAGAAAAGAAAGAAGGAAAGAAAGAAAGAAAAGAAAGAAAGAAAGAAAGAAAAGAAAGAAAGAAAGAAAGAAAGAAAGAAAAAGGGGAAAGCAGGGGAAAATGTGATGAGAGATGGAAAAGAAGATTAGGAAGAGTAGAGGATGAGGGGGTGAAGGAGGGTGTGCGGGGAGGTGGGTTGGGGAGGACTGGGAGGAAAGTGATGGCGGTAATGTAAAACCAGCATGACTGTGCTTTCCTTTTCTTTTCTTTCTTTCTGTATTTCTGTCTTTTCTTTCTTTCTTTCTTCTTCTTTTTCCTTTTTTTTTTTTTTTTTTTTTTGATTTGTTTTGTTTTTGTTTTTAGCTTTTGTTCGTTTATTTGCTTTTAAGTTTGTTTTTTTTTTAGCTTTTGTTTGGTTTGGTTTTGGTTTTGGTTTTGGTGGTGGTGGTGGTGTGTGGTGGTGGTGGTGGTGGTGTGTGTGTGTGTGTGTGTGTGTGTGTGTGTGTGTGTGTGTGTGTGTGTGTGTGTGTGTGTGTGTGTGCGTGCGTGCGTGCGCGCGCGTGTGTGTGTGTGTGTGTGTGTGTGTGTGTTGTTGTTGTTGTTGTTGTTGTTGTTGTTGTTCGCTCATTAACTTCTGTCTTGTGTTTTTTCCGAGGGCGTTCTTCGGATTTTAAAAAAAATCATCGCAAAACAAAACAGAACAAAACAGAGCGAAGAAAATGTCTTTTTTTTTCTCCCCCGAACTGGGCCAGGCAGACCGCTAGGAACAGAGAGGAAAATAAGGTGTGAGAAGGGTGGGGGAGAACCCTCCCCCCTCTCTCTCTCTCTCTCTCTCTCTCTGTCCGCCCCTGCTGACTCAGGCACGGAACTGATAACTGGTGGGAACAGACAAGTGGGAGATGCGTCTCCCGGCAGGAGATGATTATTTTTCTCCTCTTCTCGGAACAAAGCGAAGAGGAGACGATGATGTCTTTCTTCCTCCGTGAGAGCAGACACCGTACGTGCTGTTAGTTGTTCGTCCCGTTGTTCGTTAGTATGTACTGCTGCTGACAAGAAATGATAATAAAGCAGTAAACTTACACATATTCTCTCTCTCTCTCTCTCTCTCTCTCTCTCTCTCTCTCTCTCTCTCTCTCTCTCTCTCTCTCTCTCTCTCGTCAATAGGCTGTGTGTGTGTGTGTGTGTGTGTGTGTGTGTGTGTGTGTGTGTGTGTGTGTGTGGTGTGCGTGTGTGTGTGCGTGCGTGCGTGCGTGGTGGTGTGTGTGTGTGTGTGTGTGTGTGTGTGTGTGTGTGCGTGCCAGTTGTGTGTGTGTTGTGTGTGTTGTGCGCGCGCGCGTGTATGTGTGTATGTGTGTGTGTGTGAGAGAGAGAGAGAGAGAGAGAGAGAGAGAGAGAGAGAGAGACGGGGGGGGGGGGGGGGAGACAGAGACAGAGAGACAGACACAGAGAATGTGACTCAGCGGGTGACTCAGCGGGTCAATCTCTGTATTTTGTTGTTGTTGTTCTTGTTCTTGTTCTTGTTCTGGTAAGTTAGATACATAAGATACATATGCAGGCCACT
>CM065720.1:59545428-59547928 GCA_033310375.1 Conus canariensis | reverse complement strand
CATTGTTGTATTTTCCTTTTGTGTGTGTGTGTGAGAGAGAGAGAGAGAGAGAGAGAGAGAGAGAGGAGAGAGAGAGAGAGAGAGAGAGAGAGAGAGAGAGAGAGAGAGAGAGTGCATGCGTTGCCCGCGTGTATGTGTTCATGGGTGCGTGTATGAGTGCGCACGTACGCACGCTTCTTTGTGAATGCGCGGGCGGACGCGCTTTCGCTTGCTTCTTCTCCTCCGAAGTGTGTCAAGGGTCAGAAAGGGAGGGGAGAAAACCCAAAGAAAAGAGAAGGTCAGAGACGAAGGTCACCAAGCACCTTGCACAACGAGATCGTGGATCGTGACCGCCATTGTCGGATCGTAACTGTCGCAAAGGTAATCCATGACGTGACCCAGTCTTCGCCACACTGGCCTTTCAGCCTTCTCCCTTTTCTTTTTAACTGCCTTAGGTTCTCTACAGCGTGGCTGTCTGAGCGAGAAACACAGCAATATGAGTGACGTTGTATGCGTGGTGGACAATTTACTGGATACCAGTGAGGGTTGAGGAGACAACAAGCGGGAGAACAGGCAGGAACGTGGTGGAGTAGGGGAGATGGAGGGGGGGGGGGAGCAGTGGAGGGGGGTTGTTTTTGGGGATGATAGAGTAGGTTGTTCTGTTTCAAAGAATCCCGCCAGGTCTGTTCTTGTGGCAACCTTCGTACATCTTGCCTGCCACACCTCTCGCCATTATTTCTGCCTGCCTGTTTATGTTATCTTAACCCTAAACGTGACAAGACGGATCCATAACACCAATTACATTTGTATACAGGCGATTACATGTAGAAGAAATGAGCAGTGGGTGAAAAAAAAAGCAATGCAGGTAAACTGTTCCTCCTAGCATTATGACAGTTACTTAGCAAAGATGTGTGGAAAACAGGGGAAGGAGCAGGCTGGTGGGAGGGTGGGAAGAAGGAAGATGGAGAAGAGGGTAATAAAGTGGAATATTAACCCTTTCACTGCCGCAGACTTGTGGAAAGAACAGAGACGAAAAAGAGGATGCTGATATATAGAGGTTAACCTCTTCACTGCTGCCGACGTGGTAGGAAGAATAGAGATGGAAAAACTGGGAATAGAAATGCAAATCACAACAACATATGTTCATTCGCTTCAGTGACAAACTGTAACATCCTAGTGATAGGATGGAGCCTATAGCTCATGTTAACAAGTGTCACTGCCTCTCTCGTCTTGTTTCCTATGGGACAGTGTTACTTTGTTCGGGTGGAGCAATACCACCTTTCAGGTTTACACCAAGTATAGCTACCATTCTTCAAATCTGTTGATAATGACGTACATCTAGTTAGCGTTAGGAGTCAAAGGGTTAAATCTTTCACTGACACTATACCAGAACCACCCATTCGGAATCCACTTTCGTCTTCTGAATGAGACTTATCGGTGGAACTCAGCCTGGCTGGGTTTGTTATCCGTTCTATATAACAGGGACACACCACGGTTAGTCATGTGAGATACTCAATACTACGAAGAAACCTTAGAAAGAGAGGTTATTTACCGCCACGGACATAGACAAAGTACAGGACAAGACACTTGTCTTGTCCTGTACTTTGTTTGTCAATGTCCTTGGCGGTAAAAAAAAAAAAAAAAAAAAACCCTCTCTGTTTAGATTTTGCTTCATTTTCCGCCCTCGGTCACTCCGTTTAGAAACTATGAAGAAATCGTCAAATTCTAATCGCCTCCTAAGGCAACAGTGGATGGTAAAAACTAGGCTGTATACAACAAATACACACGTTTTGTTCCGTGCGGTCTCATCCCTGGATGCAATGCCCCTAATGAGGAAATCCTAGAATTCCAGCCACACTAAGCAGGTCAGAGTTCGGGGTTACGAAAGAGGTCAAGTAGTAACAACGTTTTTTGAATTGATGGAGATCGCCCTGCTACGGCTGTGAAAAGACTGCTTTTTGTTTGTTTGTCCGGTTTTTTTTTTTCAAGTATGAAAAGACTTTGTCCTTGAATTTGGTGTCAAAAATGAGTTCAGTGCTAGATGTCAACAAGGATAGTAGATCTATGCATGACGTGGGCTCCACTTATTTCTACAGTATTGTTAGGGCACAGGAGTTTTCGAGTGAAAAGCCTTGCAGACGACAGGGATAAACGGGGGGTTCATGTCGATTGTGTCTGCACATAAAGTAAACAAAACACTGGGGTGTGCCAACGTCAGAGGCATGTCTTTAGGACTGAACTGTGCTGTGTGTTTGTTTTAACGAGGGCTGCCGTTCTGAGAGATGTTACTTGTAGGTTTCACTGTAGTAGAAAATCTATGGCGGTTGAGGCGTCATTTGCTGTTGTGGACTGGGACCTGTTAAAAACTGCCTTTCCGGGTGGTTATGCCGCCATGCTGTGTTGTGTGGTTTCTTACATGTCACTCAGTGACTACTTGAAAGGCGTGGTGAAGAATAGCGAAAGTTTTTTTTTCTTCGTTTGTGTTTGGTTGGTTGGTTGGTAGGCTGTTGGTTGGTTGGTT
>CM065720.1:59525428-59540428 GCA_033310375.1 Conus canariensis | reverse complement strand
TGTCTGCCAGTGTGTGTGTCGACTGACTGTCAGACATCGTCATATGTCCTTGTGTAAGATTGGGAGAATCCGTCTGAGGTACTGATACCCAAATGCCACAAGTGTTTACTCTAGTCCTGCTGTTACTGTACAGCTCCAGTGTCCACAGAGATGGGTGAGATCACCAGTGACTCGTAGAGTTTCCTCTTCACCAGGTACCCGGTGGACCTGGTCTTCCAGATGGCGTTGGATCATATCATAGCAGACACTGCCGGGATGAGCTTCATCCTGGATTTTCTCGTGGATCTGTGTGTGTGTGTGTGTGTGTGGGGGGGGGGGGGGGGGGGGCGCGCGCGCGCGCGCGTGTGTGTGTGTGTGTGTGTGCACGCGCGCGCGCGCGCGTGTATGTGTGTGCGTGTGTGTGCGTGTGCGTGCGTATGCGTGCGTGCGTGCGTGCGCGCGTGTGTGTGTGTATGTGGGGGGGGGGGGGGGGGCTTTCCTTTTCTGGCTGCCAGCAAGACGAACTTTTGAACAGCTGTAATGAAACTCTGATTTTCTTTGCAAGGAAGCATGTGAAATGTCTATTGAAACACTTTCATCGAATTTAGAGAGTATGGTGAACGGCGAGCTGCGTGATAGGACATTGTCATCATTTGAAGCTGAAGGCAGGAGAAAGCAGACTGTTACGATTCTCAGGGTGACAACAATGTCCGTCCATTCCCCTGTCACGTAACCCCCAGCTGACTAGCACTATATTCAGAAGGAAATGTCCATCGCAGGTCAACAGGGACAGAAGAAGGGCCGAAGAACACAGGACGCAAATGAAAAATGAAGGTGTATCTTCTCCGTCCGTTCTGCTCTACCGACCCCTCCCAGTTTGATATGCAATGCTGACAGAACAGACGACAACAATGGTGTCTCGTCTGCTGTCATGTTTCCTTATTCACACTAACTCCCTTCTTCTGTTCCTTAGTCCGCACCGACTTCGCTGTTCCGCGATGGAACACACCACATCGACATGGCACGTGTGACACAGACACTGAGTCAGTGACAGTCCTGCCCAACTAAGACTTGCCATCTGACACTAATGTGAACAAGCTGCGTGTTGATTTAACTTCTGTTGATAGTTCTGATGCAGTTAGTGAAGATGATTCATCTGTAACTGGTTCTATGCAACAAGAAATTAAAATATTCGCCGCAGCAGCAAATCCTTGTGATATAGTCAGTTCTAGTGATGATATAATTTCCACTCACGTTATTTCACGGACGCCCCATGTCGATTACGTGACGATCACAGACATAAGCCATCATGACGTATCTGCAGGAAACGACCAGAAAAAATAAATGACCGCCTGAGGGAATTGAGGGAAGCGGTGAAGGGCGATGCTACAGATAGCAAAGAGATCGAAAACTGAAATCTGGGCGATTCATCGTGACTGTTGCACTGTCGATAAACATATGGAAATCCACTTGACAGTTGCCTGTGTTCAGTGCTCATCATTGTATTCGATGTTCTGTACTTCCTTGATCTGGATTTCACATCGCGATGCGCTGACTTGTAGTTTGTCGGTACATTTATGTCTATTTTTTGTGCATGCACAGTCCACATCCACTTTGTGTCCAGTCTTGAATAGGCTTTGTACAGCTCACCACAATAAACTACCATTCATTCATTCATTCTCTTTTTCTTCTCTTCTCTTCTTCCTCTTCCTCTCTCTCTCTCTCTCTCTCTCTCTCTCTCTCTCTCTCTCTCTCTCCTTCGCTCTCTCTCTCTCTTTCACACACACACACACACACACGCGCGCGCGCGCGCGCGATCACTCAACACCCCCCGCCCCCCTCACTACCACCACCCCCCCTTCCAGTGTCGCAAGCAAACGGACACACACACGCCCATGTGACATCTCCACGCCCAGTCTGCAACCAGGGCGCATCTCATCATTCAGCATCCACTCCCCCACCCCCACCCCGCCCCCATGTCTCCCCTCTCCTCCCGCCCCACCTAGCCCCACCCCACCCCCTTCCCTTCTCACCATCCTGTGTTCCCATCTGAAAACACATACACTAACGCGACAACGCCCCAACAAGACACAACCTGTCGAGACGCGAAACCTGCTAAAAATAGTAGTCATTCGGTTAACCCTCTCAGGGCTGTGTCGAAGTGGCAACGACACTGCCGGATGATTCAGCGTTGGACAGGTGACTGTAACGTTTTATAGGGGTTCCCGTTATCGTTTGTAGAAAGCGTTAGTGCTACAGAGAGAAATGAAGTGTTGTGTCGTCTCGCACAGATGTACGATAGTTTTCAAACAAAATCGCAATAAACTTCCGAGTTACAACATTTATTAGCAGTAATACTTCCTAGAACTACACATTATTATAAAACCTTCAAATTTACTTTGGCACTTTTGCGCACACGCCACGACTCAAGTTGATGCGCATCAGTAATTGTGTATGCGCGCGTGTGTTTGTGTGTGTGTGTGTGTGTGTGTGTGTGTGTGTGTGTGTGTGTGTGTGTGTGTGTGGTTAACATTTTGGGCCGGACGATGGTCAGTGTTGATCTTATCTTCTATACAGGCATGTCACAATTCTAGGTCACACGTAGTTGATGATCCAAGACGTGAGGATGCCGACCCAAGACTCCTACAGAAGCACAGAATTCCATGTCCGTGTGGAAGGTGCTCAGAAGATGTCATTGTGGATCCCCGAAAGTGATTCCTCAAAGGACGGGGTAATATCGTGATGTAGAGACATGAAGGGTGGAATTAAGTGAATTAAACGTATGGAGATGAAGATGTGTGGATGCAGCTGAACGTCCTCCCTGTAATCATGTACGATCCCACGTGTCGTGCCCTTTTATCTTGCTACTAAGCCATTCTTCTTGTCGCCCACTTCGCTTCTATGAGTCTGGTGTATACAGGACCGTTTAGATTTGATGTTTATCATGTTTATAATTTACTTAACAGAGTCCACGCCCCAAAGCAAAGTCGTATCATTTCAATGCAAACACCAAAGAAGCTAAAGGCGGTTTCATTCATATAAATGACATACATACAGGTCTGGCTACAATCATGTTCAAGTTAACTGATTTTCCATAAACATCCAAGTTCCGCAGTCAACATCACTGGTTTCAGCTAGTACATAATATAAATAATTCATCAATGTTAGATTAGACAAATAGATAACGCACATGCAAGCCGCCATAGATCCAACCAGGAGGCGAACAATAAACAAACTACAATGCTCTCACCCCCGTCAGTCTTCCACTGCCCCGGGTAATTACACTTACCGGCAAGATATTCAATATTCAAAACGAAAACCATGTAAGTGGATGTCGGGCAGCGTCAAGTGAAGAGACAACGCGCTTCAGAAAATACATTGTGGAGCGATCAATGATGATATGCTTCAGATGCAATGGAACAAATGTACTCGGACAACTTGCGGGAAATCCTAAAACAAACAAAACAAACACGGACAAGAAAAACGACATAGGAATACAGACTGAAACCGTAAGTACTTCAATTGAAATATAAACGGATCTCGTTGAAACTATTATGACAGAATTTCGTCTTGGGAGAAAAGACGTTAACGAACCGAGAGACATAAGCGACAGTCCAAGATCAGCAACAAGTAGGTCTAGGTCTGTCGAAAACACTCGGAGAAGGACGGAGGGTGAGCCTTGTGCAGTTGCAGTACCTAAGAAACCTATTACTGACGAAGGCCACAACGTCTGTTCCACTGGCTCCTATTGGCAATTTATCACTTAAAACATCTGCAGGGCCGATGGAAAACTGACAGAAAAAAAGACAGAAAAAAGAAACAAGCACGCAACGAATGCAAATGACCAGTTTGATTCCAAAAGACCGCAAACAGGATTTCGCAGAAATTTTCAAAAGGAAGAGCAAGGTGCTCCCAGTGCTGTGTTTCTTCACAACTTTGTCATGACCGGAGTTAATGGGAAGAGGCTTGGTCCTTCGTACAGGATTGATGATGTCATATCACTTTCACTAATATCACTAACCTCTCATGCTGGAAAACGTATGGAAAAAAATAATCTGAAACAGACTCATACATTGCTATTATAAAAACAAAGTAGTCCCAATAATTCATGCTGGATTCGGAAAAGGTAGATCAACATTGATCATTTGGTCGAACTGACTAGTTGTTCAGATTAAACGTAAGTGTGACCACGGAAAGAAAATGCTAACTACATTTTCTGTGTGTAACAAAGCTTACCATCAGATATGGCACGACAGATTATTATATACAATGAAATCTGCTGACCTGTCAAAGGGGGTCTACACACTGCAACATTCTCACACGACAGCCGCATGTGCATTCAAGATTCGCAAAGCCCTGAGCAAAACCCCCAAATCACCATCCACGATGCTTAATGTACATGCGCCATGTCACGTGTCATGTGCACCCGCTTTACACATCTTTCGATCAGTGAAAACTAACGTAAATACGATGGTTGTCGCAACAGCATTTCAAATGTAATGGTAAGACGTCACATGACTTTGAGAAGCAGTTAGCATCGAAGAAATCACTCTCAGAATGCAGAGATTGCAGAAACACAAATGTAGGTCATGTGACAGTTGACGCGATCTGTGCATGTCGAGCACAGTCTGCATGCCCGTGTACAAAGGCTGTGCGTGTTGCATTCTGGTCTTTAGGTACCCCCTCCCCACACCCCCCTCCTCCTGTCCAAAAGACAAAAGAAAAGACAGACCAACAAAAAGACAGACAGACAGAAAGAAGGAAATAAAGGTGGAAAAAAACAAAAAATGGGAGGGGGGTGGGCGGGGGGGGGGGGGGGGGGAGAGAGAAAAAGGAGGAAAGAAGAAAAGAAAAAAAAGGGGGGAGGAAAGAAAAAAACAATCAGCAACAAAAAGCAAGATGAAAACAAAGGAAAGAAAGAAAGAAAGAAAAGAAGACAGAAAGAAAAAAACAATCAGCAACAAAAAGCAAGATGAAAACAAACGAAAGAACGAAAGAAAAGAAGACAGAAAGAAAAACACAGGATCAAAGAAAGACAAAAGAAAAGAAAAAAAAAAGAAAGAACAAAAAGAATAAAAAGAAAAAGACAAAAGGAAACAAACAAACAAAAAAAAAGATGGAAGGAAGGAAACAGAAAGAAATAAAGAAAGATGAAAGAAAGAAAGAAAGAAAGAAAGAAAGGCTCTTTTAAGAGAGAGAGGGGGACAGAAAGGGGGCAGAGAGTGCACACATGTGATATAAGTGCAGTTGTCGGCGTAACTTGCAAGGCGTGTCTTTCTATGTGTTTTACAGCTTCAGTCACGCCCATGCTTGACTACTGTAGGACTGGGGAGAGGTAGGATAAAGAGGGGGGGGGGGGGGGGGGGGGGGGGGGGGACGACGAAGGACTGGAGGATGGAGGGTATAATGGAGTGAAATGTGAAGGTGGTGGCTGTATAATTACTGAGGACAGTGATAAATATGGAGAATGTGTGTGTGTGTGTGTGTGTGTGTGTGTGTGTGTGTGTGTGTGTGTGTGTGTGTGTGTTTGTGAATACGCAAAATCTCTCTCTCTCTCTCTCTCTCTCTCTCTCTCTCTCTCTCTCACACACACACACACACACACACACACACACACACACACACACACACTCAAGAATACGCAATATATATATATATATATATATATCTTTCTCTCTCTCTCTGTCTCTCTCTCTTCTCTCTCTCACACACACACACATACACACACACGCACCCACGCACGCACGCACGCACGCACACACATATATTTCAACTGGAACATTTTTATTTTGACTGATGCATTTATAATTCTCTCTCTCTATCTCTTCTCTCTCTCTCTCTTCTCTCTCTCTCCCTCTCTTTCTCTCTCTCTCTCCCCCCCTCTCTCTCTCTCTTCTCTCTCTCTCCCTCCCTCTCTCTTTCTCTCTCTCTCTCTTCTCTCTCTCCCTCTCTCTCTTCTCTCTCTCTCTCTCTCAAGAAGCTGCTTGCTTGGATTTAGAAGCCCGTGTAATGTTGCCTCAATTGTCCCCCCCCCCCCCCCCCCCCCTCCTGGTCCAGAATTTCCATCTTAATGCCACCTGTGGCCCACCAAAGAGAGCTTAGTGGAGGAGACATGGATACATCCTCCCCCCCCCCCCCCCCCCTCCCCCATTCGTTGGCTCTGTCTGCCTCGCCCCCTTTCCAAAGCTGCTGTGTTTCTGACATGTTTGACCAGGCTGTCCATCAGCAGGAGGTGCTGTGTGTGCCCTGCCTATGACATCACAGGATGACGCAAGCGTCATGACACCTGTAAAGATAGCCTTCCCTTTCACCGGACAAAGGTGGGAGGTTTCGTGAGGACTGCTGTGTTTGAACAACGGTTCGAAGAGTTTGTCAGCCCGTTTCCGCCTTTGTTTAAATGTTTTTTTGTTGTTTTTTTTAGTTCTGTGGGTTGTTTCTGGCCAGGGATCTGTTTTTGTATCGCTTTGACAGAAAGCCTTCTCTGCCCCTTTAAAGTCCACCGTCAGATGGCGTGGACGTGCCGAACAGCGCCACCTAGGGAGTGAGGGAGAAAAAAGGAAATGAGTCGTCGTGCAGTGAGTCAAGGAGGTTGTTGTTGTTGGTGGTGGTGGTGGTGGTGGTGGTGTGTGTGTGTGTGTGTGTGTGTGTGTGTGTGTGTGTGTGTGTGTGAGTGAGTGAGTGAGGTGTGTGTGTGTGTGTGTGTGTGTGTGTGTGTGTGTGTGTGGCGTGTGAGTGAGTGTGTGTGTGTGTGTGTGTGTGTGTGCGTGTGTGTGTGTGTGTGTGTGTGTGTGTGTGAGAGAGAGAGAGAGAGAGAGCGAGAGAGAGAGAGAGAGAGAGAGTTCGTGAGCGTGTGTGTGCGTGCGTGCGTGCGTGCGTGTGTGTGTGTTTGTGTGTGAACGTGAGTACATTTGCTCGTCCATTACCCAGCCTTAGTTCTTCTGAAACATGCGTTTGTAGTGGCATCTTGGCATACATTTAGTTTTGTGTGACAAAAAGAAAACTAAAATTAAACACATCGTATGCCACAAGTAAAAATCGAATAAATGAGATAAAAACAAATCACCACAGTGGTGAATTCTCACGAACGAAATCAAGGCAAACAATCAATCTAACACACAGTAAAACTGAAATAGTTCTAGCAAAAGAGTGAACATGTCTAGAGCTTTAACAAGGTATCTAGATGTGTGTAAACAAATAAAAAATGATTGTTTTGCATACACGTACGTATAAACACACACACACACACGACACACACACAAAATGGCGGCTACCGTCACCAACTAGACCAGAAGCATGCGGAGTCTTTCGCAAAGTAGTGAAGAGAAATGGCCATGGTGACCAGAAGCAGAGCTGAGGCAGGCAGTTCATTAGTTTCCGCTGCGAAACTAAGTCAAGGTGACCTACCAAAAGGCAAATTGACTGGAAAAAATAAATCAAGATTGCCAGTCGGAGAAAACCGTTTGGTTGCCAGTGGGCAAATCCTTCGATCCGGATTTTCTCCGAAGAGACATGACAACCCAACAGGAGAAACTACCACCAACATTGAAAGTTTACATGAAATAATTACTACTCTGTGCGATCGGGTTGCCAAATTGGAACTAACCATTCAGGTACAGTCCAAAACACTCGAAACTCACTTTTCCAGCAAGCAAATGAAGGTGGAAAATGCCGGGACCCAGACAGAGACGCTGACTTACAGCTCCTATGCTGAAGCAGTACGCTGTGGACCACCATCGCCACAGCCGTCTACACTACCCAAAGTCGCCCCTCAGCACAACTCGGGGACAGAAAAGCCTGAGCACCTAAAACAAAAGGTAGGCGGCAAAAAAATAGAAGAAAAGAACAAAAATGTGGAAAAAAGAAAAATATGACGTAAGGAACAAAAACAACGTCAATACGTCTGATGCCAAAGTACGCAATCGAACATCTCCGGAACAGAAAAAGGAAATCTCAAACCCTGACCTTCCCAAAGTTGTGTTTCTCCACGACTCAGTGGCAAACAAAGTGAATAACGACAGGCTTGGTCGCTCCTATGGATTTAGAGCAGTGTCAAAAAAAGCTAACATGATCAAAGATCTTCAGCCCTCCTTTGAGTCTGCTCACCAATCAGCAAGACAACCACTGGATGCGGTAGTTATTCACTGTGCTGTGAACGATGTCAAAGGCAGAAGTCCCATGGAATGCAGCCAGTCGTTTGCCAACTGTATCCGGAACATCACCAAACAGTACCCTAACCTGAAAGTCATAGTCAGCAAAATGGCCCCAGTCAGGGAATCCAAATTAAATATCAAGGGAGAATTATTCAACGCCCTCCTAAGTTCGGAATTAAGTGACGACAAGAACATCTCCTTCGTGAGCCATTCTAACCTCCTGGTCAACTCTTGGAACCTCAAGGACGGCCTCCATCCCACCTACCGAGGGGCCAGTGTCATCGCAAAGAACATCGGGCGACACATCAGGGACGTCTTCTGGCAGAGACCACGGAAGGTCGCTCGACACCCACCATCCTGTCCACACAGGGCCTACCAGTCCTTCACAACAGATCCGCGTCACACCTTCGGACCGTGGATGAACATGTACAGTCCACTGTATGACTGGTAAAATCACTCACTGGACACACTTTGTGAAACTCCAGCACTCAGCATTTTGACAGTTCAACCGCCACTTGTGTTTTACTGTAATGACTTATAACCAGTCGTATCGAACATTTTCCTTCAATCATACACAAAATCACTACACGTGGAAAATTAGCTTAGTATAATTTAGTATTATCACACTATCATTTTGAATTTAGTAATTTTCTTTTATTTCGATTATCCTTTGTCTCATTTATTTTTCTTTCTGGGGACCCATGTCTTTGGACAAAGGCTTTAAAGTGTTCCAATGGAACAGTAGATCCATCTCAACTAGCCATGACCAGTTAGTTCAACATCTCGTACATGAAAAATATAATGTGTTGGCCTTGCAATCACTGAATGTACGAAAAGATAAATTGCCCAAGCTTTGTCATTATTACTATCCTCCAGTCATCCAAAAGGTGGATACCAACGAGAAAGTCAATGTAGCCATTTATATTGAAGAAGGCGTAAAGTACACGCCGTGTATTAGTCCTGTTCCACCAAACATTCCAGGGTCACATTCTTGCGCTATTAAAGTCCAGGTTGGCTCAGACACATTAACGATTGTGTCAGTTTATCTGCCACAAGGGCCCAATGATGCAAATACCGAATGGCTTCGTACCTTGCGGACAGATCAAAACAGCAAATTTCTAATCACTGGAGATTTTAATGCTCATTCTCCGTCTTGGGAAAAAGACTGCCAATTAGTAACAAATAACCGATTCATTGAGAACCTGGTGGACTCATCTCTTTATCTGTTGAATGACGGCAGAATAACGCGCATCCCCGACAATCCTAAACACAAACCAAGCGCTATAGATCTAACGCTAGTCTCTCCAGATCTAGCAACTATATGTGATTGGAATACCCTTGATGACACATTGAACAGCGATCACATACCTATAATCATCAATTTTGAAAACGCAAGATCTGAACCAACTGATCAGACTGAGAAAAAGTTCCAAAATTTAACTATAAGCTCGCCAACTGGAATACGTTTTCAGAATTATTAAGAACGTTTCAAATAAACTGTGATGACGTTACCACCCAAGATATTGACAAGCTATATTATCTCTTTCAAAACGCTTTGCTGTCTGCCGCAAATCAATCAATTCCAAGGATAAAATCTATGGTTTCTAAAAAGCATTTGGCCAATGTCTGGTGGAATGAAGCCTGTGAGGAGGCAAAAAAGGAGAAAAAGTTAAAGTTAAAAGCATACAAACGAAATAAGTGCGCTGAAAATCTTCTTGAGAAAAAGAAAGCAAAAAATAAATTGAATAGAATTATAGCACAGGCAAAGCGACAGTACTGGTCATCTTTTTGCAAGCATGAGGTATCTAATTTCAAAGACTTGCAAAAAGTATGGAAAAAATTAAAAACAATGAAAAATGGAATTAAACTTCCACAATACTCTATCAAACTCGGTAAATCTAATTTCCCTTCAAATTCTGATAAAGCTGAAGCTTTTGTTGACATGTTTGCCAAAAACAGCAGCATGAATAGTTTGACAGAAAAAAATAGATCATATCGGGAACAAGAGGATAAACATTATATAAGTAGTAGTAAAGACCCTGGGAATAACCACTACCTAAATGCTCCTGTAACACTACAAGAAGTTCAAGAATGTCTTAGTAAATTAGGCAGCAAGAAAACTTCGGTCGGTCTTGATGGTATTTCGAATGAAATGCTACGCCACCTACCAGCAAACGCTGTGCAGTTCCTCCATTTATTTTTTCAAAAATGTTGGAATGATGGTCAAATACCTCAGTTATGGAAACATTCCATTATCGTTCCTATATATAAACATGGAAAACCTCGGACTGACATAAACAGTTACCGTCCAATCGCCTTAACATCCCATACCTGTAAATTAATGGAACGAATCGTACTAAATAGATTATCTTATTACTGTAAAAAGCATGATGTCATACCGATTAACCAAGCTGGATTTCAAACTGGCAGATCCACAGTAGAACACCTAGTCAAACTTACAACTTAAGTGAAACAACAATTTGCAAGACGAAAGAACATACTAGCTACATTCTTTGACGTAAAAAAAGCTTATGATCAAGTATGGCATAGTAGACTATTATACAAATTAAAAACTGTTGGAATTAACGGTAACATGTATAATTATGTTCAAGAATTCTTAGAAAATAGATCAATTCAAACAAAAATAGAACATACTTATTCAAATCCGAGAACACCGCAAATGGGACTGCCATAAGGTTCAGTAATATCTCCTATCTTATTCAATATTTTAATGGCAGATTTACCGAAAGGCTTATCGAAAGGCACAGAGTTAGCTCAATTTGCTGATGATATATGCCTTTGGATGAGAGTAACCATGAAACGAATAACCCCTTCGAGGTCGCTGAACTACATAAAAGCTTTACACCAGCGAGAACTCAATAAAATAAATGTATTTTTACAAGAAAACGGGCTCGCACTTTCTTTAGAAAAAACACATATAATGCTTTTCAATTCTGGGTATGACCCAGAAAAGCTCCCAGTTTTTACTTTAGATGGCATCGAAATAAAATATGTTAAATCAGTAAAATTCCTAGGTATAATCTTAACTTCTAAACTGTCATGGAACCAGCATATTGACCACATATTAAATAAAGCACGGAAAAGTTTAAACTTTCTTAAGATTATAAACAAGCAACCATGGGGCCAAGATGCTTCGACTTTAATACCTCTATCAACCGCTCTTGTGCGATCTAGGTTAACCTATGCTCAGGAAGTATTTTTCAGCGTACCACAACATCTGTTAAATAAATTGCAGAGCATTGATTGCAAGGCTTACAAACTCGCTCTTGGTGTTCCCATACACACATCCAACTTAGGAACATACAATGAGATTGGAGTGCTACCTCTCAGCGAGGTTCGAAAAGTAGCTGCGTCGAAGTTCGTTCTGAAGAGTTTTACACAGAAAAATTTCTGTTCAAAAGAAGTTTGTTTAAATTCTGAAAAAGATTTTGGAAAACGAGCTAGAGGAATACAATATACAAAATCAATCTACTCGTATATTTCTAACCTTATCAGAGATTCCAACATAAATAGAAATGAAATCGCTGTTAAACCATCCTTTTCACCAGTGCCAAGATGGGAACAAACGAAAGCCTCCTTTGATACGATTCATTCAGATTTATCAAAAAAATATTCACCCAACATACTAAAAATTTCCGTATGCTTACACCTGGAAAATCAGTACAAGAACCACCTAAAAATTTTCACAGACGGCTCAGTGCTAGAAGACAGTAGGACAGGGGCAGCTTTTGTAATACCTGACTTAAACGCGGAGAAAATGTACCATCTTGGCAGAAATTTTTCGATTTTTAGTGCCGAGCTAGCCGCCATCCTAATGTCCTTAAATTATATTCTTTATCTCCATCTGAATGTCAGTCACGTACTAGTATGTGCTGATTCTAGATCTGCTCTTGAAGCAATCCGGTCTTCAAATTCAAAAATCCGTTTGGAGATAATAACAGAAATAAATCATGTTATACATCTTTTATCCGATAAAGGCACATCAGTTACTTTTTGCTGGGTCCCCTCTCATTGTGGCATTTCAACAAATGAGAGAGTCGATCAGGCTGCAAGAAAGGCAGCTCGAAATGTTGAGGGTTCAATTCCCCTTAATATTCCTTTGGATTTAACAGAATGCAATGTTCTTCTAAACAAAACATCGGATGAAAGCTTCAGAAACTTGATAATGAACTCGGATACTCAGTATTATCAAAGTTGTGTTAAATATTGTGGCAAAATCAACTCGAAAGCCTCGTCAAACAATCACCTTGCTTCTCTGTCTAGAGAGATTAGAAGTTTACTGCACAGAATGCCGTTAAATTCCCTTCGTACGAAGTTCTGTAAAAACATTAGATGTATGTGTGGAGAAACACTCGGAGTAGGACATCTGTTAATCAATTGTCCAAGAGCAAGGGAATTATATCGTAAGTCGGGCGTTTGTAGTTTATCTGACGGATCCAGTCCGTCATATGTGTCCAAGATTTTGAATGACTACTCTTTTCTTTCCTCAGTTTGTAAATGTTTGTTACACAGCCCAGTGGGCATTTACCTTTGATGTTCTATCCTTTAATATTAGATTGTTAATTACTTAGCATTACTTACAGTACTCTTGCTCCTATGCTACTCTCAGTTTGAAGCGTACTTGCCTAATTCCGGATAAATTGACACATTTACATACAAGCGCGCGCGCGCGCACACACACACACACACACACACACACACACACACACCACACACACACACACACACACACACACACGCTCACACACAAACTCACATCCACACTTTGTCCCTCTATCTGGCCATCTCCAATCTCAATTCATATCATAAGAAATGTTTATTCATACAACACATTTTCAAGAAACAATCACACAGTTAATACGCACATTTCATATACTTCAACACATTGTCTGATATCACTTTTAGTGGAAAGACGTTAAACTGAAGAAGAAGAAGAAGAAGAACACACACACACACACACACACACACACACACACACACACACACACACACACACACACACACACAAGAATACGCAAAATCTCTCTCTCTCTCTCTCTCTCTCTCTCTCTCCCTCTCTCTCACACACACACACACACACACACACACACACACACACACACACACACACACACACACACACACACACTCACTCAAGAATACGCAAAATATCTCTCTCTCTCTCTTTCTCGCTCTCTCTGTCTGTCTCTCTCACTCACTCACACACACACACACACACACACACACACACACACACACACACACACACACACACACACATATTATATATATATATATATATATACATACACACACGCGCGCGCGCGCGCGCACACACACACACACACACACACACACACACACACACAGAGAAGAATACGCAAAATCTCTCTCTCTCTCTCTCTCTCTCTCTCTCTCTCTCTCTCTCTCCACACACACACACACACACACACACACACACACACACACACACACACACACACACACACACACACCGTAAGAAAGACCTGGAGTCCAATTATTTGTTTCCCCTCGGTTTCTTTTTTTGGCTTGTTTTTTATTTTTTTTGCTTTTTGTTTTTTGTTTTGTTCGTTTGTTTGCTGGTTGGTTGGTTGGTTGGTTTTGCATTGGCAGTGACAGTGGCTGCATAGCCACAGGTGAGAGAAGATAATCTGTCGATGGAAAGGGTAAGGTAATGTTGCTTATAGCCCAGCTGACCGCAAAGGGCCCTATCAGGGCTGTCACCACGTTAAAATCAACTCACAACTCACAAGTCATCAACAAAAACAAAGAAAAAAAAACTTTCACACATCTCTTTTAGATACATCTTCTAAAAGCGTACCAGAAACTTCGTTAAAAATCTTTCTTCCCATAAAATCCTAGATCAGATGAAAAATGATCTCTTTCAGAAACTCAAAGATCACGTCAGGTGGGACATCCCTGAACAGGGTTTTCATGGACTCTACTGTAAAGTGTTTATGTCTCACATCGTGCAAGTCCCAACAATCTAAAAGAATATGTTTCACTGTGAGTGGAACATGACACGGAATGCACCACGGAGTTTTTCACCTTTTAAAAGATAAGAGTGGGTATAAAACGAGTGGCCTGTGTGCAAACGGCACAAGACTGTTTCGTCTTTATGGCCGCCTCGGGAACATGGTAAAAAGTCTTTCAGGTTTGGACGGATTTTAAATAGTTTGTTATCCGTCTGCAAGGTCCATTCCTCTTGCCAGAGGTCTTTGACATAATCATTAACTTTGGGTTTGGGAAATATTTCAGTTTCTCCGTGTGTGTGTGTGTGTGTGTGTGTGTGTGTGTGTGTGTGTGTGTGTGTGTGTGTGTGTGTGTGAATGGGAAGAAGCCCAGCGAAGAAAACAAGGGAAGATAATCAGTTGACGGAAACAAGCTTCTGAATCATTCATAGAGATTCTTTCCAGCAAAAAAAAAAAAAAAAAAAAAAAAATTCGTGCCTGTGTTCACGCAACCATTGCCTGTTCTATTACATGATGCTATTTGTCTGGTGTTTACAGTCAGGTTTTGTTATGAAGCTGCCCACCCAGCTTAAACACATCTTCCAAGGAGATGACATGTGATGTGCAGCATCGTTCAGCACACCAAAATAGTCATCACTATACAGATCTTGACGGGGTTTGAATTTCTATTGGTGTTCTCGTTGTTTATTTTACGTAAACTCTCAAATTTCAATGGATCAGCCAAACATGGGATCCATGGGCCAGAACTATGTTGCCGAGATTCCCATTTCTTTCAAATCAGTGCTGGTAACGTGAGTGATGCATCTCTCTCTCTCTCTCTCTCTCTCTCTCTCTCTCTGTGTCTCTCTCTCTCTCTCTCTCTCTCCACACACACACAC
>CM065720.1:59510428-59512928 GCA_033310375.1 Conus canariensis | reverse complement strand
TACGGAGTTCCATTCTGCTTTGAAGCTAAGTGACGAGGTAAGAAATAAGCTTGGCATCCTGTCACAATAAATCTCGTGGTCAACTAGGCCCGAGAGATACACGTACCTGCAGGGTTGTTCAGGAGACATGTCCATATAGTGGATAAAACTCAGCTGTGAAGCACCAGTCTTCGCACTGGACCTCACAGCACACACCACTCTGGGTCTTTCACAACTAAATGCCTCTAACGGGACCCGAACACACGACCTCTTCGGCCCCAGCCTGCAGTTGTGACCACTGCACCATGCATGTGAATGAAAAACAAATCCGATTGTGAAGGTAGTGTGGTGTGTCAAAACTGCTTTTTTTTTCTTTTTTTTTAAATCCTGTATTTGCGTTACTATTATATTTCACTCCCCCCCCCCCCCCCCCCCCCCTCTTAACTTGGATTGTGGTCTTAAAGGCAGGGTTTCGTACTTTTGCTGTTATTTTAAAGATGTGATATACTTATAAGCAACAAACAAACCTTGTTCAACGATTCATTGTCTATATTTTAGGAATGTTTATTACTCGCTGTACATACATGTCAGCAGTTCTGTCCATTTTGGCCTTTGAGACTGCCGTTGCAACTGACCGAGTTTTTCTTCTTTTTTATGGATGATAACGTTTTCTTTATCTCATCTGCGACCACTGAAGAAAAGAACAAAAGAAAAGGATAAAGATACTCATACTTTTTTTTTCCTTGATAATTTAATTCTCCAAGATTTGTCAACTCTTCCAAGACTGAAGAAATAATCAGCCATTCTTTGGGGTTTTTTTTTCTGTAGTCTGCAGGCCTTCAGTTTTATTCAAACAAACCGACACACAACCTCTCCCATCTCCCCCCGCCCATCCTCCTGCCTCGTACATTTACACGCAGAGAGAGAGAGAGAGAGAGGAGGCGTGTAAGTATATTCATAAGAACGAATACATTCAGGCAAGACTGCACACATACAAAAGCATATGCACACAGGCATGCATGCACGCGCGCGCGCGCGCGCGCACGTACACACACACACACACACATACACACACACAATACACACACACACACACACACGCATACACACACACACACACACACACACACACACACACACACACACATGCACACACACTCACACTCACACACACACACACACACACACACACACACACACACACACACACACAGAGGAATGCATGCCTATGCAGTGAAAATGTAATTCGGGATGTGGCGTCCACCAAAAATCTGACTACCCACCTGTGCAGGCGGTGAAAGCAGCCTGTGGTTTTTACCTGCTGGGTAATGTCGACACGGAACGTTTTATCACCCACAACATCACGTGAGCGGCTTGACGTTATCCTGACCTCGTTTCTCTTCGGCCCCTGTCTCTGTCTAGTTCTGTGTCTGTCTGTCTGTCTGTCTGTCTGTCTGTCTCTTCTCTCTCTCTCTCTCTCTCTCTCTCTCCTCTCTCTCTCTCTCTCTCTCTCTCTCTCTCTCTCTCTCTCTCTCTTCTCGTTGCCTCATCTTATTTTGCATTGTTGACCCTGCTCAGGGCGAGGACTGGATGTAAAAGCGCACATCAGTGCTTATCTATTATCTTCGTAAATAAAGAATTTTGTCTTCTCTCTCTCTCTCTCTCTCTCTCCTCTCTCTCTCTCTCTCTCTCTCTCTCTCTCTCTCTGTACCACTCCAACACACTCGACTAAATTACACAGGAAAACGAATGATTTAGCGCCGTCAGGCAGCTCTTCAGTCGGCTCTACCCAGGTAGGCAGCCTGCTGTGTGAACGAGAGTGTGGATTGTAAAGCGCTTAGAGCTTGGTCTCTAAGCGACCGGGAATGCACCCTGTAGACTGTAAGAACTCATAATACTAACATTAATCATAATAATCATAATAATCTTTCACTTTCTCTCTCTCTCTCTCTCTCTCTCTCTCTCTCTCTCTCACACACACACACACACACACACACACACACACACACACCACGCACGCACGCACGCACGCACGCACGCACGCACGCACACACACACACACACACACACACACACACACACACACACACACATACACACGCTACACGCACGCACGCGCATAAATAGATATTATCTGTCTGTTCTGTTTCTCGTTATCTCGGTGTCCGTGTTTACCTGTTTGTCTAACTCTCTCTCTCTCTCTCTCTCTCTCTCTCTCTCTCTCTCTCTCTCTCTCTCTCTCTCTCTCTCTCTCTCCCATATACATGAGAGAGTGGAGAGAAAGAGAGAGCGTATGTGTGTGTGTGTGTGTGTGTGTGTGTGTGTGTGTGTGTGTGTGTGTGTGTGTGTGTGTGTGTGTGTGTGCTTCGTCCACACCCTCATCCTTCTGTCTCTCGCCCTTTGAACATCAACATGTTGTTTTCTTGTTTGCAATGTCAAGTGTTCGCGCACATCGTGATCGTGGTCGACTCTCTCTCTCTCTCTCTCTCTCTCTCTCTCTCTCTCTCTCTCTCTCCTCTCT
>CM065720.1:59502928-59505428 GCA_033310375.1 Conus canariensis | reverse complement strand
GGAAGAACTGGCCGGTGAGCTGAGTTGAAGGAAGTGACATCAGTTTTTCGGTTCTTTTTTAATGTGTGCAATTGGAGCGCTTTGAACTATGCAGGAGACAAAGTTCTGCAGAGCTCCTTGGCTGGAAGCAGAGTGGTGTGCAGATCCTCAAAACTTTCACGGCTGAGTGTTCCGTAAACTTTGTTCGCGTCAAAGTCCCAAGATTATGGAGCATGATACGTGAACGATCGCTTTGCTAAAACTGGTCATCCTGTAAAATACTCCAAAACAGGTGGATGAACAGGAGTTTGACTGTTTTTTTTCCCCCAACTTGTTGTCTCTTGAAAGACAGAGAAAAAAAAACCATGGGAAATGAACTTCACTGACGTATCCAGCTGTTCCCGGTTCCTGAAGATGTTTCCGGTTCCTGTGCTGACGCACGATGTCCTGCTCCTTACCTTGCCAATGGCGTCAATATCTGTGATCGAATGTTGTCCTTGTGCTAAATGACACCAGGATTTTGTTCGCCGGGTTCTGTGACATTTGGCGTATTGTAACACCTATGGCACGAGTAAAAACTGTTTGTGACTTCTTCAGTTGTTTTGTTATTGGAAACTCTGAAAAAAAAATGTTGTGATCTTCTCGTAATCAGTTTTCTTAAACAAAAGACTGCGGTCAGATTTTCTCTGGCCTTGTACAGAACTGTGCAACTGGTCAATTTGACGAGATACTGAAAAGCGTTGCTGTGGTAATGATTGTTTGGGTCAACACGTGGCTGAAGTGGGGAGGGGGATAACCGGAAAGGGAAGGATGGGAGGAGGGGGAGGGTGGGATTGAACACTGGTGTGATCATCACTCGGTTGCGTACTCTTGGAGGACTGAACTGTGGAGTGTGTATAGGTAGATAGATAACAGCCGCATGAATGCATAGATAGATCAGGGTGTCATTTTGATACTGTTATTATTTTCTACCTTTGCGTTGCATGTTTTCTTTTTCATGAAGAGCAGTCCGAACGATGTAACTCATAACAAACAAGGTCAGACAGTATATATCAAGCAAACATCTTTAACTTTAAGAGGCATATAATGAGACAGAAATAGTATGTGATGAAGGATACGACAAATGAGCAATGCACGATGCAAGGATATCATTTTCTTTGCCATCTATCTGTGGAGCAAAATCAACGTTACAAATATACTTTATGTCTTTCTGTTGAGTTTTCAATTTTCGAAAAGGTCGAGTAGTCCGATGCATCATTCAATGATTCGTATTATACCAATGGCGTAAGATAATTTTTAACTGTGAAGAGATGATGAATACTACTTGCATTTTAGATTAATTACTAGCCGTTGGTCTTAATGGTTCTTAGCATTTACACCGAGTTTGACTTTCATTTTCTGCTTTCCGTTGATCTTCTGTCGTTCAGGTTGTGCAGTTGTCTTGACTTGCTTTTTCGTTTGATGTGAAAGTTGATCAATAGTGAATCAGTTCAGATTAAGTTTGACCAAGAAACGTAAACACAAACAGCTCGTGTGTGTGTGTGTGTGTGTGTGTGTGTGTGTGTGTGTGTGTGTGTGTGTGTGGAGAGAGAGAGAGAGAGAGAGAGAGAGAGAGAGAGAGATTCCGTGTCTGTATATACGTTTGTATATTCAAAATTCTCCTTCCACCCACCCCCATCACACACACACACACACACACACACACACACACCACACACACACACACACACACGCACGCACGCACGCACGCACACACACACACACACACACACACACACACACACACACACATTCCCTCTCCCCGCCACACTCTACCCGCCCCGGCTCACTCCCCCCCCCCCCTCCCCGTCCCCACCTCTGGCTCCACCCACCTTTCCCCTACTCCCTCCCATCTTCTCTCCTTTGACAATTTTATTCTTGAGACAAAACGTCACATCTGGTCGTGCCACTACCTTTCCACAAATCAGTCTCAAGCTGTACGCATTCACATCATTCCATCTCTGAACATTAGTGCACATCGCCGCTGCCAACGTGTCGCATGACGACCACCACACACGTGACTCTGATCTTGATCTCCTTTGTGAAATCGACTCTGTGACCTCTTTAGGATAAAAGGCCACATTGTGACTAACAGTCAGTGTCTGGTTTATGGTCAGCAGTTAATATCTGGGTCTGTCATTGACACTGGTTGCCGCTGGTTTGCCGAAACTATCACTGAGTGGTGATATGATAAAGAATGGCGTGAGCCAACACGGCGAATTTGTTTATCTATCTTGTAGCCTATTTTTCCGCTCTTCTTTATTCAGCTCTTTGTTTTTTCAGTTTATGTTTTCTGGGCAGCTATTTCATTATTTTTTTATCTTCCTTTTTTTCTTCCCCCTTCTAGCGTCAGACATTACATTAAAAGTGACTTACGTGTGTTTCCAACTCTTTTATTCTGTATTGTGTGATGTTGTGTACTATTGTTCTATAGTGCATGGTGTTGTGTTGTGGTGTGGTGTATTGTGTCGCTCAGGGGTTT
>CM065720.1:59495428-59497928 GCA_033310375.1 Conus canariensis | reverse complement strand
GGTAAAATCAATGTTTAAAAGCAGTGAAGCAGGCCTAAGAGGTACATTTCTTCCGAAGTGCAGTTCCAGACATGAACGTGTACCAAAGAGAATGTGTGTACTGCATTCTGGGCTGAACAGGAAGCCAGTGTGGGCCTAGCTCTTCAAGGTGGGGCACAGCACTGGGATGTGAACCTATGTGCTTGAAAGATGGGGAAATGTATCACACTGGTCAGCAGATTCTGTGTCTTCTTTTTTCCTTGTTGACACTCAGTGAGAAGTGCGTGACTAGTCAAATCTAGCCAAAATGCTCTGTTGGTTGCACTTAGTGGGATGTACATGCGAATGGTCTGAATGGCCTGTGCGTCTGAGTTCAATACACTCAGCCAAAGATATTTCTGTGCTGCTGCAACGATTGAAGGAATTTCTGCTGGTACTACAATCTTTGATAATAAAGACGAGAAGGGACACAACTGATGACCATAATAACGGCAAATTCACAATTGCAGTGTACTCTTGCCTGTCACACGCCTACGCCGACAACATACCGCTTTC
This sequence comes from Conus canariensis, assembly GCA_033310375.1. Lineage (NCBI taxonomy): Eukaryota > Metazoa > Mollusca > Gastropoda > Neogastropoda > Conidae > Conus > Conus canariensis. The sequence continues at coordinate 59,497,394 of CM065720.1, read as the reverse complement.
GATCCTAAGGCATGCGTTGGGAGGAAAACATGCTGATCCGATTGGCGTGCATTCTTTGCCAGCTAAGTACCAGGCAAGCAAGCTATTAATAGGTAGATCTACGATCAAGGAGCGCCCTGGAGTAGTGGCGTCTGCAAATGAATGCGCGTTCAGACAGTTTTGATGTTTCCTACAGTTTCCTACACTCGCCAAACGGTCAGTATTAAAGTCACGTAAGCTATGTTCCTACAGTTTCCTCCACTCGCCAAACAGTCAGTATTAAAGCCAGGTAAGCTATGTTCCTACAGTTTCTTCCACTCGCCAAAAGGTCAGTATTAAAGCAAGATAAGCTATGTTCCTACAGCTCTTCCACTCGCCAAAAGGTCAGTATTAAAGCCAGGTAAGCTATGTTCCTACAGCTCTTCCACTCGCCAAACGGTCAGTATTAAAGCCAGGTAAGCTATGTTCCTACAGTTGTTCCACTCGCCAAACAGGTCAGTATTAAAGCCAGGTAAGCTATGTTCCTACAGTTCTTCCACTCGCCAAACAGTCAGTATTAAAGCCAGGTAAGCTATGTTCCTACAGTTTCCTCCACTCGCCAAACAGTCAGTATTAAAGTCACGTAAGCTATGTTCCTACGGTTCTTCCACTCGCCAAACGGTCAGTATTAAAGCCAGGTAAGCTATGTTCCTGTGAAGAAACGGAACCGGAAACAGCTAACATTCATGGGCCGAAAACAAGGACATTTCCGGGAACTGAATTTGGCAGTGACCACGACGGTTGATGAAACAACACACACACACACACACACACACACACACACACACACACACACACACACACACACACACACACACACACATTCTAAGACTGTAAACAAAAACGTGACCGAGCAGAAAAAAAAGTAAAGACAGCACCATCCAGGACAACGCGTCAGCTGTCTCACACACAAAAAAGACATCATTGAAAGAAGTGCTGAATGGGTCTCTGAACTTTACAACAAACAGAGCAAAGAAGGTCCAAGTGTACGGACAAAAAAGGATTCATCAAATGGAACTGACTTTTCAATATTCCGTAAGGATTCATAGCAGCAGTGAAGTCACCAAAATGTGGTAAAGCTGCAGGCACTGAGAGCATACATGTAGAACACGGTGGAGAGGCAGTAACTGATGTCCTACTCGCAATGTGTAACAAACTCTGGCACACTCTCGAGTAGCCCACACCACGGATCCCCCCAAAAAATGAAATCTCCGATATGCCTGGACTACGTGTAGGTTCGACCAACCACACCACTAAGTAATACTCAAAATAATTCTGAAGAGATTACATTTACAAGCAGATACTATTTTTGCTGAAGATACCGCAGATGGGGAGATATCATCGAGCAGATACCTAACCTGTAAACCCTTTGTAGAATACATTCATAACACCAGGGAGGGTCCTACCATGTGTTCACGGTCTTCAAGAAGGCGTTTGACAAAGCCTGGTAGGAGCTGCTAGTGCCACAACAAATAAATGTAAAATCGGGTAAAACGAATCAAGCCATCAGCACAGCACGCTCGAAAGCAGTCACTGCGGTACTCACTCAGGATGACATTGTGGAGTGCTTCCATACCTTAACTGGAGTTTGTCTGGGTTGCCTTCTATCCCCCGCACTTTTAAACATATTCCTGAGACGCATTGACTGATTCACTCATAAATCATGATTTCAAAGTGTAATGCCGGCAGGCGGAAGTCAAAACATGAAAACAACTGTCGAAGTACTGAGCTGCCAGATGAACATGACAAACATTGAAGTTACCAGCCTCGACCTTTTGTCTTCGCCAGGCAAGACAACAACAAACGACGGAAATAAACATATCGTGGAGAAAAAGAAAAAAAGTGCGGGTGAATGACCCCTCAGTTAGTATGAAAATGACTTGCATGGAATGGGATGGCAGGGGGGAGCGAGCAAAGGGAGAGGGATTGAAAAAGACGTTGACATGAA
>CM065720.1:59465428-59487928 GCA_033310375.1 Conus canariensis | reverse complement strand
TTCCAGTCCCCCTCAGAAGTGACCTTGTCATCTGGTAACAAAGCCTGAACACGTGGAAGTCACATCCTTCCCTTATCACATGGTAGACGCCCAAAAGAAAAAAAAATAGTTAACTCTTGAAATCTCCCTGTTATCGCTACTGAAGTGACAGTTGGCAGTCAAGCAAACAAAGACCCGTTCAAGATTCAGCTAAGATCGCCGAGTTCAACCGTGGGAGTTCGAACTGTCGGATGAACTGCTTGTAGCCTGTCTTCAGAATGTTTCTTTGATGCCTTGGCCCACACCCAGACGCCCCATCCGTGTACTCTTTCCACCCCCGTTTTTCCACCCCCGTCCTTCCACCCCCGTCCTTCCACCGCTCGGAGTGTGCTTGCCCAAACCTAGAAGTCGGGCATACTCAACGAGAGGAGAGAATGGGAGGGGGGGGGGGAGGGGCGGGGAGGGGGGTTCAGATAAAGAGGATCAGATTAGCCAGTGAAAAGATGAAACCACGAGCTAGGCCAAAGTCCCACGTTTAAAGTATACTAGCCTGTTACGAGTTTACTTCTCACGCTGTTTTCCACGGCTAGCTCTACACGTGCGCGGTAAAACTGGACCCATGACACCTGGATAGTCTGGCGTGTCTGCATAATGAAACATTCAGTCAAAAGTTACGTTCACTTGCATGTTCTGGTTTGCTTTATAGAACAGCAGATCAAAATGTTTTCGCCTGCAGACCGAAATCTGGTTTGTATGCGTCACGACGCTTTTGATCAACGCGTTTTCACTTGTCAAAACAGTGTCGCCTATGGATTAGTCTCGCTTGTTGGCATTACTTCCCTTCAGCTGCAATATTTTCCCTGCACAGACTTTGTCTGGTTTGTTCGCATTCCATTTCATCGTCTCATTCCAGAACAGCACATTGTATAGGCGCTGTGACAGATACATGGATACTGGTGATGCTCATGTCTTACTAATTATCGCTGGATTCCAGCTGGCAGTATGGAAGCTAGTAATGCCAGCATTGGCGAAGGTTGTCCGTGCCAATCTCCTGTCAACGTAGTGCATGCTGATTTTCTCTGTTTTTTTCAGTAATTCAAACACCACTGATCAAGATGAAGGATCATGTCACTTATGTGCCTAAAGAAGTTCGGCTATTAGACAGCTGATTTGGGAAATTATTACAAAAAGAAAGGTTCCACAATTCACCCATTGTGCAGTGCAATGGGCTCAAACCCACAGCCCTCAGAATGGAAGTGAAGTGTTGTGGCATCTCCACTCTCTCGCCTGTCATTGTACCTAACCCAAACCTTTCTTTCTTTCTCTTTTTTTCTTTTTCTTTCTTTCTTTGCTTCTTTCTTTCTTTCTTTTTTCTTTCTCTATCTCTAGTTTTTTTTAAAAATCTCTTTCTACCTCTTGATATTTTTTTGTCGATGTTTCTACTTTAATTGGTTTTTGTTTGTTTGTTTGCTGAAAGTTGATGAATTCGTGATTTTATCATTTTTAGTACTTTCTCTTCCTGTGCTTGTCCCCGATGCTCTGCTACCACAGTCCACACGAAGAGAAACGGGCACAGAGCAGAGCTGAGTGGTAACACGAACACCACCATGGCCTCGTAGACCCTTTCAAAGACAGTGACACCAGCTGAAGTCATCATCATCACCAGACCCAACGTCAGCCAGCAAAGAGCGGTTGTGACGACAATTTTTGTTGCCAGGTGAGCTGAAAGATACACTGACCGTTTACTGCGATCGAATTCGATTCTATACTTGGGTAATCGCTTGTGGATGATGATTGTAAGCCCAAACGTAATCAAGCAGAACATGAAATTAATGTTTAATACGACTGTAAACCATCTAAACTTCTTGATATCGGTATAATGAGTGAATAGAGCCAGACGACACAGACCAGACTGACAGTGGACACCCCAGCTGGACAAGCCAGGAAGAAACGGTATCAGAGTCAGTCCGATACCCACAATCCATGTCAGAGAACAAGCTGTGACTGTCAGCTGTCTTCTGTGTCTCTCTGACTGACGAGGAAACCAGAGGATGATGACATGATCCACAGTGATGAACAGAATCATGAGAACGGACACTTGGTTGGACACCAGACACAGGAAACCGCTCACTTGGCAGACGTTGCTGTGGATCCACTCTGTTTCTGTGTGGATGTATTTCCCGTGCAACACTGCGTCTGCTATGATGGTTATGCCCACGTGACCTCCCATACAGATATTAGCGAACTGTACGTGCCCAATGGCTGCCAAGAAATTTCTGTCAAACAGTTTACTGACTATAAACGTGGCTAAAAAGCAAGCAAAATTCCCAAATATGGCAGACACACCGTTGACCAAAAGAAAATTTTATGTAATCCAGATGGTAGCAGGGTTTCACATGAAGCAAATATAGTGTGAGGTGCTAGACATCTTACTTTGCCTGAATGTTGAGTCAACACGTTACCACAGCAAAATCTGTAGTCTGATGACAAGATCGTTTCAATGTTCACAGCCTTTGATAAGGAAAGCCACGGGAAGTTTTCAACAGGATTCCATCGTATATCGACTTCAGTCAGTCTTGGTGCATTTGCGAAGCCTGTAGACTTAATGCTTCTTATGGCAGAAAATGATAAATTAAGCCATTGCGCATGATACAAGCATATGGATAATAAAGTGTTGACAATATTGGGATGCGTGTTTGATAGACTCACACGTCTCAGTGCATAATTGACGTGCTTAGTTAACTTGTTTGTAACCTGACTGAGGGGATTGTTTGCTAAGTACAGTGTTCTTAGGTGTGGCAACTGGAAAACATCAGCCTCATAAAGCGTACTCAACCGGTTATTTGAAAGATCAATGTGTTCCAAGTTGTAAAGCTTAACACTTGAGATGTTGAACAGAAAGCAGTAACACAGAATCAGCCGAACTAAATATACATTTCCAGCAAGATCTGACAACAGCATTCCCGTGCCTGTGCCGTCTAGGGAACGAAGCTCAGGAAAAAGTTCCGCAAGAAATGTTTTACTACATAAAAAAGAATGACCATGACACAGACAGCCTTCAGGACAAGTTCTGTCACACATCAGTTCATCATCCCGCTGTGGACACTGTCCCCAGCCATCACACAGATGATCCCCATGCACACACTCTCTGGAATCTCGGCACTGATAGAATCCAGGACAGGTCTTCCCATCACAGTCTTGTTCGTCTTCTCCATAGACACAGTCAGACAGTCCATTACAGCGAGTGTAGACAGGGAGACAGTACAGCCACTCTGCTGTACAACGGTAATGAGTCTCTGGACATGGCTCGTCATCTCTTATCATCTGCTGAATGAAGTAGCCAGTGCCGTCTAAGTTGATATGTAAATGTGGTTTAGTTGCGTTGTTGAGGAACTGCGTGTTTTCTGGACAATTCCTCTCATCCGAGTCATCCACACAGTCAGAATATTCATTACACAGCTGACCGCCTAACACACATTGGCCACTCCAACACAAAAAGCCAGAACATGAGGGATGTTCACAGAATGACTCATCACTGCTATCTGGACAGTCCTCTTGAAAGTCACACACCACAGTAAAATGCACTGTCATGACGTCATCATCACACACGAACTTGACATCAACGACTTTTCTAGAATAAAACGCTGTAACGTTGAAGTGATCACCCATGTTTGCCGCCACATTACACTGTAAATTGTTTATTCTTCCAAAATAACTGTTGTGACTGCACAAAAAGAACTCATGTGTGAAATGACTGCTTGGGCATATAGATAAAAATTGCCGAGTGGTAGCGAGCATGAATGACGTCGAATTGAATTCAGCCACGACAAGACGAGGAGAGAACACCTTGGTTCTTGGGATCTTGTTTCACATAGAACACCTTGATAGAACAACCCTTCAAAAGGCATTATTGACATGGACACAAGCAGGATCTCTTTTGCAGTCCTTGTACGTTTGTGTGTAGAGGATTTACGCGGCTGTAAGTGATTCATGTTATAGGTCACAGTGTTGTCAGACCATAGACGAAATTTACTGTAAGTGAAGGGTTGGGACTTCCATCCTTCTGTAAAACCAATACGTACAGCAAACGCAAAATAATTTCCAAAAATATGCAAGGAGTCTCGTTTCTCCTTTCTAGTTTTGATAGTAGCGATTCTTGCACTTCGTAACGGACATTGACGTTGTAAAGGAGATTTGAATTTCATATCGTCAGTTTCTATCTGTAGATATTCGTAGCATTTGTTACGTGAGGCTACCCATCCCTGGCAGCCAGCACTGCTGAAAGGACAGTGCTCTGTTTCATCCCGCCCATCTTCACACTCAGGCTTTATGTTACAGTGCACGTGATCCTGGAACTTAGAGTAACGGCCGACAGAACAGTTGAACAAACCACTCGGCAGCTGTCGGGGTCCATCACTCTGAGAGATAACCGAAAAATAGACTTTAAGGTAGAACGGTTGGCATCCATGAAATTGTCGATAGAAAATTCGAAGATCCGATGCCAAAAGAAGATAAGCTGGAGCGTAAATTCCAATGGGAAGCCGCGCAGTACATTGATAGCTCGTGTTTGGTTGTTTGTATATGAACTGCATATAACCACAATCATACACGCTGAAAACATGGTATGACTGTCGAATACTAACCAGTAAAACAGAGCCTCGTGTTATTTTCAAATCAGATTGTTTAAGTTTCTTATGTTGCCAGTATAAAAATCCTGTCATTACAATATACCCAGAGTATTGCGTGATATATTCTAGAATTAGGTTGAAATCGTCAGTGTCCTTGATATATAAACTGACTCCTGGATTGTTTCTGCTGGAGAAAAATAGTTCGGTGTCTTTATAATCGAAAGTCATTTCTGGCAAAGAATGACAAATACAATTAACAATGCTTGCATAAAGTATGCCCTGCTCCTTATGGATTACATGTACCTCCCACAGACTGGAGCTGCACTCATATTCTAAACGTTTTAAGTAAACTCGTAAACCTGCAGACGTGCCCTGCACAGACATTTGACAGAAAGAGGTGGAATCCTCACAGATCCCGTACACCACACCCTGGTGTGCTGTAAACTGTGGTAAATCATTTTCACAGTCTGATGCATTGACCCACTGGAACATGTCTGTGTAGTTCTGATTCAGCAAATATTCCACACCTGGGCACATGCTACTGATATTTATCGGATCAACAGCACTTTTGATATGTGTGATATCTGTAAACAGGAAAATATTAATTAAAATCTAACATCAAGAGCTAATAATGATATCAATGGGCTATGTAGTTAGACTGAGACTTTTCCTATGATTAAAAAAAAATTGCTGTCAAAAGATACTGCTTGGTTAAGTAATGGTTACAACTTCATCAGACCAGTAGGCTTGGGACCTTCACCATGGGTCTTGAAGAAGTTGATGTCAGGATAAGAGTAAAATATGACACAAAGTAGTTGTTGCTCTTTGAATGATGCGGCGTGCACATCTATTTGTTTCTGCATGCGTGCGCCCCTACGTCTTTTTTTCTCCAAAGAATGCTTCTTACAAAGTATGGGTGTGCTTGCATCAACATGGTGTAGATATATTTAACTTCTGAATGAACGGTGAACTCCCACCACAGCTCGAACAGTTAGTTATATCCGTAGGTTAAGAGATCCTGTGCCCATATCATGGCACTCGTGATGGAGATATTCCACGCTAAATCCTCAGAATGAAAGCTATTTAAGCAATGCTGCATAACACCACAAAGATAAATGTCATGGCCAAGCATGACAAATATTACCTGACTAATTACTGCCCACCCACCCACCGACCCACCTTTTTTGCCATACCATCCCCTTTTTTCTCGCCTGTTGGACAAAACTATAGAATGATGATAAATAAACCGCATTCCTGTTTTCTGTTCCCTAAATTTCTGCTACTCTTGTTGTCACTGAGCTAGCCAAGTCAGACTGTATGTGTATGTGCAAATTATGCTGCTAAAGAGTGTGATTCTGATGTATTAACCACTGGGCTTTCTGCATTCATCTCTGTAAAATATTTCGCTGGCAGCTGCGGAAATATGGTAGGAAACAAAACACAAGAATGACGAGGGTGTGTGATCAGCTGGAAAACTATCAAACTATGAATAGAGCAACATGGCGTCCACAGACACTGACTATTCAGTAGAGTTCATTTTGACAATTGAATAGACTTTGCAAAATAAGCATTCTTAAACTGGTTAGTGTTCCGTTCAGTTATATACATGTATTATTTTCATATGAATATTCCAATCATCTAAAACCGATTCGACCTAAATTTTCGCCTGGGTTATGGTTATCTCTGATCCGAGTCAACGTATAATTTCGTTGTACTGTCATTAAACACCGAATGCGGGTCATACAAGATAGTGGCAAGTCAGATGTGTGCCACCGGAAACCGATTTTCCCATAGTATGATCCAAAAGAAATATATTGAAGCAAACATATCACATCTAGCACACAAAAAAGCTTATCAGAGCTTTTTGTCCAACATATCATTCCACACTTTAAAGCCAGTGATCTCTTAGTCCTGGAGTGCCCCAGTTGACCATTCTTTGAGCCTTAGGTTGGTCGCTCTTTTCCATGCCATTCTTTGGGAAATCCTCTGGGCGATGGACTAGCATTCAAGCCATAAACTGCCGAATCACAACCACCCGGAGTGTGTGATCCCATAGTCTGCCCATCAATAACGGATCACAAAGTCCCTCAAATCCGTCTGGTGTTACTGTGTCGTAGGTAGACCACACGAAATGCATTCATCCTTCACTTTGACAGAATTCCCAGCCTTCACCGAATTTGGTCACCAATGCTACAATGACATTCATGAAAACTTCAACACCTCACAGTAAACGCTGTCTCTGTCAAACCTCTCTGACCCGGGCGAAAAAGCAGTGCGCAGATATTTACTAACACAACCACCATCCGTTTGGAAATATGGTTGATACCTCTCAGGGCGCCTCGTGGCCCTGAGTACAAACTTATGGCGGTAGAGGAACAAGCGAACGTGTTGAAGGAAACAGCTCGAATCACTGTCTTTGTCTTGTATTTCAAGGATTAGGTACTGGCAATTCAGCTCCATGGGGAAGGCCTACTGGGACTAATCCAAAGGGGATTTAACCTTTGTTACTTGCTTGAATAGTTTTGGTGGCAAGCTGCTGTATGTCTTTGACATAGACCCGGTTAACCGATTTTGTAAGGCACCCATGTGGTGCTAGTCAAATGCATACTGGGCAGTTGCCTAGTCATTGTAGTAGTACTACTAGTAGTAGTAGCAGTAGTAGTAGTTGGGGTAGTAGCAGTAGTCGTAATTGGGGTAATAGCAGTAGTCGTAGCAGTAGTCGTAGTAGTAGTAGTGGTAGTAGTAGTAGTGGTAGTAGTAGTGTTATCATCATTATCATCATCATCATCATTATTATTATCATTATTATTGTTATTATCATCATCATCATTATCATTATTATATTATTTTGAATCTCAACTTATGTACAAACGCATACCTACACATTGGCAAACCGAGTTTTGCGTGCCTTTTTCCCTTCCTTTAAAGACAACCCATTTTGGTTGGTAACCCTTCGTATTCTACTAATAGGATGTTTTAAATGATTCTAAATCTGATGAGCTTAAGCACTAGAAGAGGTGGACAGTTTCACCTACCTCAGCAGCATCGTTGACACGCAAGGAGGGACAGACGCAGACGTGAAGACCAGAATCAACAAGGCTAGGGTAGCTTTCCTGCAGCTCAAGAACGTTTGGGGTTCAAGAGACCTGTCAGTCAACACCAACGTGCTATATGGAGCCGAGACGTGGAGAACCACCATAACAACGACCAAGAGGATCCAGACATTGATCAACAATTGCCTGAGACGAATCCTCCACTACGGTGGCCTGATAAGATCAGCAATGAAGAACTATGGCAGCAGGCAAGACAGAAGCCGGCGGGAGCTGACATCCAGCAACGCCGCTGGAGGTGGATAGGCCACACTCTGCGTAAGCCAGCCATCAACACCACGAGACAAGCCCTCAGATGGAACCCCCAGGGAAAAAGGAAGAGAGACCGGCCGAGGAACACATGGCGACGTGACCTGGACGCAGATGCCAAGAAGATGGCCCACACATGGCGGCAGCTGGAGAGACTGGCCCAGGACAGAGACAGCTGGAGGGACCTTGTCTACGGCCTATGTCCCAGTAGGGGCGATGGGCATAAGTAAGTAGGTAAAAACTGATGAACTTACCTCTGTCTGTATACCTCTGGCACTGTGCAATGCTATTTGGACAGTGAAGGTTCTAAACTCATGCTGTTTCACTCACACTTAACATTGCACAGGAGCCATGACGTTTTGTTTGGTTCGCCCTTTTCCGGCGCCATACATATTCTTGACCATTGATACCTCTCTCTCTCTCTCTCTCTCTCTCTCTCTCTCTCTCTCTCTCTCTCTCAGCTGCAGCCTTTACTGCAGACTTGTATCTTTTCTGCATTCTTCAACCTTCACGCTATGAAACAAGAAAAAAAAACAGTGCCTGCATGCGTGTGCGTATATGAGAAGTGGGATAATATGGTAATGGAAATGTTTCTGGTTGTAGCTGTTAGTTTGGTTTAGCTATATTTTCAGTTGTCCGCATAGTTGTACTAATGTAGCAGGCAGATTGTCTATGCTCTGTTTATTTTGTTAAAAAAAACGTTTTCAATGGGTTTGTTGTTTTGATTTTTTTTAATGATTTTCCTTACTTTTGTAAGCGCCGCGAGCAGGGTTCTGGGTGTATGCGCAGAAAATTGTCATGATGATGATGATGATGACGATGCTAATGATGATGATGATGTTGCTGATGATGATGATGATGATGATCTCAAAAACACATGTTCATCTGAAGACTTCTTTATCATAATAATTTTTACACAGTTATTTCTGAAAATCACATTTTACAATGTACAGTTCAAAATGCATAGTTTTTGTCTCACATCTCCAGAACAAGCAATTCATTTACTCTAAGAACTGGCCGGAAAGAAAGCATGAGGTGCATGTCCAAGATTCAGAATGCATCCAATTGTACAACTGATCACTTTTAACACTGAAAATTATTTTTGAATGATGCTAACAAGTGTAGTTCAAGCGAAAGTTAAGCTTTTATCAAACAGATAAAAACCACAGTGCCATGGGCATTTTGAACACGAATGTTAAAGGTACAAATGATGGTGTGTGTATTTTTGTTTGTTTGTTTCTTTCTTTCTTTTTGTTGTAAAAATCAGCTTGGTAAATGAACATAAGATGTTATTTTTAGCAAAAAAGGATGCATTTTTTCATGATTTACATTGCCATGTAGCTTCAAGTATCCATAACTCTAGAACTAAATATCTCTAATATATTTCGTTGTTCTTCTACATTCCTCTGTTCTAATTTGTTTTATTTTTTGCATTGCCAGTTTTCATTTATTTTGAAATAATACCAACAAATGCATTCTATTTTCAGTTTTTTGCTACTGCTACATGTTAACATCAAACTGTTGTAGGAAAAAAAGTACAAAGAATTTGTAAAAGAGGTGCAGGAGAAATGCTATCCTAAAATAGTGGACGTTATGTGTTTTCTTTCCTGCTTGTTTGCTTACTTGCTTTCTTTCTTTCTTTCCTTCTTTCCTTCCTTCCTTTTTCTTTTTTTCTCATGGTTGGTGCTTAATTTTAGATTTTCACTACTGCCTATACCTTGAATTTAAAAACAGTACTTTCGCGGGAATGGTTTGTGTCAGATTCTTTGTGTCATCCGTCTCCTCTGACTATATGAGAATACAATGCAAAACAGTATTCTTTTCGTCATGATTTCAATTACTTGATTTAGATTCTGGTATTTTAAAGACTAATATAAAGAATTGAACATTTCTGTTGAGGTATCTGATGAATAAAACACGTTCTGTCTGTCTGTCTGTCTGTCTGTTGATCTGTCTGTCTATGGGTGTGTCTGCGTCCGTTGCAGTCTGTCTCTGTTTTCATCGATACAAATCCACAATTTCCGTCTCGTCTTCTCCAGCTTTGGCAGAGGGACTAATTAACTGTAGGAGTTGATATCTAAGTGCTGACTAACCCATATGAGTCACTTACGTCATAATCATCTAAGTGGAGTGCTAAGTAGCTTATATGAGTCATGTACGTCATCATGACCTAAGTGTGAATCATTTCAGCCATATTCACGAGCTTAACACGATTGTCTAATTGCTACTGTCAAGTAAGCAATGCCCGGGCTACTATATATCCCAGCTAATGTTACCAACAATTATTTACAGAAAAACCTGTCATAAGACAGCCATGATGATTGAGATACATCTTTTGTTGGCTATTATTTTTCCTTCATGGTCAACCTTGATGTCCGCGCACTTCGTTCACAAAACCCTGCGATGTGCACAGAGGCAAACTGCCTGATAAAAGGCGTAGAGAAACACTATGGAATTAATTCACAAAGCATGTACATTCTGTAAAGGAAAAAAAATGGGACAAATACAATGCGTTTTTAACATGTACGTTCTGAGCAAGGTTTGTGAAATTTGTCACATTTGTGCGAGTTTGCCATACTTACGTTTTCAGAGTTATTATACTGTGGTGTACACGTTGTACTTATTCAAGGAGAAAGTTATAGGTATGAAACTGAATCTGAGAAGTGAATTATTATGACAGAACAAAAAAGTATTGTGGACTTTGGTCAGCATGGATGAGCCTGAGCTTTTGATGTTAAGCCCAAAGATGCACACATTTTCTGTATGTCTAAAGGGCGAGGGGTGGTTGTATAGAGGGGAGGGGATATGGGCAGTACTCTGAGTAGAGGGATGGAGACAAGGTCACATTCTTTGGCTCCTGTATCTGCACTCTGACCTCAGCAATGCCCACTGAATTTTCAAAATGTTTTTCTACAATACGTATCGGCTTCATCCTATGGTTTTCAACAAATATTAACACATGTTGTATGTATCTGTCTGTGATTGACCTTACAACAAAAGCCCACAGTCCCTTTATTTTCGATATATGTCTCCTTGGACAACTGCTAAATCTGTAAAACATTGCAGTCTGTGTCATTTTCTTTGTTAGGCTTAAATATATCTGAAATTAACAGCGTTTAATATTAGCCTCATTATGTAACTATAGAAATTGTTTTATAGTGCTTACAGTGTGCAAGGAACACTCATGGAAAAATCCACTTTAATGGCCTGATTGCTTAGAACAACAATCATCTTGTTGACAATCGCCCCCTCACTCACTACTCTCCTGCTTTGGTGAGTGTATGCACCGTTAATACGTATAAAGCTGATCACTCTATTGGAATAATGTTTATACTCAGGCATGTACCTGTATATACTGAATGCTGTATCAATATTTCATGCGCTTGTCGTGCTTTCTTCGTTCATTGAGCGACAATTGATGGGTTTTTTTTCGATCAGCATTTACAGCTTTCAGATATCTATCGTTTGAAATTCACCTGGAGTTTGAGCAGGGCACTCGGTGTGAACTATGCCTAGATGTGTTTAAAAGTCATATCATTCGTACTGAACTTATGTGATTATTTTGCAGGCCTTGTGACAAAGTGTTCTAATGCTCGGGCGGGCAGAAAGTCTAGTCTTTGCTGTTAGGTCATGTATGTATGTATTCAGTCTTGTGCAAATGGAGTGGCGCTTGCAGAAGGGCACATTTTCGTTTGTTTTTCTTTGAGAGATATGCGGCTTTCTTCAAACATCAAGGCCATGGCTTGTCTTCCTAAAGACTTTTTGACAATACCAGATGGAGTCTTTTCTTATTCCACAGTTTGAGTTTTGTTGTCACAGTGTGAGAGGTTTATTGCTTGCGGTTCACGTTTACTATTCGTGTCTTATGAGCAGCTTTGAAAAGAGTCACAATATGAGGCAGATTTTATCAAAGGGTCAGATGCGGTCAGCAAAATCCTATACGTCCAAATCATTTACGAGGAGGTCCAGAATATGGGTCACAGACACGACAGTCTGTAGCATAACACAACACATGCTTACAGCAAAAATGTGTGTCTGTAGTCACATGCATGGTCACAAAGGATGACACACAAATACTTCCAGATGGATTTTACAACAGCTCCAGATTAAAACAAAGTGTATTTAAATCAATTACCAGAACAACACTCATTATGAAGAAGTCACTAAAGTCCATCTACCGTTTCTCAGGACAGCAGTTCTGCTCCGGTATTACAGCAGTATTTAAGCCAAACTATACCAACTCTGTTCGCCATTGAACTTGCTAGCACATACCGGTTTTGGTGCGTAAGATTTCAGTCGAACAACAGTCCCTCAAGCTATTGATATAGAGGCTTCAGATGGCCAAAGTACATGAAAGCTATAAACAGAGAGAAAAATAAAGCGACAGACAGATGAAGGAACATTAGGAATACGTACGGAAATAAACCGAGAGAAGCTTTTTAAAAAAAAACGAAATTACAAGAGTCAAGAAGGAGATTCAGTCAAGATTATCGTCAGTTACACAAAAGGAAGGGGTTATAATTAGAATTCCGAAAGGAGATAAACCTATAGAGTATCTTAAGAACTGGCGGCCAATAACACTTCTGAAAGTGGTATATAAAATTGGGTCAACTTGCACAGCGCACATAATAAGGTCCGTTTTACATAAACTAATCAATGAGGATCAAACTGGTTTTATACCAGGAAGATGTATTGGAGATAGTATCCGAACTATCTATGATATTTTCATAATAAGAAAGATTTACCAGGTTTATTAATTTCAATAGACTTTGAAAAAGCTTTTGATTCGGTCAGCTGGTCATGCATGAAAATGTGCTAACGACCTTTGGTTTTGGAAAAGAGTTACGCAAATGGAACTTCACTTTTTATGAAAACATAAAAGCGTATGTAATTGTAAATGGAAAAGTATCTGTAAGCTTCAAAATAGGGAGAGGCTGTCGCCAAGGTGATCCATCATCTCCTTACCTATTCATTTTGTGTGCTGAAATACTCGCTAGCAGGATTAAAGAAGACACAGATATAAAAGGCGTAAAAATAGCAGATTCTGATTTCAAAATTGATCAGTTTGCTGATGACACGTCAAAACTTTAAATGGGGACAGAGAAGCTTATGAAAAACTTCTTATGACTGAATTTAAATCTTACTCAGGGTTAAGACTGACTTTTGAGAAAACCTTTAACGTGTGGCTGGGAAGCAAGAAAAAGGCTATAGTTACATTTTTACCTCATATTAAATGGAATGGAATCCCTCACAATTTAATATCCTAGGACTCTGGTTTACAAACGATCTTTCAAATGTCATAGAAATAAACATAGCAGATAAATTTGCCGAAGTAAAAAAACTTTCCAAGGTATGGCTGCAAAGAACCGTAACACCTCTTGGGAGAATTGCTGTATTAAAGTCTCGAATTCTGTCAAAACTCATTTATCTGTGGATACTACTTCCAAATCCTCCAAACTCTCAGATTAAACAAATACAAAAAATGTGCTATGAATTTGTATGGGACAACAAAAACTGATAAAATTAAGAGGCAATATTCCTCACGCAGTGTTGAAAAAGGGGAAATAGGTATGCCTGATATTGAAAAGTATACTAATGAACTAAAACTTGCTTGGATTAGGAAGATTTTTACTCATTCCCCCAAATGGGTACAAATACTACATTCTGTGTGTCGACATTTAGACTCATCAAACAATCATGGACCGGGACTCTTTGAACGCTGTGAACTTAATACTTTTTGGAAAGACGTATTCTCGGCGTACTCTAAATTTTACACCCAAGTTTAACTAAAGGATGGATGTGAGTTATTGTCAGAACCCATCTTTTTCAACAGAAGATTTAAGATCGAAAACAAACCTTTTTTATTACAAAAAATGGGCAGAAAATATCCTTTTTGTGAAAGATTTAGTAAACAGCAATGGCAAATTTTTTAGCTACAGATCTTTTACACAAAAATATGGAATTCGGGAAAACTTTCTGGAGTTTACAAGTTGTCTGCAAACAATCAAAATATACAAGCGAATGAGAAAAATTATGTTTTATGACAACATTGGTGGGGCATGTTCAAAAAACTGTTAAAGTATTAGTTAGTGGATCCAGAGTGCGACGGACCGTTTCCCGTCCAGTCACAAATTTTTGTGCAACTGTGCTAACCGGAAGGCAGTCGTCCGGAAGCCGGTTGAAAAGTTTACCTGACTGCTGCTCACCTGCGTACTGTTTAAGCCGGGTGAGCTGAAACGGTTAGGTAGTCTCTGCAGTGATTCCGGCAACGCAACTACCCAGAAAGCCGAAGAGGGACTCGCATCTGTTTTTGGTGGCAGTCAGGTATTTATCATTCAATATTTATTTATTAGCAAACCGAAACCGTATTCCCGTTTAGGAGCGACTGAAACTTCCTCAGCGCACTGTGAAGGTTTTGTTTAGATAAGAAAAGTATTTGTTGTGTTCTGTTATCATATGACTTGATAGGGTAGCAAAACGAAATTATTTCGGACAACATGAATAGATGAAGTGAGTGTTAAAGGAAGCGGTCTTCAGGAAAAGAAAAAAGATTTTGTTTATTCTGTGACTTAACTTTGCGAGAAGAGGGAGAGTTTTGATGCTATGGATAAGCTCCCAAAGTGAGCGACAGAGACTATCATATGATTATGCTGGTTTGATTTTTTATGTGGATGAGTATTTAACTCACTCTTGATATGAATATTGAATAGTTGTGTGTTGGTAAACAAGAGTGTTGTGGAAATCTTTCCCTTACATATATTGAAGTAGATGAATCGTTTGAAAAAAGAAACCTTCTAAAATCTGGTGATTATATGGAATGAAATGAACATTCTTGTCGTGTTACAAGAAAAAGAAATGAACATTTTGTCGTGACATTTATAGTTTGATGAAAAGTAATCATTAATTGCGTGTAATGATTGTATTCATGGTTTATTGAAGAGGGTCTAGGTGGGAATCCTTTCCCCAAGTTGGAAAACTAGATTCTGAAAGGTTTATATTGAAATCCTTTCCTGTGTAGTGCTGTGATTCCGGAAAAGGGAATGTTGTAGTGTTATGATTCCGGAAAAGGGAATGTTGTAGTGTTATGATTCCGGAAAAGGGAATGTTGTAGTGTTGTGATTCCGGAAAAGGGAATGTTGTAGTGTTGAAGTGAGAATATGCTGATGTTTGTCCCACGTTCTAGTGGAATGTGATGTGGCTAATGAATATGAATGTAGTCGTGATTGTAATGAATAGTAGCCATGATAATCAAGGTAGTTAATCAGTTTCCCCCAGGTAGAAGTGTACCCTGATCTGAAGGGAACTGGCTGCCACTTTCTGGAGGGTCGGGGCCGTAGCTGAGTTCTACCCCCTTGTTCTCCGCCTTGTGTCGGTGTTGAGAGGCCGTCCTGAGTGCCGACGACTACCCTACCTGCCACTGCGCCCGGAACCGACTACCCGCTGAGCCAGTTGGGCTGGAGACGCCGCTGCTGCCAAACAAGAGCGCCGCTCCCGAGATTTGAACCAGCGACCTGTTGGCTAGGCCGTCGCTGCGTTCTGTGTTTTTGTGTGTGAGCCACAGCTCCTGTGTGAGACTGTCGCCTTGTCGTCGGCAGAGACGCCGTGAGTGTGGTAGTGATTTTGAGCCACAGCTCTGTGAAGTTCTATAAGTCCTGTGTCGGACTTGACTCTGTAGTCGTCGTCTTCATTGTCTTCGTCGTCTTCGTCCTCTTCATCGTTTTCGTCGTCGTCATCGTCTTCGTCGTCGTTGGAACCAGCAGCGCTAGTAGATAGCCAATTATATATAGATATATTTTGTGTCGTGCGCCCTGTTTGGCGTACCTGAAGTAGTATATGTGTATATAGTTCTGTGTGTGCGCCTTATGGTTGGCGTGCCGACCTATTGATGAACTTGTATTTATTATGTATGTTTGTCTGATGGCTCGGGCAGCATAAAACAAAACAAGTGTTGTTCTGTTGCCTGGCTGTCAATGTTCGGGTGAGTGGGTGTGTGTATGTGAATTGGGAAAGTCGTGCATGCATCCATAATTTCTGTGTGAAAGTCAGACAGTCAGACACCCGCAGACACGACCCATTCCATCCGTAACACAGAGCTTATTACAACGTATTACTAGAAGAACTGGAAAGACTGAACATTAAACCATTTGTAAAATGGGAAGAAAAATTAAACATTCCAATTGTCTGGAAGGCACTAATAAAAATCCAAAAACTAAAAGAAGTCAAAATGAAATGGTTTCAAATCAAACTGTGCTATGGAATATTAGTTACGAATAACATTTTAAGAAACATGGGTATTGTCCACAGCGACAAATGTAATTTTTGTGACAAAGAAAAGGACTCGATAGAGCACTATCTATACAAATGTTGATTTTCTTCAGCATTCTGGACAGATTTGGAGCAGTTTATTTAAGAAAAATGCAGTAACTGCCATCGTCTATCATTACATATGGAGCTAATTCTCTTTGGTGTTGTAGATAACATTACAACTGACGAAATAATTGATCTCTTAGTCCTACGTGGTAAGTTCTTCCTTTAAAGTCAAGAAGACAAAACATAAAACCTAATCTACAAGCATTTTTGAAGGAAATAGATAGTAAATATGAAACTGAAAAATACTCGCATCACTTAGAGATGAAACATGCATATTTTGAAAAGAACTGGTGTTCCTTATATTGGTTTAATAGATACTTAGATAAAAGATTTCATGCCATACCAAAATCAAGAAGCTTATGAATGTATACTATATGAGTAATAACAATTTTAAGGGAACAGTCTCATCAGAAGCTCCTATGCAATGCTGTACGGTGGACGGGACTCCCCCACCAGACCCCAGACCCCCAACAGTGTGTGTGTGTGTGTGTGTGTGTGTGTGTGTGTGTGTGTGTGTGTGTGTGTGTGTGTGTGTTTTGTCTGTTTGTTTTTGATGTCTGTATTTTTCCTCTCTGATTATTTATATTTTTTGTCACCAGATAATTCACTTTATCACTACCTCTTTGCGAAGTATATGCTTGAATGTGTGTGTGTGTGTTTTTGTTTTTTGTTTGTTTGTTTGTTGTTTGTTTTTGTTTGTTTGTTTACTAATAAACTTGCTACTCACACGAAAGTTTATAACACACTCGGAGATAGACGTGCAGATATATAATTAATTATATGTTTGCTGGTGTATACGGACACATAATCATATATATGCTGTATGGATGGTTTTATGTATATTAATCTGTGCTGGTTTATGTTCATGGTTGTGCATATATGTATAAATGCGGGGGAAAAGTATTTTTAAAAAAAGAGAGAAAAAATCGTCAACTGCTGAATTTACTTCTGAAAATCCATCTGTGTTGAATTCAGTAACGAACAATACATTCGTTGACTCTGGCAATGATTACCCGAGAAGAGCTGTGGACATACATCCCCCAAACCAATCAGAATTTATACGAATGAATTGTTCGAGAAACACAATATTGTAATTTCAATTATTGCATGGAAACAGCGCCTAAGATGTTCCAATGGGATCACATGGAAGCTAAATTTGATGCTAATTATACTATTTTGCAGAAATATGATAACATTATTATGTCATCCTTTTAGGCTGAAGAACATCTTAAAACCATGTGTCCAAAACATTTTTTTAATCATTTTAAGATATGGCTTCGTTCTGACAGCACACAAAGAAAAAAAAAGATTATCGGCGGCAAGATGCATTCATTACCGAGGGTGAATAGCCAAGAAAGACAGAGTCAGAAGCACAAAAAGAAAGAGATTGTCGGAGACAGAGAACAGATGGCAGTGAGGAGACAGAATGGGGTGTATAGTCAGATGGAGAGAATTAAAATTAGAACTCGGATGGCAATCGGGAGAAAGAAAGAAGAATGAAGAAAGAAAAACTCCTGCTAACACACACAGGAAATGCCAGCTGGAAGACAGCATGGAGCGTACAAAGAGAAGGACATGTAAATACAGAGAAATTGCGAGGGTGGGATAGACTAGAGAACGAAACTCACATAGAAAGAGCAAATGCAAAAAAAAAGAAAACAAAAGAGAAAATTAACAACAGGATATAGACGGAAAGAGGCAACCGAAAACATAAAATAAAAGGAAATGATAATGAAAAGCGTTCTAAACAAAAAGAAAAGAAGAGGCAGAAGCTGAAAGGTGGAAAGGAGGTCGTGTTAAAATTCAGAAAGAAAGAGTCTGTTGGGACTAATTTTTGCCGGGACGAATGTGAAAATACCTAAACATCATGACAGAATTTGGGTTACACAGAACCCAGTTCAAAGGTTGCTCCTGAAAGAGTGAAAACGACATTTTAGATAAACTTAATTCATGAGCCTGTTTTATTTTAACAAGCATTCTGTATTTAATGCATTTCACTGAAGTCTCTCTACAAAAGGGATACTGACTAATGAGCAAGTAAGGTAACTCTTGCTCCTATGAGGAAATAAACTCCCGTCCATAAACTCCACACGAATGCTGCTTACGACACCGAACCGCCTGGCAGAAATGTCAACACAGAGCACACAGAAGACACAAGGAGACACATAAACAAAAAATGTTCCAAACTTGCTCATATACCCTGTACTTGACAAATGTACACAGCAACATTAACTGGAGAAACGAACAAGCACAAATTAATAGTCGTTCAAGACCAGCACCGCAATTTCGATCCTGAATATAATCAAAGAAAATATACGGACGAACAGTTACAAATAGTTTTACTGGTATGAAAGGAAATCTTGAATGAGGCGGGGAACAGTAAACAGTTCATAACGAACAAGTAGGATAACTCTTACTTCCATGATGAAAGAAATCAATGTCTATGCGTTCGTTCTGTGTGCATTGTGTTGTCATTCCTGCCAAACGTCATTTAAATAGGATACTAGTCCCGATTTTAATTCAAAAGGGTCTTTACGGGGTTAAAAATCAAAACAAAGAATGAAAACCTGCCTGAACAACTTGAAGAAATCTGTACTGCCTGACTTAGTTTACAGGAATGGTTTGAAATTCCATGCAATGCTTAATGGGTATAAAACGTTTGACTGCTCAAACCTGACACACTGGCTGATATGCCCAGCTTAAAGATTTCTCGCCAATGAAGGACATCTTAGATATCCACCACGCATTCCATTCATGTTGCTGAAAACGCTTATGTAATAAACTATGTTCAAAAGACTTTTGGCCAATTTGTTTAAGGTGCTGTGTATGTCTGTCTCCTTTTGGAATGCAAATTATTATCCTCTCCGCTTGAGGAGCTCTCAGTTCTCTCTATTAAAGGTCATTTTGAGGTCAGTAAACGTTTGTTACCTGAAGAAGGGTCACTCCGCCTGCACCATTTGTATAACCTTTTTTTTTTAAAAATAAATTCACGGTGTAATTTTATTCACTAGTACCTCTTTAACATGTGCATGGTATTTTGAAGTTCATTTTCAGGGAATAAAACTAATGAGGATGATTTGCCTGCTCTGTTTGTTGAGAGTGTGGACCAGTGTTCGGGTCTTCGTGGGATAGATGGTACAAAGCTAGTTTCCTGAAACCACTGAGCAACGCTTTGTAACTGCTGGTAGATCGCTGTCGTTTTTCTTGAGCTTTGGGTTTGTAGATCAAATCATAATCTGGCAGTGTACGCAGACGAGCAGATCCATTTTACTAAGATTTACAAGCAATTATATCAAATGTAGCAATTATATAAATTATATCAAATCACGGAACAGCAGAGAACCATAACGCACTTATGAGGTTCAAATGTCCAGTCTTTAAAAGGTGACAGAACGCTCCTGAGGCCCTGCTGGGAATAAAGCATACAGAAATAACAAAGTCTTCATATGAAATTTATTTTCTAGTTTTCTTGTTCATTTTGTTCTGTTTTGTTGATATTGTTGTGAAATTGAAAAAAGATATGCCAGTCAGTGCTTCAGATTTATGCATTCAAACGTTTTATACCCATTAAACACGGCTTATACGTCATACAGCTTCATGAAGGACTGTGCAGCCATGTTTCTCTGCATGCACTTGGAAACAGATGGATATAACTGTTCAATCTGTGCAGTCTGTGTAACTGGAAGAAAAGCGTCATGTCTTCTTAGCCGTTTTGACTAGAACAGTGCAATAGACAGCAATGTACGTCTGTATTTTTGTGGATCACATACGTGGTGATGTGCTTGGAGTTAACAGAGAAAAAGTATAGGATATTCACAAAAGAGAATGAAGATTCAGCTATTCCATAGATGGAGCATAAAGGGGCAGAAGCTGAACTTGGAAGTAAGTCGATTATCTTGGTCCTGGAACGTAGAGTGACTCCAACACAGTCATCGATCTTTTGAGTAAATATATGTCCTCGGAAGGTTTTGAGGCCAACAAAGAGGAAACACTGGCGAAGAAATGAAATGTAACAACGATTTTAAAATCAAAATTTGAAAATGGACACACGACAAATGTACACAAAGTCTCAGAACAAACAAAGAAACATACTCGAAAAAGGATGTTCCAAGATTGCTCATATACTCTCAGCCTAACACATCTACGGCAACAACTGGAAAAAAAAGTGAAATTAAAAAGCAAAGCAGACACACAAAAAATTTTTAACAGTATCAAGCAGAAGAAACAGCAGAACGAAAACAAATACAAATGATCTTGGTTTGATTAATATGAAATGAAATTTTACCTGTGGCTGGAAACAGTCAACAGTAAATAATAAACAGGCGGGATGACATTTGCTCCCATGATGGGATTAGTACTCGCCCATAACACCACATGCTGCTTACGGCACTAATTCGCTCAGTGCAAATGCAGACACACAGCACACAGAACAAATTGGGAAGCATCCTCTAAACAGGAGGTTCCATCATTGCCTATTTACTCTGCATCTAACGCGCGCACAGCAGCAACAACAACTGAAAGAAATGAACAAACTTTTAACATTTATCATTCAATCTAAGACCGGAATAATGTTTTGATCTTGAACATTGTCAGACAGAACGTAGAGTAGAACAGAAACAAAAATTAATAAACTTACGTGTAATCTCTGTATGACTGGCATGAAAGAACATTTCAAACCAGGAAGGGAACAGTCAACAATAAACAAACAAACAAACAAGGATAACTCCTCACCCATAGTGTGACAAAATAAACCCATAATTACAAACGAAACGATAAGGCACCAACTGGCCTGGCATACATGCGGACAAACTGACTGCCGTTCAGTACGAAGCAGACCGTACACCGTATAGTTTGAAACAGGAAGACACTACTTTGCAATGTGAGGCAGAGACTCACTTATGTACAGTGTGAAACGGACTCGCTGCTGTACAGTGTGATGCAGACAGACTCGCTTCTGTATTGTTTGAAGCGGACAGATACCGTTGTGCAGTGTGAGGAACAATGAGAGAGAGAGAGAGAGAGAGAGAGAGAGAGAGAGAGAGAGAGAGAGGGGCTAATACTTGTTCTCTGAATTTTCTCAGGAATTACGGAAGACACACGTGCTCAAGCACTCAGCGGAAGTGCAGCAGTAATACTGCACATTTGTTTGTCAGCTCTAGTCTCCGCACTCTAGGAACAAGCAATTTATTCAAAACAAAGGAGAAACAAAATAATCCCAGTTCTCTTAAAAGGACACACAGTCAACTAAAAGCAACTACCAGTACGAGGGAAAATATTCATCAGTGTGGTTTTATAGTAACTCGCGGTTTTCAGTCGCAGCCATATTGTATAGAGAAACTAAATATTGAAGAATGACATGAAAAGCAGCAGGTCTCAATGAGCCAGATTAAATAGAAAATGTTTTGAATCAAAAATGAAACAAGCAAAAGCTTTTTTCCCATGGGAACTACATTTGGTAAACTTAAAAAATATTGGGATAGCGCAATGTCAATAACTTGTTACTTGCACAACGATTTCTACTTTTCTCATTTTTACTCACGTATATACATTTGTTTGCTTTTGTTTTTTAAGCTGATAACATCGGTATACTTGGCATCTCAAAAGAAAATGCTCTGATACACTATAGCAAATATTGTAATGAATACACACTTCAACGTACAGAAAATAAAAGAAGCGGTGCTCAATGTGAGTAATTATCCAGGGCGTGTGCTTAAGTCTGGTGAGGAAACTATAGGAACGCTTTATGCAAGTAAGTACTGTGGGGTTCTTTTTGGCAGATCTGGCATGTTTCACTTACCTAAAAAGTCTGCATGTTCAGGTGGAATAGATATTTTGTTGTTACAATTAGCTTCAAGTCAAACTACTCATCAATGATTGACTCGGACTTGTGACATGTGGTTCTTAGGAATGTTCATCAGGACGGCACTGTAGGGAGTGGTACTGGACAGGCCAACACAAACTAATGGAACCCAGCACTTGCCCATTTGTTGCTGGCCCCATCTGTGTGGCTCCCGTGCATGACGAGACTCACACAATTCCTCAGCCAGAGGTGGTCCATGCCTTCATACATCAAGGTTCCCTGAACCTGCTGGTCTGCAAGGTCTGCAGCAAATCTGTCTGCATGCCGGAACAACAAAAGAAGCAGTGGACCGTTTTGTGACTGG